>CM053037.1:81945033-81986240 GCA_028564925.1 Lithobates sylvaticus
ATGGCCACTCTGCATCCTAGCAACCAAGGACGCTGTGCTGTCTAGCCAACTATGTCCTAGCAAATAATGACATCATTGATTGCTAGTATGCTGATGTCCGCAGCGGCATTGGTTGTTAACCACATGAGCGCCAGAAGATTTTACCGATTTGTGACACCAAACTGTGAGAATATGTCTGCAAGTGAACAGGATAATCGAGGTGAGTGCAACGATCGATGTGTGGGTAGCAGGGTACACATACATTATATCTATTGCCCATAGCAACCACACTTTAACCACTAACAGATTTTCCAACTAAATGACCAGGCCATTTTTTTTGATACAGCACTGAGTCGCTTTAAATGACAATTGCGCGGTTGTGCAACGCTGTAATAAAACCAAACAAAATTGTTGTCCTTTTTTCCCCACAAATAGAGATTTCTGTTGGTGGTATTCGATCACCTCTGCGGTTTTTATATTTGTACTATATAGGCCAATATGTATTCTGCTACATATTTCAAGGGGGAAAAAATGTCAATAAAGCGTATATTGATTGGTTTGCACAGCGTCTACAAAATAGGGGATAGCGTTATGGCATTTGTATTATTTTTTTGCACTAGTAATGGCGGTGATGTGATTTTTTGCGTGACTGCGACATTGCGGAAGACAGATCGGACACTTTTGATGCTTTTTTGGGACCAGTGAAATTTAGCGATTATAACTAAAAAATTGCCAATGTTATGTTTGTTTTGTTTGTCATATAACTAATTTATACAATGGAATATATTGCAGGAAAGGAGATTTATACAAGATGGAGGTCCCTATGTGACCGCTACAAGAAAGATCTTAATGAACAGAGGTCTGAGAATAGAAGTGGAGCATCTTCAACACATCGTAGGCCTAACCCCCATGCAGAGGCTTTGTAATTTTTGAGGCGCACCACCGAGATGCGTTCGTAAGTATATATATTTTTTTTTTTACCATCCAAGAAGCAGCAGATATTATACCTTTTTTGTGTGTATGTGTCTCAGGATAATATTGCCCGCTGCTATCGATTCCAGCGATTTATGTTAGCATAGTATTCCTATAATCATATTATCCAGAAGGGAACCTAAACCCCTTTTTTGATGTTCACCCAGCTACAGCTAGAGGCCTATCCTGTTGTGTATTTTATTTTTTATTTTTACTTCTATTCTTACCTAGAACTGTCTCAAGAGTTCCTGCAAGAGCGAGGCGTGTAAATATATCACCAGAAAATGAATTTGATGCTGACACAAGCCAATAAACAAATGCAGAGCCATTATCACCCGATGCTAATCAACCACTCACTCAAGAACCTGTGGTAGGTATTTTCAAAATGTCAAAATTATCAGTTCACAACCTCCATCTACAAACCACTTATTTGTAGTACCCTTCCAGCACGGCTCAGACTCAGGCCATACGCTGCCACACCAATTCCAGTGTACCCAGCGTGCCCCTCCAGAAACCGTACCTTCCAGGCACTAATTACGCCATCGGAGAGCGAGCCTGCCACCCTCTCTATAGGGCCAGAAACATCGCCTCCTTTGGCAACTGATAAGAACAGATACTACACTTGATCTTAGCCAAAAGGCCGAGAAGCGATAATGTGCCTTTAAACACAACCACTGTGCCATAAGTTGCCACCACTGTGCCCATCAAACGCAGTCACTGTGCCCATAAATTGCCACCATTGTGCCCATTAAACGCAGCCACTGTGCCATCAAACACAGCCACCGTATCCATAAATTGCCACCACTGTGCCCATCAAACGCAGCCACTGTGCCCATAAATTGCCATCACTGTGCCATCAAACGCAGCCATTGTGGCCATCAAACGCAACCACTGTGCCATCAAACGCAGCCATTGTGCCCATCAAATGCAGCCACTGTACCATCAAACACAGCCACTGTACCCATAAATTGCCACCACTGTGCCCATCAAACACAGCCACTGTGCCCATAAATTGCCACCACTGTGCCCATTAAACACAGCTACTGTGCCATCAAACGCAGCCACCATATCCATAAATTGCCACCACTGTGCCCATCAAACGCAGCCACTGTTCCCATAAATTGCCACCACTGTGCCCATTAAACGCAGCTACTGTGCCATCAAACACAGCCACCGTATCCATAAATTGCCACCACTGTGCCCATCAATCGCAGCCACTGTGCCCATAAATTGCCATCACTGTGCCATCAAACGCAGCCATTGTGTCCATCAAACGCAGCCACTGTGCCATCAAACGCAGCCATTGTGCCCATCAAACGCAGCCACTGTGCCATCAAACACAGCCACTGTACCCATAAATTGCCACCACTGTGCCCATCAAACACAGCCACTGTGCCCATCAAATTGCCACCACTGTGCCATCAAACACAGCCACTGTGCCCATAAATTGCCACCACTGTGCCCATTAAACGCAGCCACTGTGCCATCAAACACAGCCACTGTATCCATAAATTGCCACCACTGTGCCATCAAACGCAGCCACTGTGCCCATCAATTGCCATCACTGTGCCCATCAAACGCAGCCATTGTGTCCATCAAACGCAGCCACTGTGCCCATCCACTGTACCCATAAATTGCCACCACTGTGCCCATAAATTGCTGCCACTGTGCCCATAAATTGCCACCACTGTGCCCATCAAATGCAGCCACTGTGCCCATAAATTGCCACCACTGTGCCCATCAAACGCACCCACTGTGCACTGTTGGGCTGGTATAATAATGCTATGGGGCTGGTATGAAATTATTTCCAGGGCTGGTTTTCATTCCCAGTCCGGCCCTGCCCGCAGCTCATCATGCAGTCAGGATTTTAAAAGGCAGGTGCTATTCATTAGTGCACACTGATATCTGGTACATTGAATGCCACTCATGTATGTATCAGTGTTATATAGGGAATAGCACTTAGCCCTGGTTCACATTGGAGCAATTTGGCATGTGATTTGACATGTCAAATCGCATGACAAATGATCAGCAACTGCACTACCCGAATCGGTGCGATGCCACATTTGTGGCGCCGCACCGATTCCCAAAAGTAGTTTCTGTACAACTTTTGGCGACTTCTGGGTGTGATGTCTCTGAAATCGCTGCCAAACTCGCACTGACATGCTGGTATGAAATCGTGCGAGATTAGCTGAACTTGCACGATTTCATTTCCTCTGTCAGTGTGAACCTGGGCTAAGTGAGTTTATTCCCTATATATATATATATATATATATATATATATATATATATAGTGAGATATATATATATGTATGTGGTCAGTGTGAAGAATGTCCCTTACTTTGGTGATCAGTGGGAAGAATGTCCCTTACATTGGTGGTCAGTGGGAAGAATGTTCCTTACATTGGTGGTCAGTGGGAAGAATGCCCCTTACTTTGGTGGTCAGTGGGAAGAATGTCCCTTACATTGGTGATCAGTGAGAAGAATGTCCCTTACATTGGTGATCAGTGAGAAGAATGTCCCTTACATTGGTGATCAGTGAGAAGAATGTCCCTTACATTGGTGATCAGTGAGAAGAATGTCCTTACATTGGTGATCAGTGGGAAGAATGTCCCTTACATTGGTGATCAGTGGGAAGAATGTTCCTTACATTGGTGGTCAGTGGGAAGAATGTTCCTTACATTGGTGGTCAGTGGGAAGAATGCCCCTTACTTTGGTGGTCAGTGGGAAGAATGTCCCTTACATTGGTGATCAGTGGGAAGAATGTCCCTTACATTGGTGATCAGTGGGAAGAATGTCCCTTACATTGGTGGTCAGTGGGAAGAATGTCCCTTACATTGGTGGTCAGTGAGAAGAATGTTCCTTACATTGGTGATCAGAGGGAAGAATGTTCCCTACATTGGTGATCAGTGGGAAGAATGTCCCTTACATTGGTGATCAGTGGGAAGAATGTCCCTTACATTGGTGATCAGTGAGAAGAATGTCCCTTACATTGGTGGTCAGAGGGAAGAATGCCCCTTACATTGGTGATCAGTGGGAAGAATGTTCCTTACATTGGTGGTCAGTGGGAAGAATGTCCCTTACATTGGAGATCAGTGGGAATAATGTTCTTACATTGGTGGTCAGTGGGAAGAATGCCCCTTACATTGGTGATCAGTGGGAAGAATGTTCCTTACATTGGTGGTCAGTGGGAAGAATGTTCCTTACATTGGTGGTCAGTGGGAAGAATGTTCCTCACATTGGTGATCAGTGGGAAGAATGTCCCTTACATTGGTGATCAGTGGGAAGAATGTCCCTTACATTGGTGATCAGAGGGAAGAATGCCCCTTACATTGGTGATCAGTGGGAAGAATGTCCCTTACATTGGTGGTCAGTGGGAAGAATGCCCCTTACATTGGTGATCAGTGGGAAGAATGTCCCTTACATTGGTGGTCAGTGGGAAGAATGCCCCTTACATTGGTGATCAGTGGGAAGAATGTTCCTTACATTGGTGATCAGTGGGAAGAATGCTCCTTACATTGGAGATCAGTGGGAATAATGTTCCTTACATTGGTGATCAGTGGGAAGAATGCTCCTTACATTGGTGATCAGTGGGAAGAATGTCCCTTACATTGGTGGTCAGTGGGAAGAATGTCCCTTACATTGGTGATCAGTGGGAAGAATGTCCCTTACATTGGTGATCAGTGGAAAGAATGTCCCTTACATTGGTGATCAGTGGGAAGAATGTCCCTTACATTGGTGATCAGTGGGAAGAATGTCCCTTACATTGGTGGTCAGTGGAAGAATGTCCCTTACATTGGTGATCAGATGGAAGAATGCCCCTTACATTGGTGATCAGTGGGAAGAATGTTCCTTACATTGGTGATCAGTGGGAAGAATGTCCCTTACATTGGAGATCAGTGGGAATAATGTCCCTTACATTGGTGATCAGTGGGAAGAATGCCCCTTACATTGGTGATCAGTGGGAAGAATGTCCCTTACATTGGTGGTCAGTGGGAAGAATGCTCCTTACATTGGTGATCAGTGGGAATAATGTCCCTTACATTGGTGATCAGTGGGAAGAATGCCCCTTACATTGGTGATCAGTGGGAAGAATGTCCCTTACATTGGTGGTCAGTGGGAAGAATGTCCCTTACATTGGTGATCAGTGGGAAGAATGTCCCTTACATTGGTGATCAGTGGGAAGAATGTTCCTTACATTGGTGATCAGTGGGAAGAATGTCCCTTACATTGGTGATCAGTGGGAAGAATGTCCCTTACATTGGAGATCAGTGGGAAGAATGTCCCTTACATTGGTGATCAGTGGGAAGAATGTTCCTTACATTGGTGGTGATCAGTGGAAAGAATGTCCCTTACATTGGTGATCAGTGGGAAGAATGTCCTTACATTGGTGATCAATGGGAAGAATGTCCCTTACATTGGTGGTCAGTGAGAAGAATGCACATGAACTTTATTTTAAGCATCTTTTCTACATATGGAAAACCTACCTTAGTCACCAACAGTCGTTCTGCCACAGTAATGCTTCGTCTCATGTTGGTCCTGGTTTGGCTCAGACAACCTCTTACAAGTTCTAGTAGTTCATTAAAGGTTGCCACTGACATCCTTGTAAAAGTATAGAACTTGTCTTGATGAGACCGCAGTTCTCCGAACATGAGGGCAAAGTAGCCGATAGATAGACGCTGGGAGGTCAAGGAATGCACCCAGTAACGACGACGTCTCCTCTGCTGGATTACATCCATCTGTCTTCTCCTTTTCATCCTCATGAGCAGCAAAATTAGCACTGCAATCAAATTGCTAACATAAGAACTCATATTCAATATGGACGCCCTCCCAGAATAAGCCGACTGATAAAAGCTGTAGCCGTCTTTCAGCTATGGCCCAGTCGGCAAGTGGTTAAATTGGGATATTTATTATAGCAAAAATTAAAAAATATTGTGTTTTTTCAAAATTGTCACTGTCCTTTTGTTTAAAGCGCAAAAACTAAAAACCGCAGAGGGGATCAAATACCACCAAAAGAAAGCTCTATTTGTGGGAAAAAAGGTCGTAGATTTTGTTTGGGTACAACGTCGCATGGCCACACAATTGTCAGTTAAAGCAACACAGTGCCGTATGGCAAAAAATGGCCTGGTCAGGAAGGGGTAAATTTATCCGGGACTGAAGTGGTTAAGAAAAAAAATAAAATAAATCCAATTATGTAAATCCAATGTTCATCACGTCATCCAGCACCAAAGATCCACATCAATCCCAATGAATGCTGTCTGCTGCCCAGGGACTAAATACACAACAACAAAATGCTCCTAAACCTTGCTGCCAATGATATTCTCTGGCCCAGCAGCTAAATGGTTCTGATATACATAATTATTTGTTTCATATACAGTAGTTTGGTGATTTTCTCAGACTTGCATATAAAATCTGTCTGTTTTAGAAGTAAACATCAGGTTTCTTTGAATTGACACTTCTCAAATAAATGTCATTGGAACGTTTGCACAAGCTGTCCTCTAATACAATGGCCTGACCTTTTGACATATTTGACCTATGGTGTATATGATACAGGAGTGCCATCTAGAGTTTAAATTAGGAAATGTTTCACTATACATTTATGTAAAGGAAGTAGATAGTAATAGGCCACACTCATGCAGGAATGGTTAAACTTTAAAAAAAAAAAAGCCAGTAACATAAGCTTTATAACAACAAAGGAAGGTCTGTGCCAGAAGAAACTTTATCTGGGGTTCATGCTAGTGCCCGATTTCTTGCAATTGCTTGTAGAGCCTGGAGCCTTGGTTGCCTACAGAGATCATGAAGCAGCTATAACCTGAGCTAAGTAACTTTAAGGCTAGGTTTACACTGCTCTGACATAAAAGCCACGTGACTGCCTGGTGACTGTGGCGCAACTTCGAAGCAACTTCAGGGAATGCCTGAGTAATCTTCCTGTAATGTCGGATCCAAATCACATCAATTAAGATGAGGATCTGACTTCCATTCAATTCTGTTGGCTGAAATCGGACAGAAGTTGGACCAAAGTAGTGCAGGAATCTTTTCCAAAGTCAGATCGACACAAGTGGTACCAGTTAAAGTTATTGTAAAGTCTCCTTTTTTTCCTATAAAAATAACAAACATGTTCCTTACCTGCTCTGTGCAGTGGATTTGCACAGAGCAGCCCAGATCCTCCTCTTCTTGGGTCCCTCTTCTGTGATCCTGCCCCCCCCCCCTCCTGTTCAGTGCACCCACAGCAAGCAGCTTGCTATGGGGGCACCCAAGCTGAGTCACAGACACAGAGCCCTGACCCCTCTCGCCCCTGATTGGCTAGCTGACTTTGACAACAGCGGGAGCCAATGGTGCCACTGCTGTGTCTTAGCCAATCAGGAGGGAGAATCTCGGACGGCTGAGACAATTGTGGACATCGCTGGACAGAGAGGGACCTCAGGTATTAGAGCGGCTGCTGCACAAAGAAGGCTTTTTATCTTAATGCATAGAATGCATTAAGATAAAAAACCTTGTGCCTTTACAACCCCTTTAAGACGGCTCTTAAAGTCGGAGCGCATATCGCATCCAGGCGAGAACCAGGCCATAGCATATTCCTATTGTACACAGACCATTGTTTGTGCTCGTTCTCCATGAAATTAAGGTAGCGTGTGCATGTGCTGTGTGTATATTTGCAATTAGTGGTGGTTACTTACTAAAGCTGGAGAGTGAAAAATCTGTTGCAGCTGTGCACAGTAACCAATCAGCTTCCAGGTTTTATTGTCAAAACTTAATTGAACAAGCTGAAGTTAGAAGCTGATTGGCTACCATGCACAGCTGCATCAGATTCTAAGTGCTCCAGTTTTAGTAAATCTCCCCCAGCGTATCTTGTATTGATTTCTTACAATTATAAGTAGTTTGTACAGTATGTACAATATCCTTGTTTAGTAAAAGCACATAATACACTACAAAGGTTTATGCTTTCTTGCAAAGGGACCTTAACCCCTAGGCAGCGAGTGCACGCAAATATGCGGCACAGTAACAATCGGCTCACGAAAAGCTCCTGATTACTTCTTACAATCAGGATTTTTTCGATCATGTGATCGCTGTGACAGTCAATCACGGCGGTCACATTGTCACAAGCCCCACCCCACCTTCTGGAATGCCAAACCTGTTAAAGGCCCGGCGGGGGTTAAAGGGTAACTCCACTTTTGTTGAGGAAAAAAACATAAACATTCCCCTCTGGATAATCTATGTACAGGGATTTTAACAAACTTTGTTGCAGATTCCTACCTTTTGTTATTCTGAAGAAATCCCTATGTGTTTGTCTGTGCCCATGTGGCAAAGTGAATCTAATGGGAGTAGTTTCATAATTATCAACCAGCTGCTGCACCTGCAGGCTTCTAATCAGGAAAATTGCAGGGTCAGCATCCCTTTAGACTTGGTTTCCTATTGGGAGTATCACACCAAAAATTACATTTTTGTTGCAGGGGATGCCTGAAATCTGACTTGTATCTTGCTGCAGACTTCTGGGAAAATCAGTTTCTGTGTACAGAACACCTCCCGGTAGCCATATTGCATTGCATTTTACAGAAAATTACAGAGCTGCAGGCTGAAAAGGAAGAGTAATTTTTAATAACATTCAATTACAATATGACTTGTGTCGCAATTGTATATGCAATATATATATATATATATATCCACCTGACCACTGGGCACTTAAACCCCCTTAATAACCAGACCAATTTTAAGCTTTCGGTGCTCTCACATTTTGAATGACAATTACTCAGTCATGCAACACTTTACCTATTTTAAATTTTTGCGCTATAAAAGAAAAAAGACCGAAAATTCTGTAAAAAAATAAATTTTTCTTTGTTTCTGTTATAAAATTTTGCAAATTAGTAATTTTTCTTCATATATTTTGGCCAAAATGTATACCACTACATATCTTTGGTAAAAATAACTTTTTTTATTTTTTTGTAAATAGTTTTTTATTGAACAAACGAAAACATAACATTCCAGAAGAAACAATCTGAGAGATATTCCAGTAAGGCACATCCGCCACTGTAACATATATAACTTGACAATAAAGTACAGTTCTCTCATACAATCATGTACATTTCTTTTTTTTTTTTTTTTTGAACAACTTAGACATAGCCCCAACTGTTCCTACCCATTTAACCCTTATTGCAACTACCCCCCCCCCCCCCCCCCCCCTCCGTCTCTCTGCGTTCACTTCCCACCTATCCAATAGTCCTCTTTTCTCTCCTGAATGAATGAGGGGGAAATCACCCGACCTCACCGACATATAGTTTCGTCTGGAGTTCTGTTTGTCATGCTGCTAGCGATCTATTAATTCCATACCACTATATTATCTTACATTTTTTTCCCCGACGTTTGCATTAGGCGATTTCCCATAGATATCACCTGGGTGATGTCATTCAAATTTCTTCTTCCAAAGTGTATTCGGATTCCACCCACCTAGACCACACCTTCCTAAATTTCTTAGGTGCCCCCCTGGCTTCATAGGTCATTTTGTACATTTGGACATCCGTATTAACCACCTTTAGCCACATTCCCATTGTCAGCTGCTCTTCATAAATCCACCTCCTCGCGACAAGTTTTCGTACTGCAAAAAACAGGAGTCTGAGAAACAGTTTTGTGTGAGCGTTCATCTCCTCCTGATCAAATACCCCTAGAAGGCATCGCAGAGGTGAACAGATATTCGGCAGATCAAATTGTTCTGAAATAAAGTCAGTAACCTGAGACCATAGCGGCCTAATTTTGGCGCATTCCCACACCATATGAATAAAATTGCCCTCCCCCTTCATACACTTATGACATAATGCTGAATCCCTTTTCCTCATTTTATACAACCTCTGTGGGGTATAGTAAATCTGGTGTAGGAATTTAAGCTGGATCATTTTATCCGTAGATGAGATAACCGTCCGTAAATAGGAGTCCGTGACTTCCTGCCACATTTCCCCTGACAACTCTGGTATGACCGCCACCCATCTTGCTTGTGCTTTAGACGTGGTTCCCAATTCCTCCGGCCCCACTGCTTTATAATACCTAGAGATCCTCTTAGTCGGGTCTGGGTCTATTAGTATCCTTTCCAGGCCTGTATTTTGTACCCTCGGTTTGGCGCTTCCGAACTGCGCAATCGCCGCGTGTCTTAATTGCGCATATCTGAAGGACCACGTCCTAGGTACGTTAAACTGTTCCCTCAACTGTGTGAAAGTAGATATATTTTCTTCCTGACATATGTGGTGAAGATATTTCACTCCGTACTTTGCCCACGTCACCTGTCCGTCCGGTATCTTAAGGAATTCTCCCATAGACTTATTGCACCATAGGGGGCTATTTGGAGACAGCCAAAGCGGCTCATCCTTTCTCCGCTGCGCGCAGATATGGAAGATTCTCCCAGGTAGTGCCATAACCGATCCCACCTTCCTCCCCGGGATACCTTTCCTATACACCATATTCTGCAACGTCTCCTGTGAGGAGGCAACCACTGCCTCCAACAGCATGGTGGCGTTCTGAGTCTGGGGGAGAAATCTCCAGTGTAGGAAAGACAGTTGGGATGCAAAAAAATAGGATCGCATGTCCGGCAATGCCATGCCCCCCTGTATGACAGGCGACTTTAAAATTTTTAATGACAGCCTGGGGGCTCTCGTCCCCCATAAGAGACTCACGATAATGGAATCGATGAGCTTGAAAGTCCGTAGGGTTACAAACACCGGGGAATTAGAGAGGATGTACAGAAACTTGGGGAGAAAGACCATCTTAAAAAGGTTAATTCGCCCCATCAGCGTAAGCGGTAGGTTCTGCCATTTCTGTACTTTCTCCCGAAACCCCCTGATAATAGGCGACAGGTTAGCTTCCAAAAAACCCGATATGGGCAACTGGATATCAATCCCCAGGTAGCGAAAGGTAGAAGAGATCGGAATGGGGCATCCCATCGGAGCCACTACCCCGGTATCTATCGGGAACAGGGCTGATTTAGTCCAATTTATTCTAAATCCAGAATAATCCCCAAATTTCTGTATCAACTGGAAAGCCCCTGACAGAGAGGGTCCCGGGTCCTGCAGATAAAGCAGCATGTCATCTGCGTAGAGAGACACCCTCTCTTCAAACGCCCCTATCCTCAGTCCGGTCAATGCAGTAGTGGATCTCAGTCTTGTCGCTAGGGGCTCTATGGCCAAGGCAAACAAGAGGGGCGAGAGCGGGCACCCCTGCCTCGTCCCTCTAAACACTGAAAAAGGGTCTGAGATAATGCCATTTACTCTTACCCTGATCAGTGGATCTGTGTATAACAATTTCACCCATGAAATAAAAACAGGGCCAAAGCCAAATGACTCTAGTAGGCGGAACAAATACGCCCACTCCACTGAGTCAAATGCCTTTTTTGTATCTAAGGATGCGATAACCCTGGTCCCAGAATTATCATGCTCCGTCTGTAAGTTTATAAAAAGTCTCCTGATGTTCATTTGGGTGCATCTTCCCTGTATAAAGCCCGTCTGATCTGCGTCTATCAGCTTCGGAATGACCGTTTGCAACCTCTCTGCCAGTATCTTCGCCAGGATTTTGGTATCTGCATTCATCAGCGAGATCGGACGGTAGGAATCACACATCTTGGGGTCCTTCCCCCCCTTGGGGATCAGGACAACCAGAGCCTCTCTCATAGAAGGAGGTAGCCTACCATCCGACCTCGCCGCATTGAATACCTTCAACAGCCTGGGTGCCAAAACATTGCGGAAGGTATGATACCATTCCGAGGGAATGCCATCTAACCCTGGGGATTTTCGAGGGGCAAAGGAGGCTATCGCTCCTTCCACCTCCTCCACCGTTATACCCGCTTCCAGAACACTATTTTCGTCCCCCGATATTGTTGGGAGGTCCACCTCAGTCAGATACTCCTCTAGCGCCCTATTGTCCTGTTGAGTCTGAGATTTATAGAGATCAGCATAAAACTGGGTAAACGTCCGCAGTATATCCAGTGAATCGCAGACCTCTACTCCCTGCATGTCATAGACTGCATTAATGTAGATCGGAACATATTCCGGTCTTGCAAGAAACGCGAGTAATCTGCCATTTTTATCTCCAAATTCAAATATACGTCTGCGCTGCGCAAGATTAAGCTTTGTAGTCCGGTCAGTCAATGCAGTCTGGTATTCCCGTGTTTTAGCTCTCAACCGCAGGAGCTTCTCTCTAGTGGGGTCCCTAATGTACTCTGCTTCTGCCAATGTAGTCTCTGTCTCAATAGTTTGTACCGTAGATGCCAGCTGTTTTTTAAACCCGTTCACCTCTGCGATAAACACTCCCCTCAGAGTAGCCTTAAAAGTTTCCCATTGAAGAAGGGACTCAGCATTACCATTTTCAGCCCAGAAAAACTTCATAGCTTCATTACATTTGATCAGAATATAATCTTCCTTAAGCCAGCTTGCTTCCATCCGCCACTGACGTATACCTGGTTTGTGTCCCAGATTCAGTTCTAGCATCATAGGAGAGTGGTCTGAAAATGCCCTAGGCAGATAGGAGACCTTCCCCACCAGCTCCATACCATCTCCCACTGTCAGGATAGTGTCTATTCTGGAGAGCGTCTTGTGCGTTTCGGAATAGCAGGAATATGCTTTAATATCAGGATGATGGAAACGCCAGACGTCCTTAAATCCATGAGCAGACAACCATCCAGCCAGTGGGGCTGGTGATCCAACTGACGCCCCCAACCTGTCCAGGGCTGGGTCCGCCACTGAATTAAAATCTCCCAGAATGTAGATCCTCCCTTCCGCTATCTCATATGTCGCTTTAAGCATGTCATCTAAATGGGACAGCGAGAAAGGAGGAGGGACATATAAATTTACTAATGTCAAAAATTTGTTCATTACTTGGATCACTAGTACAACAAACCTCCCCTTCGCGTCAATCTTAATTGCATGTATGGAAATAGGCATAGATTTGGTGACCAACGTCGCCACCCCCCTTGCATAGGAGGAATAACTGGCGTGGTATACCCCGGCTATGTGAGCTCTTTTTAGGGCGAGAACCCTGGAGCCCTGCAAATGCGTTTCCTGTAGAAGGATTAGGTGTGGCTTGTGCTTTTTAATATAGTCAAATACCAATGAACGTTTGAGTTTAGCATTAAGGCCTCTAACATTCCAGGCCATTACTTTTAGGTTTACCGCCATAGCAGCTTTGTATAGCAGGGCATCTCAACGTCCCATTCCCCAGCAAGCACATACCAGCAGGCTCCAGTTTTCTCCTCCCCACCACACCATACAGAGCAGCCGCCCTGCAGCGGGCAATCCTCAATAGCTATCATGAACGCAGAGAGACCCAAGAAACCATGACCCCCACCCCCCCAACAGAACACCCTTCCCGATACCCCCCTCCCCCCACCCCGTACCAAGCCCCAACCTGCCAGGCACTTTGTTCCCAAAACCATTGTAACAAAAGGCGCACAGAGATAGCGCGGCTTAATCCCTTAACCCACACCCCTCACCCAAAGGTGAACATTTGTAGGCATGTAGCAATAAACAAAAAGGTAGGTAGGGGAGAGAAAAAAAAAAAACCCTCCCCCCCTTTATTATTGTACCAGAGGCTAGTGAAGACTGTCCAGTTGTCTCCTACTATCCTGCGTGTCTCTGAGAGCGATCCCTGGGTTCCTGTCAGGAGATCATGAGCTGAAAAAAAAAAAAAAAAAAAAAAATCGCAGCAGAAAAATAAAAATAAAAAACTAAATCACTGATAGCCAGAAAAAAAAACAGGATTCGCAGGAGGTAGTAAGGAGTCCCCTCCCCACCTCCCCTCAACATGGGAAGCTAGACCATTTCTCTTTTTTTTTTCCCTTTCAGGACTGCTAGGAAGTCAGGATATAGGATTCGCCTGGTGACCATGTAGATTTTCCTCCCCTGTTGCTAACAGTTCACCGGAGCTTTGGGGGAACAGTCCTTTAGGTAACAGAATCTTTTGAGGCAACGTAGGGAGAAGAAAAAAAAATAAATAAAAAAACCCGGAAACGGAAAGAGAGGAGAAAAAATTCCTTTTCCCACAAAAGGAGAGAACTAGGGGGGGGGGGGGTGCGACAGCAACTTCCACCGTCAGGCCTGCGTGTCCCCCCAATACTCCCCCTCACCCCCTCACTTTGTCAGCTCAAGCCGGCCCGCAGCCCTAGTTGGAGCGCTGTGAACTAGGTGCTCGAGGGCGCCCCCGCAGTTCCAGCCAGTCTGTGGCTTCAGCCGGGGTCGTGAAGAAATACGCCTTCCCATTATCAACAATGCGCAATTTTGCAGGGTATAGCATACTGTAAATCAAACTCAGCTCCCTGAGCCTCTTCTTCACAGGATGGAAGGACGCTCTCTGCTTCTGAGTGGCAGCTGAGAAATCAGGGTAGATGGATATACGATTTCCATTGTATTCTAGCCCAGGCCCTGTCCTGGCCTCCCGCAGAATGTTCTCTCGATCCCTGAAGTGTAGTATCTTGGCAATCATAGGTCTGGGGATAGCACCCTTTGGTGGTGCCTTGCCCGGGACTCGGTGCGCCCTTTCAACGGCAAACAGAGTAGTAAAGGTGCCTGGGGCCATATGCTCTTTCAGCCAGCTCTCTAAAAATTCCTCCGGTTGCTTCCCCTCTGCCCCTTCTGGGAAACCGACCAGCCTGATATTATTTCTCCTCATGCGGTCCTCCATGTCCGCCATCTTTAAGGTGTGCTCAGAGAGGGTCTTTTGGGCGACATGCACTTTAGTGGTCATGGGCCTAACAGTGTCCTCCAAACCAGCAATACGGCGATCAGACGCCTGTGTTTTGTCCCTCAGCTTCTGCATGTCGTTCTTCAGAAATGAGAACTCCATCTGTAGTTGGCCAATATGATCTGTTAGTTGCTTCTGGCATCCCTGTATGGCGGCCATAATCTGCTTCAGGGACGGCTCCTCTCCCTCCTCCTCCTCCTCCACCTCTCTGCCTCCCCTGTGCACTCGTGCATCTAATCTGTACAGGGAGTTTCCCCTGCGCTTTCGGGGTCCCCTGTGTGTGTCAGGACTCACCCGCTGTGTTCGTGGGGACATCTCCTGTTCAACCTCCTCCTGCCTGTGCAGCAGCGGCGGCCAGTCCTCCTCCTCCTCCCCGCGCTCTTGCTGGATGCCGGCGCCATCTTGGGATCCCCAGGCGAATCGAGCAAGCCGTTCTCCGGCCGTTTTTGGCCATGGCGGCCCGTATTTCACCATCCCAGCGTTGCGGGTTGGTCCCGCCGACATGCCCCAGCAGCCCTGGGCGTTTTTTTGTGGATCAGCTCACAGGATCTCTATCGGATCTAGAACCGGCAGGGAGAGCTCCGACTCGAGCAGGGAGCACTGTTAGGTGTTCTAGGGACATAAGTTTCAAATCTAATTTGACTACCTGTTACACTTTTGTGAGGCACTATAGTGGCATGGATGAGCATGAATGGGGATAGATGAGCATGAACGGGGATGGATGAGCCGTGGATGGGGGTGGCTGAGCATGAATGAGTATGGCCGCGTACGGCTGAGTATGGATGGGTATGGCACCCCAAGATAGATTCTCCTACTCTTGAGTATGGCTGGGTATGGCTGAGTATGGCTCGGTATGGCTGAGTATGGCTGAGTATGGCTGGGTATGGCTGAGTATGGCTGAGTACAGCTGGGTATGGCTGAGTACGGCTGGGTATGGCTGGGTACGGCTGAGTATGGATAGGTATGGCTAATTATGGATGGGGTGGATAGGATGGCTGAGCATGGATGGATGGATGAGTATTGCTGAGGATGGATGGATGGATGAGTATGCCGAGTATGGATGAGGATGGATGAGTATGCTGAGTATGGGTGGATGGGTATGCAGAGTATGGATGGATGGGCATGCAGAGTATGGATGGATGGGTATGCAGAGTATGGATGGGTATGCAGAGTATGCATGGGTATGCAGAGTATGGATGGATGGGTGTGCAGAGTATGGATGGGTATGCAGAGTATGGATGGATGGGTATGCAGAGTATGGATGGGTATGCAAAGTATGGCTGGGTATGCAGAGTATGGCTGTGTATGCAGAGTATGGATGGGTATGCAGAGTATAGCTGGGTATGCAGAGTATGGCTGGGTATGGCTGGGTATGCAGAGTATGGCTGGGTATGCAGAATATGGCTGGGTATGCAGAGTATTACTGGGTATGCAGAGTATGGCTGGGTATGCAGAGTATGGATCTCTCACTAAGCAGCGCTGTGGGCACTACACATGCAGCACACAGCGCTGCTGCCACCGATCTCTCCCCTCTCCGCTCACACTGGACGGAGAAGGGAGGGAGGAACCAGAAATCACGCCGGTTTGTTTACATATGATCGCTCCGTAATTTGATGGATCGATCACGTGGTAAACGGCCACGATCAGCGGCCGTTCACCGTGATCCGAGAACGGAAGGGGGGCGTGCTAGAGCGGAATTCTGGGAGGACGTCACTGTGCGCCCTCCCAGAGTTGACAAACCACCCTGTAGCCGCCATTTGGCTATGGGACGGTTATTAAGTTGATATATATATATATATATATATATATATATATATATAATATTTATTTATTTTTTCCACGAAAGTGGAGTTACATCTGCTATGATGGTAAATGTTTGCACCTATACTGGAAATGTATGCCAACAGGACTGAGATGATCCAAAAGAGGAGAAATGCCATGACCATGACCTTTACAGCTTTTTAAGATTGGATACTGCTGTATATCAAAGACTATTAACTTCACAGTGTTGCAGGCTCTGTATGGTGGCTGCCATTTAGCCACCGGGTATCTCTTATCTGTAAGGGAACAGTAAATCCACCTGAGAAACACACTAAAAAATTATTTAAAAAAGAAAAGTTCCTGCTGCAATCATAGACTGCTGGTCTATACTTTTTTATATGTTGGAAACACCTCTTAAAAGCGACTTTTACTTTTCAATCAGTTTTTATTGAATTTCATAACATACAGTAAAGATGCAAATTACACATTGTATGCCGTTAAGATAAATTAACTCAGAATAGCACTTAAATAATGTCAACTCAATTATCAATGAAGTGTTACAGAACAAGAATTACTGTTATTAAAATGCTACAAAACGCAATACATTCAATATAGAAATATAAGATCAATATAGTAACATAAGATCAAATAGAAGTATATGTCCTCTAGACACCCCCATGGGGACTACACTGTGTCTAAGAGGAGAACGTTGCCACAATAATAGAACTTATCCAGGAACCTGTGTCCATACTCTAGAACCCAGAGGCAAAAGTGTATATCAATCTGTTAGATATGAGTGTTACAAAAAGTTAGTAATAGTCGACCATTGTTCCCATGATGCCCACTTGTTTTTTTCCTTGGGTAATTTACCCTCACTGGATGCCATCATTAACCACTTGCCGACCGGCGCACGACGATATACGTCGACAGAATGGCACGTACAGGCAGGAGGGCGTATATATACGTCCCTCCTTTAGCCTGTCCGTGCCATCGGGAGCGCGCCGGGAGCGGCGCGCTCCCGCGCCGGTCGGGACCCCCCTGAGTCCGGCCGCGGTCCCCGCGGACTCGATCGCCGCGGGGACTCCCGCGATCGTCTCACGGAGCGGCTAAACGGGGAGATGCCGAGATAAACAGCATCTCCCCGTTCTGCCTAGCAACTAGTGACGCCGATCTCTGCTCCCTGTGATTGGAGCAGAGATCAGCATTCACTAGCTGACAGCCACGCCCCCCCACAGTAAAAAAAACACCCCTAGGCCTACTTAACCCCTACACTGCCACCTTGTGGTTAACTCCTAAACTGCCAGTGTCATTTATACAGAAATCAATGCATTTAAATGCATTAATTGCTGTAAAAATGACAATGGTCCCAAAAATGTGTCAAAAATGTCCGATGTGTCCGCCATAATGTCGCAGTCACAAAAAAAAAATCGCAGATCTCCGCCATTAATAATAAAAAAAAAATTATTAATAAAAATGCTATAAAACTATCCCCTATCTTGTAAACGCTATAACTTCTGCGCAAACCGATCAATAATCGCTTATTGCGATTTTTTTTACCAAAAAATATGTAGAAGAATACGTATCGGCCTAAACTGAGGAAAAAAAATGTTTTTTTATATATTTTTGGGGGATATTTATTATAGCAAAAAATAAAAAATAATGCATTTTTTTCAAAATGTCGCTCTATTTTTGTTTATAGCGCAAAAAATAAAAACCGCAGGGGCGATCAAATACCACCAAAAGAAAGCTCTATTTGTGGGAAAAAAAGGACGTCAATTTTGTTTGGAAGCCACGTCGCACGACCGCGCAATTGTCAGTTAAAGCGACGCAGTGCCGAATCGCAAAAAGGGGCCTGGTCCTTTGGCTGCAAATTGGTCCGGTCTGAAAGTGGTTAATTCATAACTATAATGTAGGTTTACGGTATCTAAGAGGTGAGTGATAGAGGGAGTTGTATCTGACTTCCATAATCTGGTTATAGTTAACCTAGCTGCCAATAGCATATGTGTCGTCACATGACGAAATGAAAAGAGTATGTCTTCAATGGATAAATTCAGGATAGCTAGACCCGGAGACATTGGTATATCTATCTGGGATATATCTTTTAAGAGAAGAAAAACGGTTTTCCAGTATTCCTGTATGAGGGTACATTCCCAAAATATGTGGAATATGCTTCCTATGTTGGAATTACATCTCCAGCATTTATTAGATAATGTGGGATAGAATGTTGCCAAGCGAGAAGGCGTCAAATACCATCTAAGGGACAATTTTTGTGTGAGTTCCCACAACGCAGAGCTTTTCGTGGATTTGTATACACTTCGTGAAGCTTGTTCCCATTGTGATTCTGTATAAGTCGTTGCTAGATCATTTTCCCAGTGTGTATGTGGTGTGGATTTAGTAAATACACGCTTTTGGTTCAGGGTGTTGTATACAAGTGAAATACCCTTCTGTTTAGGAGATTCAAAGTGCAGGTATTTCCATATTACTGAAGAAACTGTATATAAGGGAGGTTTGATTTTGTTAAGGCATTTCAGAAGTTTGGAATATGCAATAAAGTCTGATTCAGGCAAGTGAAATTCATTTTGGAGGGTTGAAAAGGATTTTGGGTTTGAGTCATGAAATAGTTGATTTATGAATGAGATTTTTTCGGTTAGACCAATGGGATGTAGATAATTCAGGTGAGATGTGGTTTAAGACTTCTATAGGTATCGGTATCTGTGTAGTAGTGGGTTCTTGATGGATAGTTTGGGTTAGAATTTTCCATGCTCTGACCGTGGCTATCATGGTAGGGGGAATCGCTTTTGGTATTTTAGCGTCTAATGGAGTGCTCAACAACCAATTTTTACTAGGACGAAATAGTAAGGAAAGTTCTATATTGCACCAGTTTTTATTCGGATCTTGCTGAAACCACTCAGTTGCTTGAGCTATGATCGCTGCAGTGTGATAATCTGTAAAATCTATTGAACCTGATCCTCCCGCTAATTTGTGTATCCTAAGTATAGAATGAGCTCATCTAGGTTTTGTACCGTGCCAAATACAGCGGTTGAGTAACGTTTGAAGTGACTTAAAGTAATATTTAGGAATAGGAATGGTCCTAAACAGGTATAAAATTTGAGGTAAATGCATCATCTTGAACGCCGCTAATCTGCCAGACCATGACAGTTCCATTTTAGCTAATTTCTGAGATTCAGTACGTAATTTATCTAAGAGAGGCTTGAAGTTTGATGAAAAGAGGAATTTAGTGGTTCTAGTGAGTTGAATACCTAGGTAAGAAATGCTGTGTTCAGACCATGTGAAGGGGTATTGGGCTTGTAATAGTAATTTAGTGGTGGTATTCAATTTGAGATCTAGTATTTGTGATTTGGTGACATTTAGTTTGTAAAATGATATTCGTCCAAACCAATCTAAAACGTCTTGGGCTGCTGCTAAGGAGGAGGTAGGATTTGATAATATTAAAATCACATCATCAGCAAAAAGACTAATCTTATGAGTAGTGTTGCCAACAGTTATGCCTGAGATGTTCGAGTTCGTGCGTATGTGCTCAGCTAAAGGTTCTATAGTTAGATCAAAAATTAAGGGCGACAATGGGCAACCCTGACGGGTACCGTTCGAAATTTGGAATGGATGAGATATCAAATTAGCCGAAAAAACTTGAGCAGCTGGGCAAGTATATAGTGCCATGATAGCATTATAAATATTGTCTTTAAACCCAAATTTCATGAGAACTTTCTGTAGATAGGTCCAGTGCACCCGATCAAACGCCTTCTCTGCATCTAAAGAAAGAAGCAGAGAAGGTGTTCCACTGGAATTACGCAATGGATTAAGTCAATCATGCGACGCGTCGCGTCGGATGCTTGCCTCCCTTTAATAAATCCTGTTTGGTCTTTGTGAATCAGGTCTGGCATAATCTTCATTAAGCGTCTAGCAATAGTTTTGGCGTATATTTTTAAATCAAGGTTAAGTAAGGAGATTGGCCGGAAGTTTTGTGGGGCAGTCGGATCTTTTTCAGGTTTTGGGAGAGTGATAATTAATGCGTTTAGCGATTCTACAGGGAATTTGGAAGAATTTACAGCTTGGTTAAGAAATTTCAGCAAGTGTGGAATCAAATAGGTAGAGAATTGTTTGAAGTATTCCCCTGTAAGGCCATCCGGGCCTGGTGTTTTGTTACAAGGCAGTGATGAGATGGTAGCTAGAAGTTCTGGTGCTGAAAAAGGAGCATTTAAATAAGACAATTGTGTTTCTGTCAGAGTCGGTAAATTTATCTTATGGAGAAAGTCATCAATTTCCTCTGGGGATGGTTGGTGGGTTGCAGGGTCATTCTTGAGATTATATATGTCACTATAGTAATCGCTAAAAGCATTCGCAATGTCTTGTGGATTAGATAGCTTCACTTTCGAGTGTGGGTGGAATAAGAAGGGAATTTTAGATTCAACTCTAGCCCCTTTGATACGTTGTGCTAATCTTTTTCCTGCCTTATTGGGTGTGGAATAAGAGATGGCTTTGAATTTGCATTGCATATGTTCGTATGTATGGAGAAGAAGCAGCCTGAGTTCCTGTCTAAGCGACATTAATTGTGCTAGTGTAGTGGGACATGCAGATGACTTATGGTCTGCCTCCAAATGAGCAATTTGGGAAGTAAGGGAGTCTATTTGTTGTGTTCTTTTTTTTTTTTGTGAATGGAGCCCAGTTTTATAAGAACACCTCTCATTACCGCTTTATGCGCGTTCCACACCACGGCAGGATCCCCCACTGAATCAGCGCTTAATTCAAAATATTCTTTCAAATGAGTAGCAATTTCTTTGGAGTATGTAGCATGTTGTAATATGAAATTATTGGCTCTCCAGAGAAAAGAGTTCCGTTGAGGAGACGTATCATCAATAATTATCGAAATTGGGTTGTGGTCTGACCATGTCATGGTGTGGATAACAGAGGTAGTCACCTTTTGTAATAACAATTTATCAACAACAAACATGTCAATTTTGGAATACGACTTGTGTTGCGGGGAGAAATAAGTATAATCCCTCTCTGATCCATGGTGGCATCTCCAGACATCGTAAAGATCAGACGATGTCAGGATTTGCCCCAGGGGAGAGGGTCTTCTCTTATCCGCTGAAGTAGTGTCCATATAAATATCTGCAACCATATTAAAGTCTCCGCATACAAGGAGATATCCTTGTTGTAACTCTTTAATTTTGGTCAAAGTCTTTTTGACAAAATGTGCCTGTCTAGAATTGGGAGCATACAAGTTGAGTAAGGTATATTTAGTTCCATTAATCATACAGATTAAAATAAGAAAACGACCATTGGGGTCACCTATTTCTTTTATGAGGTGGAAGTCAGTGTCTTTCTTGATCGCTACAAGCACTCCTCTCTTCTTGGAAGAGAAATTAGAATAGAAAATAAGGGGAAATTTGTTACTGCGACATAAAGTGGCTGAAAGTGGGGTTAAGTGTGTCTCTTGGACACATAAGATATCACTATCAAGCTTTTCAGCAGTACGCCACAAAGATTGTCTCTTTGCTGGGTGGTTGAGACCCTTGGCGTTCAAGGATACTATCGTGAATGGCATATTTCCTGTTGTGGCTAAGTGATGGATTGTGGGAGACTATAACTTTCGGCTTATCAGGATACCTGGGTTCCGTAACTAGATGTATTTCTATAAAACCTGGAATGAAATTACAATTATATATAACAGCTATTTAAAAATATAGCAAAAGATATGAAAACAGGATGCGGCAGGTTTGTGTCAAACACAGAAAAAAAGCAAAGAGTCAGCTTTTACTACTGCAGTGTGGAACAGTTAATACCAAAGGCAAGTGAGATCAAACAAAATTCCTGGAAGACGTAGGCCTCCCTAGATCCGTCCCACCGCAACATCAAACAACGCTACAGGAGTGAGAATCACCCCACCAACTGCCAGACATGTCCCAAAGGAACAGGGCATCTTCCCAGCCCCCGCGGAACGAAAAACCCTGGCAAGCCCAGTTGGACTCCTTCTTCCCCGGGCAGAGTGGAAGAGGCCGTGAGGCCCCCAAGATGGCTGCAAAGGCCCCTAAAGCACACAAGGCCGCTCAGCACTCTGCCACCAGGTCAACACAACAGACTGAATCACCCATACCATCCCCACGGTCGGTAAGTGACTCGGCTCCCCCGACCTCCCCGGGCTCCCCCGCACTACTAGAGGATCCCCCTTACGACCCGGACCCCCTGGCTGACGCAGATATAAGGCGCCATATTATGTCCTTACCCACCAAAGCGGATCTTGAGCGGTTTGCTGACAGGGTGGAAAGAGCCTTTAAAGAGGACATTGCCCAACCCAAAGCAGACACGACGCACCTAGGAGGCAGACTGGATTCCTTAGAGCAAAAGTTTGAGGACGCCCTCCCTGTTATCTCCATGCTGCAGGACAAATGCGCCATGCAAGACCGCCAGATTGAGACCTTGCTTTGTCAGTTAGATGACACAGAGAACCGCAGTCGCCGAGCCAATATCAGGATCCGAGGCCTACCTGAAGCCACTGGTGCCAGGGACATTATCCCCACCTTGGAGGGGGTCTTCAAAGAAATATTGGGACTGCCTAACACTGCCACCGTCGAAATTGACCGTGCACACAGGGCCCTAAAACCCCCTTCCCAGGATGTGAACAACCCCAGAGATGTAATCTGCAAACTACATAAGTATACTCTCAAAGACCGCATCATGCAGAAAATGAGGGGTAAACCCTATTTTGACTTTGACGGTGCACAATTAGCTTTTTACCAGGACATCTCTAGGCGCACCCTGATGCAACGCAGGTCACTTCGCCCCCTCCTGACTGCTATTCAGGACGCAGGCCTGTCGTATCGGTGGGGATTCCCCTTTTCTCTCCAAGTCACCAAAGAAGGAAGAACTGTGACTCTCCGCACCAAAGATGACCTGCCGCATTTTCTGACCTCCCTGGACCTAGACCAAGTAGACTTTCCCGACTGGAGGAACCCCCCGGACCCCATACCTACAAATCTGCCTACATCACAGCCATGGCAACCCGCTAGGCGACAGAACCACAGGCGAACCCGTAGGCGTCATCACTCAGATTCTTCAAGGGGGCCGGAGGGTCATCCTCTCCTCCAGGGATGAGAAAGATTCAGATCTGAGCACTTTTGAACAGAACTGCTGGGAACCCACCAGACACAAACCGAGATGTTGTTTTTTTTTTTTTTTTTCAGGTTTCTCCCCCTCCACCTTTTTTTCTTTTTTTTCGTGATAAGAGAATACCTGGACCCCTATGTTCCTCCATTCTCCTCCCCTTTCATTCCCGCCATGTTAGATGCGGTGGGCGGAGACGGAGGCCTCCTCCCCTCTTCCCAAGGTTGGGTCACGTACCCCCCATAGGATACCCTCCTTTTGTATGGGTATAGATCCTTATTGGGATCTCAGGTTGTGGCTCGGATCTCCTCCCCTTCTAGGGGATGGGGTCCCAGACACAACCCTTAGTTGTTTTACGAGACCGAATGGCCTAGGCCATACGACTCTGATGTTTTTTGATTGTACCTACTTGTTATGTTTTTTTCTTCTGTTCCCTCTCCTCCCCCTCTGTTCCTCCCTTACCACTCCTCCTGCTACAGGGTCAGCTTTGTCGTCTCGTCTGCACCGGGCGCGCCACCAATCTGCAAACACAGACCATCCTCACACCCCTCCATGGCTACTCTACGGGTGAGTACATACAACGTTCGAGGTCTTTGCTCCCCACATAAACGAGGTAAGCTGTGGGGGGAGTTGAAACGATTGAAAACCCAAGTGGTCTTCCTTCAAGAGACTCACTTTACGCCCAAGTCCCTACCCAAACTGCCTACTCACCTTTTTAACCAATGGTTTATTAGCACTTCCCCGACAGCTAAATCTAAAGGGACAGCGATAGGCATACATAAGACATGCCCCTTCCAACCCTCCGACCACAAGGTAGATCCCCTGGGCAGGTACGTGTTCCTGAAAGGTAATATTGCGGGCCAGAAATACACGTTCGCGACAATATACGCCCCCAATACCAATCAACTAACTTTCATTGACAACACTCTTGACCGCCTAGCAGACTTTAGGGAGGGCCTCCTGATTCTAGGAGGCGACTTTAACATAAGCCCCGACCCTATGCTGGACACATCACACGCGAGACCCACACATTCCTACGCGTTCCTTAAACACTTTCGTAAGACCATCCAATCCCAACTCTTAGTGGACAGCTGGCGGGTTCTTCACCCATCAGACCGGGACTTTAGCTATTATTCTAAAATACATGATGTATACACACGCATAGACCACATCTATGTAGATCATGGCGGGCTGGAGCTCCTTCAATCTGCGTCCATTGACACCATTTCTATCTCTGACCACGCCCCAGTAACGATTGCCCTCGCCCTGCCCTTAGGCACGCAACGGCAGTGGACATGGAGGCTCAATGACAACCTGCTAGATGACGTGGTCGCAGTGAAGGAGATCACAGACACCCTGACACATTACTTTAGGGAAAACCCAGCAGGCGAGCTGGGCGAAGGGGTGATTTGGGAAGCCCATAAGGCTGTGGTCAGGGGAGCACTGATCTCCCAGGGCTCCAGACTTAAAAAAGCACGTCAGGCAGATTTCTCAAGGGTACACTCAGCTCTTCAGAGGGCAGAACTCCGACATAAGCTAACGGGAGCAAGGAGGCCTTGACAGAACTGACGGAACTACGGGAACTGTTTTTACGTTTACTGGACCGGCAAACCCGGAAACAATTCCGCTTTCTAGCACATAAATACTATGAGCACGGGAACAAATGTGGGCGGATGCTGGCTCGCGCTCTCCGGAAACGGCACGCACAGACATATATACATAAACTACACACTGCCGCAGGGACACCGATGGTACACTCTTCTAAAATAGCAGCGGGATTCAGAGATTATTACACCAAGCTATATAACTTAGGCTCTACCCTTCCTCCCGAGCCACGAGAAACCAGACAGAGAATGACCCAAGACTACTTAACAGCAGCTGGCCTACCAACACTAACAGAAGACCAGTCCTCAACCCTAGACCTCCCCATAACCTTGGCTGAGCTCGAGACCACGGTGAAGTCCTTGCCCAATGGGAAAAGCCCTGGCCCAGATGGGCTGACTAAGGCCTACTACAAAGCTTTTCTACCCCAGCTAGCCACCCCTATGTGCAAATATTTTAACGCAATAGCAGGAGGGGGGAACATCCCCCCAGAGGCCCTCCTGGCCCATATTACTGTGATCCCGAAAGAGGGCAAGGACCCCACCGTCCCTCAGAGTTATCGCCCCATTTCTCTTCTTAATTTGGACATAAAGATTTTAGCAAAAATATTAGCGAACAGACTTAAACACCTTATCCCCCAAATTGTCCACCCGGACCAAACGGGATTTATAACAGGCAGAGAGGCAAGGGACAACTCCCTAAGGGCACTACACCTCATACATTGGGCCCGTAACCGCCCAGACCCGCAACCTTACATTATTTTGTCAACCGATGCCGAAAAGGCCTTTGATCGGGTAGATTGGTCCTACCTGACAGCAGTGCTCCGATCAATACACTTAGGCCCGCGAATGTTAGCCATAATTGCGGCTTTATACTCTCAACCTTGCGCCCAGGTTAAGGTGAATGGGACCCTCTCAGCTCGATTCCCCATCAGAAACGGCACGAGACAGGGGTGTCCGCTTTCACCCCTTCTGTTCGCCCTAGTGCTAGAGCCGTTCCTCCGCACAGTGCGAGCTAACCCCGATATTAAGGGCCTTCGAGTAGGTAACACGGAACACAAACTCTCGGCTTATGCCGATGACGTACTGTTCCACCTCTCAGATCCTCTGATCTCCCTGCCTAATCTGATGAAGGAGTTGCAGCTTTTCGGATCTCTTTCTAATTTTAAAATTAACCTTTCAAAATCAGAAATTCTCCCCATCTGCCTAAGACCTCATATGGCAACAAACTTACAAGCGGCCTTCCCCTTTGTCTGGACTACGTCGTCCCTGAGATACTTGGGTGTGCAGCTTACTGATCGTTTTGACACCTTATATGCCGCTAACTATCCCCCTCTGATTGCCGCGGTCAAAAGAGACCTCTCACAATGGACACGGACGGCCTTTACGTGGCTAGGAAGGGTGAATATAATAAAGATGAACGTCCTACCGCGCATACTCTTCTACCTACAGATGCTACCAATCCCCCTGCCCAGACTCTTCTTCGACCGAATATCCAGTCTACTGTCTGACTTTATTTGGAACGCACGTAAACCTCGGATAGCCTTACGGATACTACAGCGCCAAAAACGTAGGGGTGGTTTGGGGGTCCCAGACATTAGACAATACTACCGAGCCATAGCCTTGCAGAAGATATTCGACTGGCGTTTCCATACTCACACGAAACTCTGGGTTCCGCTAGAGAAATGTCTGGCGGGCAGGAACTTGTCATATGCACCCTGGTTACACCGGGAACATAGGGGGCTGTCAGACACGACTTCCCCGCTGACGGCTCATGTGCTGTCAATATGGGACAGGATAAACCCGCAGCTGAAACTGGCTCCCCCTTTGTCCCCGCTGGCCCCATTGGGGGGTTTCCTATGGTTCCCCCCAGGCGAGCAGATGACTTTCTTTGAACCGTGGGTAGAGGATGGGAACGCCAGTTGTGGTACACTCATGAAGGACGGCAAGCTCCTATGTTATGAAGCTTTGCCGGCAGGACGACAGGGCCCACGGATGAACTTCTGGAAATACAGGCAGCTACATAATTTCTTCCAGATGCATAGGCACACAATTAGAGACCCGTCAACCCTCACCCCATTTGAACGTATTTTTACTGCAGAGGAACCAACGCCACACCTGGTCTCAGAGCTATACCAACTCATGAGCTTAGCCGGCCCCCAAACTACACCCGCCTATATCCGACGCTGGGAGAATGATTTAGGACTAACTTTAACAGAGACGCAGTTATCCCACTTATACTACCTCACCCACGCATCTTCCATAGACTCAAAAACCCAAGAGACGAATTTTAAACTAATGTCTCGCTGGTACAGGGTACCTGCAGATTTAGCTCGTATCTACCCTTCCACATCCGAGTTGTGCTGGAGGGGTTGCGGACACCGGGGAACGTTGACTCACATATGGTGGGAATGCCCCCTGATTAAGCCTTTCTGGGAAGATCTACAAGAGCAGATAAAAACAGTAACAGGGATAGAGGTCCCGTTCTCCCCGCTACATTTTCTTCTGAACATAGCCCCAATCCCGCTAAGTCGCTACAAAAAGAATGTGCTTCCACACCTGCTGAATGCAGCAAGACGCCTAGTCCCAATATTTTGGAAGACTTCCAGAATCCCCACTCGAGAAGAGTGGCACAGTAAAGTAGGTGAGATCCGAGAGGCTGAAAACTGGGTGGCTACCTGCAAAGGCCTAGAGGATAGATTTCATAGCACCTGGGCACTCTGGGCTGAATACACCTCAGACCCTAACCAAATTCCCTCTAGCCTAGATATCGCCTTACTGGAACTGGCAGATCCCTCACTAAGGGTGCTTAGGGAGGCTAGGGCCCAGAGGACAGCCACACCACCCCCGAGGGACCGCAGTGACTAGTTCATATGTTGATACTTAACGTTTTTGGCGTGGCGCGCCCGGAGCAGGCGAAGACGACATCCCATTCTAAAGAAGCAGGTAAATCTGACCTAACCCTCCTCCCCCAACCCCCCCCCCCCCCCGTTTCTCCCTCCCTGCTACCCACCCTCCTTTCAGTTGCTAAGCAACTATGACTTACCCATCTTAACTCTGTTTCTCCCCCTTTTTACTTATTATTTTTCTCTGCTGTATTTTGTGGACGATATGTGAACTCATGTGGGACTGTTGACAGACGGGGTCCTATGGCCCTAGGGCCACGAGAGTTATCTGGGGTGATGGCGGTCCCAGCCAGACACTCAGCAATGCCGTGGGGCTCCCCGGGCTGGCGGGGGGGTCAGGGGTGGTATGTTGGAGGCCATTGAGCCCCCCTCCCCGGCCCCAGCTGCAGGTCTCGGGACCACGCGCTTTATGCATTTTAGGAAGGCGTCCCAGCCCCGGGCCCACCCCCGGAGATGGGACACCCTTAGACGGGACCCCACGCCCCACTTACCCTTCTCACCTACACGGTCCTTTAGCTAATATATGGTTGCCCCTAACTCAGGACCCACAACAATTTCTTTAACCCCCGATTTCCCCCTACCTCTATGTATGTCTGTTAACCAAAGCACTTCTTATTGTTGACACCACGACTCTGTGTAGTCGACGGATTATTATCTTCACAAATGGTTACCACGGTTTGTTTATATGTTATTTTTCCAATAAAAATTGATTACACAAAAAAAAACATTTTTTTTTGCATTCCTTTAGTTATGGGGTTCAAATCTCTACGTAGTTGAAGCGTATATCTTGATAAATCAGGAAATATTTGAACACCCTCAAATGGACGTGTTATGGCTTCTGACATAATTTTTTCTTTAATATGGAAAAAATGGATCCTCATAAGTATATCTCTAGGCACTGATGCAGCCAGGTGTGAAGGTTTTGCAATTCTGTGTATTCTGTCAATTATAATGTCACGTGGCGTAACTTCAGGTAGAATAGTGCGTATAAGTTCTTTGGCGTATTTGGGTAATTCTGGAGTTGTTATATTTTTGGGGACCCCCCTTAACTTGATGTTGTTTCATCTAGAGTGGTCTTCAAAATCTGCTAATTTGCCCCTTATCCACTCTTGTTCATCTTTTACCTCATCAATAGAATCAATGATGTCATTCACTGTGGAGGAGCATTCCATCATACCTTTCTCAATAGTGGATACTCTGTTATCTATTAGACTGACATCTGTAGTGAGTTTAGTAAATAGAGTGGATAAATCAGTCACAAGAGAGGAATGCAGTGATATTAACATCTCTTTCAGTGTAGTGTCAATAACAGGCTGACCGCAGGTTGGGAAGGATGCCATTGAGGAATGTAAGGCCTGGTTAGATTGTAGTGGAATAAAAGCCTGGGGCTCAATTTCTGAGTGAGGCGGCCGCTGTGCTAGAGCATCCATTCTCATTTTTGCCTTAGCTGGGCTGTTCATTAAGGGATCCCCTTCTGTGTCATTGTCATGGGAGCTAGACATCTCCCTGTTTGGTGAGTCCCCAGAAATGTTGTTAGAGATTTCTGTATGTTTAGTCTGAGGCGCCGCTATGCCTTCAGCTCCATTTTGATTCTGACTGACCAGCGCTTCAGGAGGGTACAGCAGTGTGGTGAGCTTTTGGGGCTTTTGGTCCCCAGTTCTCTTACGGGACATTGTTGTGGGTCACTACCAGACTAATGTGGGGAAGTTTTTGTACAAAAATACCTGCTCCAGCGGTCCCTAATCGTTCCGGTTCGTCTCCCTCACAGCAGAGCTCAGCACTAAGCGTCCATCTCTCTTGCCGGCTGGCCACGCCCCCCTTAAAAGCGACTTTTAAAATCTATATTTTCCTGTAGAGAAGAGTTTATTTCCTGCGGATAATAGACTTAAATCACTATGATGAGTTCTTTAAACTTTATTTCCAATTTTACTTTATGATGATTTTTTTTTCCTAAAATGCTAAGTTGACAAGCACAAATATCACTTACTGTAGGTATGGAATACTTTTTTCACATGAAATGAGCAGTGTTGAAAGCCTTATTTTCTTATGAATCATTATTTTAACAACACATCCTGCTCTCCTGAATAGGCACTCATCAACAGGCTAGAATCTAGCTATAGCCTAAAGGAAAACTACTGTACATGTATTTTTAAAGAGCCCACGTCAAAAGCCTCCCATCCCCTGCTGTCCACAAACCTGCTCATTGTTCACCCTTGCTCCATACATGTAATCTACAAATCTATGACACTTACATGCAGGGAGAAAAAGGATGTCCAGTCAGCCATCATCTTATTATTATTATTATTATTATTATACAGGATTTATATAGCGCCAACAGTTTGCGCAGCGCTTAACAAAATAAAGGCAGACATTACAATTACATTACAATTTGATACAAGAGGAATCAGAGGGCCCTGCTCGTTAGAGCTTACAATCTAAAAAGAAAGGGTCAATTGATACAAGAGGTAATAGCTGTGGGGGATGAGTTGATGGAGGAAGTAAAACAGTGTTAGTTAGAAGCAGCATAGGCTTCTTTAAAGAGAAAGGTTTTCAGGGATCGTCTAAAGATGGATAGATTAGGGAACAGTCGGACAGATTGGGGTAGAGAGTTCCAAAGGATGGGAGAAGCTCTGCAGAAATCCTGGAGGCGAGCATGGGACAAGGTGACAAGGGAGTTAGAGAGCAGGAGGTCTTGGGAGGACCGAAGAGAGCGGCTTGGTTGGTATTTTGGTACTAGGTTAGTGATGTAGCTGGGGGCAGAGTTATGGATGGCTTTGTAAACTATTGTTAGTACTTTGAATTTTATTCGTTGGGTGAGTGGAAGCCAGTGGAGGGATTTGCAGAGAGGGGTGGAGGACACTGAATGGTTGGTAAGGTGGATGAGTCTTGCAGCGGCATTCATTATGGACTGAAGGGGGGATAGTCTATGTAAAGGTAGTCCAATGAGGAGGGAGTTGCACTAGTCGAGGCGAGAGATAACCAGGGAGTGAGTTAGAAGCTTGGTGGTGTCATTCGTTAAAAAGGGGCGTATTCTGCAAATGTTGCGGAGGCTAAGGCGGCATGATTTGGACAGCGATTGTATGTGGGTCTGAAAGGACAGTTCAGGGTCTAGGATTACCCCTAGCACCCTGGCATGTGGGACGGACTGATAGATGTGCCATTGATCTTGACTGAGAAGTCAGGGAAGGGGCACGTGGGGGAGGAAATATTAAGAGCTCAGTTTTAGACAGATTAAGTTTGAGGAAGTGGTTTGACATCCAGACTGATATGTCTGTTAGTAAATCAGTGATGCGTGAGGAGATTGATGGGGTGAGTTGAGGGGCAGAGAGATAGATTTGGGTGTCATCAGCATATAAATGGTAGTGGAAGCCATGTGAGGCTAACAGCGGACCCAGGGAGGAGGTGTAGATTGAGAATAGTAGAGGTCCAAGGACAGAACCTTGGGGCACCCCAACAGTAAGAGGAGTTGGAGAGGAGGAAGTGGAGTTGTAAGTGACACTGAAGGTGCGATGAGATAGGTAAGATTCAAACCAATGGAGAGCACAGCTATGGAGACCAAGCAAATTTAGTTTTTTGAGGAGGAGGAGGTGGTCAACTGTATCAAAGGCAGCAGAAAGGTCTAAGAGTAAGAGTACAGAATAATGACCATTGGTTTTGGCTGTTAGTAAGTCATTTGTGAGTTTTAGGAGGGCAGTTTCTGTCGAGTGCTGTGGGCGAAATCCAGACTGAAGGGGATCCAGAAGGTTATTCTCAATGAGGTGGTCGCTCAGTCGGCTGTAGACTGACTAATCTTATTCTTAGATGCTCAAACAGCGGTCTCGCCACACCACACTACCTACGTTCAGAGCACTCGGAAGCAGTGGCGTCGCTAGGGGGTGGCTATTGGGGCTATAGCCCCGAATCCAGGACCTGTAGCCCAGAGTCTCTTGAGTCCCTGCCTAACCAGCGGGCCGTGGACTCTCTGCAGCCTAGCCACAGGCGGGCTGCATGAGAGAGCCGGGCAGGAGGATGAGAGAAGTGAGTGGACGAGCATAGATGACATCATCTCTCTCTGCCTGCCCCGCATCACTGATCTCCTGCCCTTACTCGGAACCGACGTGTTCCGTCTGGTCTATCCATCAGTGGAGCTTTCCTCACATAAACGGTCTCCCAGCAGCCCCTGTGACGGCTGCTGGTGATCCTCCCCTGACGGTGTCTTCAGTCCATTCTTAAGTGGAGCCCTTCATGGATAAACGGGATCTGGCGGCTGCTGACAGGTATCTTACACACACTCATATTCCCCTGGCATCCCCAGTGTGTGCAGTGTGGCTCTCTGTCTCAGTGGCCAGGAGACCTGCTTAGCCATTCACCTGGGGATCCTAAGTTCTGCACACACATAAGAGCAACCAGAATATGATATTGGACTATCTATCATTGTTTTTAATAAAGTGAATTCTCTTCTTATTTTTTTATTTTGTTTTTTTTATTTATTTGAACTTTGGTTACCTTGCTCTTTCTGCTTGCAGTTCCTGTAAAAGCTCAGTATATTGCTCGTGGACTCTATGGGACACACTGGGTTGGCTGCTTGCAAATGCCTTTTTTTTTACACATGAATTTGCTAACTGTAACATTTCAGTGGTGTTATTCATGGACTTTCAATTTAGATCGATTTGATTTAATTTAATTCATGACTAGTGTAGTCCTGATAAGACCCCTTAGCTGTGACCATAAACCCCATAACTTAACTTAACTAATAAATGAGAGACCACACCGGTTATGGAGTTAAATGGCCATAACAGCTATTTATTTTAAATACCAATAATAAGAACTCCAGTTTCTTATTAAACAAATAAAACATAAATAACAATAACAATAAACACTTTCAGACCCCCTGCTGAAAACAAAACAGAAACAGGTTAAACCCATATATATGTAGGTCAGTGACGGAGCAAAGTGCTTGAAGCACAACCTGATATCAACTGATATCAACACAAGGGGGCACTGCGGGAGATAAAGAAACCCATGGGTCTCTACCGTACCGCCCGATAACCAACATTCCCGCAGTGCACAATACAACCAACGCCACAGCCTGAAAGGGGGACAACCTCACCCTTGATGGCACCTCCACACCCGCAGGGCCGCCTGGATACCCTCCTGCAAACCCAATGACCAAAGGTCAATACCCACATCTGTAAGACGTACACCATCCCGTCTCAAGTACATCCCCACATTTACCTCCAACTCCCGGTGGCGAACGACTAGGCCACCTTGCCAAGCTATGAACCGTCCCACCACTTTGTTGACCCGGATCCTGGCTTTATTGATCCTGAATACAGACCTGGCCATGCGCCAGTTAGTCCTGGCTACCATGTCCGACCAAATCAGTATGGTGCCCGGGAACGTGGCCCGGAGGAACATAATGTCAGCCTTGATATCGGCTATTAAGTCCCTCACAGTCCTAACACCCAAATCATTACCGCCGGCATGAATGACCAACACTTCAGGTGGCCGGTCTAGCCAGGCGTACCTCTCAACCTCCGGGACCACCCTGCCCCACATCATACCCGGCCTACCCAACCACCGGATAACCGCCTCCCTCCTGGAGATGCCCAACTGTCTCCCACCTGGTCTCACGTCCCCCCTCCTGGCTCCCCAGCACACGTAGGAATGGCCGAGGATCCATACAAGGAGTTGTCGCCCTGCATCTGTAACAACAAGTACAACGTTACACGCACAAAACCCCACACTACTTCCACATTATGCAGTACCCCTACATACCCACCAATACTTCTGTTAACGTTACTTATAATAAACACAAAACCTCTATATAATTTTTTTTTTTTTTTTTTTTTATATCATTCACACACCAACTGTGGCCGAACATAACTGCGGAATCGCTGAGATTCCCATCTCCCCAACTTTTGCACATCCGCTTCATCCAGCCCACACCTGGCGGCTTCTGTAGCTGCCCCAATGCGGAAGGAGTGTGAAGCGTAGGCGTGACTATCCAATCCCAGCCTCCCCAAACACTTTCTCAACACTGCCACAAACTGAAACTTGGACAAGTACCGTCCATCCGCATGTAACAACAGCGGACCCTCCCCCCCTGGTCTTATTGCCAGAAACTTCGTCACCGTTAATAAAGGGGAAAAACCCCACACCCTTGTACCGCATACAAACTCACCTGCGTCCCTCTTCCTCTTTGGTCCGTTTTTGATCTTCTCAACCTGACCATGACCCTATCCTCCCTTACTTCCACATCCTGAACCATCAAGCCCCCCGCCACCTCTTTTGATGGGCTAACCAATTCCCCAATACGGAACGCTCCAAAGAATGCCAATGCAAACGCAGCTGCAAACAACCTCACCTCATACACTGACTGACACGCCCCCTTAAGCTGTACACTTATATCTAACAAGTTCCCAAATGTGATGGGGCGCCGCTTGTCCTTACTCCTATGCGACTTCCGATACCCCTTTATGGCCTGTTTCACCCAGAAATCCTTCGTCAAATCCTCCCTCCTCCTCAATTTGAACCAAAAAGCCAGCCCCGCCATCCTTTTTTCAATTGCTGACACAGATTTTCCCGTTTCCATATCCCTGGCCACCAAATCCAGCAGTAACAACCTGTCTCCCGGGTCCCCCCCCCCCGGAGTGTGCCGTGCCCCGCAGGTCAGTCCATTCCTTCCACACTTTAGAATAGGCCAGCCATGTCGACTCACTTACAGACCTCCGTATCCACTCTGCCGTGGTTCCAATGCTAACTCCCACATCCAGCCCGGGCATTGAGCACCCTCCGATCTTGCTGTTGGCGCCAGCTCCCTGAACCTGTCCCACTGAAAGCGAGACAAGGCATCAGCTAACGTGTTCTCAACACCCGGGATGTGAACAGCATACAAAAAGATGTTCAACCGCATGCAACGCAACACCAGATGTCTCATCAATCTGATGACAGGAGGTGAAGCCGCAGACATGTTGTTGATCACCTGAACCACCCCCATATTGTCGCAGTTCAGTCTCAACTTGAGGTTCCTGCACGACTCTCCCCACAACTCCAAAGCCAGCACCACCGGAAACAGTTCCAACAGTACCAAATTTTTCTGAAACCCCACCTCCAACCATGACTGCGGCCAAGGTTCCGCACTCCACTGTCCCTGGAAGAAAGCCCCATAACCTGTAGATCCAGCGGCGTCTGTCACCAGCTCCACATCAAAGTTACTTACCGGTCCCGACATCCAAACCGCCCTGCCGTTGTATCCTTCCAGGAACTGATCCCATATCTTCAAATCCTCTCTATGTTCCTTGTTAATCCTAATGAAATGTGTTGGTACTCGCACCCCCTTAGTCGCTGCCGACAACCGCCTACAAAATATTCTACCCATGGGAATAATTCTGCATGCAAAATTCAACTTTCCCAACAACGACTGTAACGTGCGCAACTGAACTTTTTTCCAACCATAAACCTCTCCCACCATTTTTCTCAAATCCCCTACCTTCTCTTCCGGCAGCCTACATTCCATGGCCATGGAATCTATTACTATGCCCAGAAAACTCAACTCTGTCCGCGGGCCCTCCGTTTTATCGGCTGCCAATGGCACCCGAAACTTCTCCGCAATGTGCTGCAACGTGGACAACAGTATCGCACACACATTGGAAGATGGAGGACCCACGCACAAAAAATCATCCAGGTAGTGGATGACGGAATCGATCCCTGTCACATCCCTCACCACCCATTCCAAAAAGGAACTAAACGCCTCAAACATGGCGCAAGAAATTGAACAACCCATCGGTAGACACTGATCAACATAGAACTCACCCTCCCAGCAACAGCCCAATAAATGAAAACTCTCGGGGTGTACCGGTAACAACCGAAATGCTGATTCCACGTCAGATTTCGCCATCAGCGCCCCTTTTCCGTACCGCCGCACCCAACGCACCGCGGCGTCAAACGACGTGTACGACACCGTACACTCCCCCGGGTCTATAAAATCATTGACCGAGCCCCCTTTTGGGAACGACAAATGATGAATGAGCCGAAACTTATTCGGCTCTTTCTTGGGTACCACACCTAACGGGGACACCACCAAATCCTCTAACGGCTTAACCTTAAATGGTCCCACCATCCTACCCAAGCCTACTTCCTTGGAAAGTTTTTCCGACACTACCTCAGGGTGTTGTAAGGCAGATTTCAAGTTCTTGGCCAGTGGCGGAATCACTGACAATGTAAACGGAATCTTGAAACCCTCCTTAAAACCCCTGCTCAACAAACCCGCCGCCCCCCTGTCCGGGTATCTATTTAGAAAAGGCTCCATCCTTTCCCACATCACCGGCGTCGTCCCTCTTGTGGCCAGCATCCCCTCCCCGCTTACCTTTTTTTAAAACACTTGGCGAGAGTGTGACCCCCCCCACATCCTGAACATTCATGTTTGAATTTACAGGTTCCACCAAATTTACAGGCCCCCTCATTAAACTGCCAACATACCCCCCACTTCTTACCGGCCGAAGGTCCCGAGGCCTGGCTACCTCCGGCCCCCCCTTGAAATGTCTGAGCCGGCGTCTTAGCCGACGCCATCAGCTTCATCCAGAGGCTAATATCTTTATGATCCCACCTTAATGCCGGACGGACAGCCCTTCGCTGGCAAAACTGCTCGTCGTACCGCAGCCACGCTGATCCGCCAAACACTCTATAAGCCTCCCCAATTGCGTCCATGTAGCAGAACAACGCCGAACAATGTTCGGGGTTCTTCTCCCCAATCACTCCCGCCAAAATGGCAAACGCCTGGAGCCAATTGGCGAAAGTCCGCGGAATTAGCCTATACCTCCTTTTTTCCTCATCATCTTTTTTGCTACTATCCGGTTTCACCCTATCAAGGTTGAATTTTTCCAGGGGGAGCAAAGAGAAAATCTCCACGTACTCCCCCTTCCAAATCTTCTCCCTGACTTCCTGTTTTAAATGGGCCCCGAGCGGTCCTTCAAAACAGACGTAGACCTCACACTTTGCCGCGTCGGCCATACGCACTATATCATCCCTTGTTGTTTGTTCCTTCTCCCCTTTTTCCGTCTCATTTCCCTTATTTGCAGCCACCTCAGCGGTGGTCGCCCCGCCAGCTACTCCAGTCTCCCCTACTCCCACTTCCATACTTACCACTCCTGCTGGAGCCTCCCTCCTCTCACCAAAACGGCCTATCAGCAACTTTAGACCTTCCAACAGTTCCTGCATTTGCCCAGGTACCCCATCTCCCCTCCCGCCCACCGCTCGCGGTTGGTCCGTCTCTGCCAACGACGATGCGGGAGGTAACCCTGGACTCCCCCCACTGTTACCTGTTCCCAATAACGACTGTAAAGCTTTTACAAAAGAACTATTGTCAGTGGACTTACCGGGCTGACCGGGCGGGATTCCCACAGCCGCTGTACGGGCCTCCACCGGCGGGATAGGGCGACTGGGCTCCTCCTCCTCTTCCGACAATTCTCCGTCCGACCGGGAATCTTCTTCCTGTGTAAACGACAAGGAACGCACCCTCGGAGAGGGGGTCCTGCAAGTGTTACGTCCCCGCCTGCCCGTTTCTAACTCGGGCTGCTGGCTGGTCCCTGGCTGATCAGAACTCCCCTGCGCAGGTGGGCCGGTTTGGGCTCCGCTCCTGCTGGCTCGATTCGTCGCCGTGCATGATGGTGGCGTCCCGCCATCCCTCGCTCTTGTCGCTGCGTGAGTCCCCCTCCCCCCCTTTTATGCTGCCCTGCTGACCCTTCTGTCCTCCCTCCCCGACTCGTGCAGAGCCTCCGGGGGTTCGCTGAAAAGGCACGTCCGGGGGCTGTGACCCCCCTCATGGCCGTTGCCCGAGTGGCCCTTGAATCCCCTCCCCCCTGCTCGTGCAGAGCTGCTGGGGTGGACGTGGTCCCTGAAGAGCCTGATGCGACGGCCGTCTTCTTCCCTCTCACCGCGGCCCCCCCACCCCCCCTCCCCCCAGTGTTCCTACTGCCCCCCACCTCGGGTGAAGATGCTGGGGCTGTTGAGGCTGTTGCAGCACTGCTACTTGCAATAAGGGATCCTCTTCCTGTTCTGCCCACGGCCCCCCCCGCTCCACTAGGCCTCTGTCCTGTCTGCCTGTGTGACCCTCCAGCGCTGTCCCTCTGTACTCTTGGCCGGGGGGGGGGGTGGATCGATCGCCTCTGGGGCTCCTTACCAGTCTGGATGGGCCTGCTATGGCCCCTGGAGAATAGCGGTCTGGCGCCCTGGACACTCGGCCGCGCTGCCCGGCGCCGCCATCTTGGAAATCCAGCGCTGTTGATCGGTCCTCTGTGCCCCTTCCTGCTCCATCCAGCGCTGCTGAAATTTGTTCCATGACCCACTCGGGTCCTCGCTCCGCCGCCGCTGCCCGCACGAATGCTGCAAAGTCACAGCCGTCAGCCATGCTCTTTAAGATGTACAGAGGGGCAGGGAGAAAAACCTGCCTCCTCGTGTTCAGTCTTTCCCGCACTGACCTCCCGGCTCCGCCCCTCCTTTTTATATGGCCACTCCCCCTAGCCCCCAGGGATCTCCACCCCTAACTTTGTTAACTCCTTACAAGCCAAAAGTGTCACCTGACACACTGTCATGGGCGGACCTGCATGACATTCCCCTGCTGTCCACTATATTCCGGTCCTTACTATCTGATTTAATTTTATTTATTTAATTATTTATTTATCCAATTCATTTTCATCAATTCAATTCATTATATATATACAGTGGTGTGAAAAAGTGTTTGCCCCCTTCCTCATTTCCTGTTCCTTTGCATGTTTGTCACACTTAAGTGTTTCGGAACATCAAACCAAGTTAAACAATAGTCAAGGACAACACAAGTAAACACAAAATGCAATTTGTAAATGAAGGTGTTTATTATTAAAGGTGAAAAAAAATCCAAACCATCATGGCCCTGTGTGAAAAAGTGATTGCCCCCCTTGTTAAAACATACTATAACTGTGGTTGTCCACACCTGAGTTCAATTTCTCTAGCCACACCCAGGCCTGATTATTGCCACACCTGTTCACAATCAAGGCATCACTTAAATAGGAGCTGCTTGACACAGTAAGGTCCACCAGAAGATCCTTATAAGCTACACATCATGCCGAGACCCAAAGAAATTCAGGAACAATTGAGAAAGAAAGTAATTGAGATCTATCAGTCTGGAAAGGGTTATAAAGCCATTTCCAAAGCTTTGGGAATCCAGCGAACCACAGTGAGAGCCATTATCCACAAATGGCGAAGACATGGAACAGTGGTGAACCTTCCCAGGACTGGCCGGCCGCCCAAAATTACCCCAAGAGCGCAGCGACGACTCATCCAAGAGGTCACAAAAGACCCCACAACAACGTCCAAGGAACTGCAGGCCTCACTTGCCTCAGTTAAGGTCAGCGTTCATGCCTCCACCATCAGGAAAAGACTGGGCCTGCATGGCAGAGTTCCAAGGAGAAAACCACTGCTGAGCAAAAAGAACATCAAAGCTCGTCTCAATTTCTCCACAACACATCTTGATGATCCCCAAGACTTTTGGGACAACATTCTGTGGACCGATGAGACAAAAGTGGAACTCTTTGGAAGGTGTGTGTCCAAGTATATCTGGCGTAGAAGGACCACTGCATTTCAGAAAAAGAACATTATACCAACAGTAAAATATGGTGGTGGTAGTGTGATGGTCTGGGGCTGTTTTGCTGCTTCAGGACCTGGAAGACTTGCCGTGATAAAAGGAACTATGAATTCTGCTGTCTACCAAGAGATCCTGAAGGAGAATGTCCGACCATCTGTTCGTGTACTCAAGCTGAAACGAACTTGGGTTCTGCAGCAGGACAATGATCCTAAACACACCAGCAAGTCCACCACCGAATGGCTGAAGAAAAACAAAATGAAGACTTTGGAGTGGCCTAGCCAAAGTCCTGACCTGAATCCTATTGAGATGTTGTGGTATTACCTTAAAAAAGCCGTTCATGCTCGAAAACCCTCTAATGTAACTGAATTAGGACAATTCTGCAAAGATGAGTGGGCCAAAATTCCTCCAGGACGCTGTAAAAGCCTCATTGCACGTTATCGCAAACGCTTGGTTGCAGTTGTTGCTGCTAAGGGTGGCCCAACCAGTTATTAGGTTTAGGGGGCAATCACTTTTTCACACAGGGCCATGATGGTTTGGATTTTTTTTCACCTTTAATAATAAACACCTTCATTTACAAATTGCATTTTGTGTTTACTTGTGTTGTCCTTGACTATTGTTTAAAATTGGTTTGATGTTCCGAAACACTTAAGTGTGACAAACATGCAAAGGAACAGGAAATGAGGAAGGGGCAAACACTTTTTCACACCACTGTTTATATATATATATATATATCACACATACATACATACATGCATACACATATATATACAGGGGGTCCCCGACTTACAAACATCCGACTTCCAAACGACTCCTACTTACAAACGGAGGGAGACAACAGGAAGTGAGAGGAAATTTACCCCTAGAAAGGGAAATTCACTCCTGTAAGAGTTATTATGGGTAAAAGGTGTCTCCACTGATGCTTTATCACCAGTCCATGCTTCCCTAACAACCCAAAATTTTCAAAATCCAATTGTCATTGGACAGAAGGTGAGGTGAAATCTTCTGAACAGGGGCACAGACAGCAAAACAAATGTTACAGGGTGATAACCCTTCTCTATGTTATCTAAAAAAACGTAAAAATAGATTTTTTGGCTGGAGATACACTTAAAAAAATGTACCTGTTCCGACTTACAAACAGATTCAAACTTAAGAACAAACCTACAGTCCCTATCTTGTTTGTAACCCGGGGACCCCCTGTATATATATTTTTTTTTTTTTTTTTTTTTTTATTTATTAAAAATGTTTTCTCCTTTTGCGTTTGTGAAAGTTTTTCGCTGGCTGAGAAGTAACTTTAACTGTAGTTTTGTTAGCAGCAGGCACCAGTATCTGCTGCCTGCCATGATCTCCAAATTGTAAACTAATCATTGCCAGTGTCAGCGGTGGCTGCCATGGCTCTGCCTCTACCCACCGCCCAGCTGTGAGTCTGTGGCTGGAAGCTGGTGCACACACTGCACTTTCACTGTGCCCAATACAGTTTCCTGTTACTCAATATCTCACTCACAAATGCAGCCACACAGCAGGGATTGGATAGATCACATGAATTTCTTTTCAGAGATATTT
>CM053037.1:81986685-82026685 GCA_028564925.1 Lithobates sylvaticus
GGTCAGGAAGGGGGTAAATTCTTCCGGGGCCGAAGCGGTTAAAGAAATCAGTTTGTGAGAACTCTGTGTGAATATGAGCAGCAAAACAACTTCATTCTCCTAGCATTATAAAGAAGAGAATGCGCTGCATTAAAAGAGGATGTGCTATCTCCATTCCGAACGCTAGTTTTACCAGACCGAGCGCTTCCATTTTGTAACTTATTCTGAGAATGCGTGGCACTTTGTGCGTCGGAATTATGTACACACGATCGGAATTTACGCAAGCGTTTTTTACGCGAACTGGGAAATGTGTGATTGGATGCACTTTATTGAATGAAACGTGGTGTTTGGTGCACTTTGATTTGAGGACTGACGCTGACAGAAATATTAAACTATAAAAAAAAAAAAGGGGGGGGGGGGGGAACACCAGCGTCACAGTCAGAAAAACTGAGACTTTTTAAAAAAAAGGGGCAGGCAGGGGACAAAAAAACAAAACACTATATTGACACACAATACTCATACTATACTAACAATACACTAACACACTCTACACCCAGAGTCACAATAATAAACACATGGGCGTCCGCAGAATTTTTTTCAGGGGGGGGCATAATTTTATGGACAGCCCCTGGACAGCCCCTTTTCGACAATGTCATGAAGGGGAGTGGCTTAGTCATTATCACATAAAGCTCAGGCAGGCAGGCAAAGGTTTGAGAAACCTGATGCAAAAGCTTAATAGAAGGACAAAAAAGCATAGTATACCAACTACCAAAAAAAAAATGATTGAAACACACTAATAATCAGACAAAAGTTGGATGTAGGTGTGATTAACAATGGAACCCAAGATGTTTTGGAAAATAAAGCAAAATGAGGCTAGATTGATGTATCCATATCCTTCTTCTGGGGTTTGATATTTTGGCGTGTTGGTATTATTTAGGACATAAAATAAAGTGGTCATAAAGCACAATGTGGATAGATGTTCCTTTTAGTCTCAGAATATCTGCTGTATAATTGCCATACATGGAAGCAATAGAAGCTAGAACATTGAATATAATGGTGGTCTAATGTAGTGATCCAATCTTTGCATTCATATGGTCAAGCCTAGAGAATGTACATCTTTTATATTGCAATACATCTGTTATGGCAGTGGTGCTGGTGCTCAAAGTTTTTTGGGGGGGGTGCAAAAAATGTTGAAAAAAAATCAATTGCAGCCACTGTGCAATCAAATGCTGCCACTGTGCCCATCAAATGCAGCCACTGTGCCAAACGCTGCCACTGTGCCATCAAATGCTGCCAGTGTGCCCATCAAACGCTGCCAGTGTGCCCAAACGCTGCCAGTGTGCCCAAACGCTGCCAGTGTGCCCATCAAACGCTGCCAGTGTGCCCATCATGATTGGCGGAGAGGCGGTTTAGTGTTAGGAAAGCGAATAGTCATTTGTTTTTCTAAAAAAGCTACCTGCGAGTGCCCAGCATGGCGCTTGTAGGTCACCTTTTTTGACGCCTATTAGAGCCTATGGCTCTAATCAGGTGCTTAACCACTTGCCACCCAGGCCAACTCTGACATTTCTCTCCTACATGTAAAAATCATAATTTTTTTGCTAGAAAATTACATAGAACCCCCAAACATTATATATATATATATATATATATATATATATATATATATATATATAATATTTTTTTTTTTTTCAAAGACTCTAGAGAATACAATGGCGGTTGTTGCAACTTTTTATCATGCACGGTATTTGCGCAGCAATTTTTTGAACGTGTTTTCGTGCTTAAAAAAAAAAAAACAGTAAAGTTAGCCCAATGTTTTTGCATATTGTGAAAGATTAAAGTTACACCCAGTAAATAGATACCCAGCATGTCACGTTTCAAAATTGCACACGCTCATGGAATGGCGCTTAAATTCGGTACTTAAAGCGGTGTTCCGGCCGAAATTATACTTTTTAAACAAAAATACCCCTATAATACACAAGCTTAATGTATTCTAGTAAAGTTAGTCTGTAAACTAAGGTCTGTTTTGTTAGTTTTTAGCAGTAGCTTGTTATCTTATAAACTTGCAGCAGGCCGTGGCCATCTTAAGTGTGGGCATCTGAAGCCAGACTGTATTTCTTCCTGGATCTCATCCTTGCAGATCTCGTACATGCTCAGTGCAGCATAAGCAGTGTAATAGGTTTCAGGTCAGGTTTCCATAGCAACGGCAGTTTGAGAGGAAGTTGCTGCCCCTTCCCAGGAGGCATTGCAAACAGGAAATGATGCGATGGGCCGCGGCCAGGGAGGAGGAAGTGAAAAATGAATACAGCAGATATACAGTCTGTGCTGAAAAAAAAATATCCAATTTGTTTACAGTGCACAGTTTAGTGAGGGATGCTGAAGAGTTGTAAAAGTGGGTGGAACTCCACTTTAAAAATCCCCATAGGCGACGCTTGATATTTTTTTTACTGGTTAAATGTTTTGAGTTACAGAGGAGGTCTAGGGACAAAATGATTGCTCTCGCTCCAACGTTCGCGTCAATACCTCACATGAATGGTTTGAACACCATTTTCATATGTGGGCTGGACATACGTATGCGTTCACTTCTGCGTGCAAGCTCACGTGGACAGGGGCGCTTTGAAATTTTCCTTTTTTTTATTGTTAATTATACTTTCTTTTTTTTTTATTTTGACACTTTTTTGAAAAAATATATTTTTTTGGATCACTTTTATTGCTATTACAAGGAATGTAAACATCCCTTGTAATAGGAATATGACATGAGAGGTCCTCTTTACAGTGAGATATGGGGTCAATAAGACCCCCCATCTCACCACTAGGCTGAAGCCTGAAATAAAAAAAATAAGTAAACCGATCACAGCTTCCCAGCCGAAGCGGCACTGTTTTTTTGAATGCAGAGGCCGAGCGTGATGTCATAACATCGCGCCCGGCCTCCGACGATCATAGAGACTCCGGCGACCATCTGGTCTGCCGGAAATCTCTATGATCAACATCCGGGGCCGACGGATCCTCTGTCCGACTCACTGATCGTAGCGGTGAGTCGGTAGAAGCATCGGAGGGGGGCGGGAGGGGGGACGTCCCCTCTCACCTCCCATAAGAAGGATCAACAGCTGCTATGATCATCCTTATGGTATAGGGAATCGCTGGCTGAAAACGACAATATCTGAATGATGTCTGTAGCTACAGGCATCATTCAGATATACCCGATCAAAGTCCATCACGTCATATGACGGCAGGTGGGCATGAGGCGGTTAAAAAACACCGCCCGCTGCTGTAATTCAGGCGTCCTGCGCCCAAAAAGGGTCTGGGCGCCTGAGTAGGGGGTGACAGCACCGGCCATAGATAGATTCATGCAATGCATGAATCTATCTATAGGTGATAGAGGGGTGGCAGGAGAGAGGGAGCGGCGCTACCGTGTGCCCTTAATGCACGTGCTGACGGTGCTGCAATTATGTTTTGGCCATATATATTTTGATCTTGATGAAAACGTGCTGCCTGGGTATGGACTGGTCTGGTAGCCTGGCCTGAGTAGTAACTTACAAAGTGTAGAAGACAGTCGCATGATTATGAATTATATCATCACATAATACACATAAATATCTTCCCAGCAAATCTAGCAATAAATTAATAAAAATGCTCTTCCTCTTGCCTCTTGAAGTCCTGGCTGCTAAAAACTGCTGTTACCTGTGGTTCCCCGTTGATCTTGTTGCCTAGGCACAGCACAGGTAACATTAGCATATCACTGGGTCTGGGCGGCTCACAGACTGCCAGGGCCAGGCCAGCATATCACTCGGCGGCATGCACTTGAGTGGGCGGAGCCGCAACACCATGACACACACCTACACTAACACAGGCAGCCAATCATTTAAGAGGAGGGCAGAAAGGCTGAGCTGCGGAGCCAACACAGCAATACCTGATGATTCCAGGGGGGGGCAAGTGCCCCACCTTGCCCCTATTTGCGGACGCCCATGAACACACTAATAATCAGACAAAAGTTGGATGTAGGTGTGATTAACAATGGAACCCAAGATGTTTTGGAAAATAAAGCAAAATGAGGCTAGATTGATGTATCCATATCCTTCTTCTGGGGTTTGATATTTTGGCGTGTTGGTATTATTTAGGACATAAAATAAAGTGGTCATAAAGCACAATGTGGATAGATGTTCCTTTTAGTCTCAGAATATCTGCTGTATAATTGCCATACATGGAAGCAATAGAAGCTAGAACATTGAATATAATGGTGGTCTAATGTAGTGATCCAATCTTTGCATTCATATGGTCAAGCCTAGAGAATGTACATCTTTTATATTGCAATACATCTGTTATGGCAGTGGTGCTGGTGCTCAAAGTTTTTTGGGGGGGGTGCAAAAAATGTTGAAAAAAAATCAATTGCAGCCACTGTGCAATCAAATGCTGCCACTGTGCCCATCAAATGCAGCCACTGTGCCAAACGCTGCCACTGTGCCATCAAATGCTGCCAGTGTGCCCATCAAACGCTGCCAGTGTGCCCAAACGCTGCCAGTGTGCCCAAACGCTGCCAGTGTGCCCATCAAACGCTGCCAGTGTGCCCATCATGATTGGCGGAGAGGCGGTTTAGTGTTAGGAAAGCGAATAGTCATTTGTTTTTCTAAAAAAGCTACCTGCGAGTGCCCAGCATGGCGCTTGTAGGTCACCTTTTTTGACGCCTATTAGAGCCTATGGCTCTAATCAGGTGCTTAACCACTTGCCACCCAGGCCAACTCTGACATTTCTCTCCTACATGTAAAAATCATAATTTTTTTGCTAGAAAATTACATAGAACCCCCAAACATTATATATATATATATATATATATATATATATATAATATATTTTTTTTTTTTTCAAAGACTCTAGAGAATACAATGGCGGTTGTTGCAACTTTTTATCATGCACGGTATTTGCGCAGCAATTTTTTGAACGTGTTTTCGTGCTTAAAAAAAAAAAAAAACAGTAAAGTTAGCCCAATGTTTTTGCATATTGTGAAAGATTAAAGTTACACCCAGTAAATAGATACCCAGCATGTCACGTTTCAAAATTGCACACGCTCATGGAATGGCGCTTAAATTCGGTACTTAAAGCGGTGTTCCGGCCGAAATTATACTTTTTAAACAAAAATACCCCTATAATACACAAGCTTAATGTATTCTAGTAAAGTTAGTCTGTAAACTAAGGTCTGTTTTGTTAGTTTTTAGCAGTAGCTTGTTATCTTATAAACTTGCAGCAGGCCGTGGCCATCTTAAGTGTGGGCATCTGAAGCCAGACTGTATTTCTTCCTGGATCTCATCCTTGCAGATCTCGTACATGCTCAGTGCAGCATAAGCAGTGTAATAGGTTTCAGGTCAGGTTTCCATAGCAACGGCAGTTTGAGAGGAAGTTGCTGCCCCTTCCCAGGAGGCATTGCAAACAGGAAATGATGCGATGGGCCGCGGCCAGGGAGGAGGAAGTGAAAAATGAATACAGCAGATATACAGTCTGTGCTGAAAAAAAAATATCCAATTTGTTTACAGTGCACAGTTTAGTGAGGGATGCTGAAGAGTTGTAAAAGTGGGTGGAACTCCACTTTAAAAATCCCCATAGGCGACGCTTGATATTTTTTTTACTGGTTAAATGTTTTGAGTTACAGAGGAGGTCTAGGGACAAAATGATTGCTCTCGCTCCAACGTTCGCGTCAATACCTCACATGAATGGTTTGAACACCATTTTCATATGTGGGCTGGACATACGTATGCGTTCACTTCTGCGTGCAAGCTCACGTGGACAGGGGCGCTTTGAAATTTTCCTTTTTTTTATTGTTAATTATACTTTCTTTTTTTTTTATTTTGACACTTTTTTGAAAAAATATATTTTTTTGGATCACTTTTATTGCTATTACAAGGAATGTAAACATCCCTTGTAATAGGAATATGACATGAGAGGTCCTCTTTACAGTGAGATATGGGGTCAATAAGACCCCCCATCTCACCACTAGGCTGAAGCCTGAAATAAAAAAAATAAGTAAACCGATCACAGCTTCCCAGCCGAAGCGGCACTGTTTTTTTGAATGCAGAGGCCGAGCGTGATGTCATAACATCGCGCCCGGCCTCCGACGATCATAGAGACTCCGGCGACCATCTGGTCTGCCGGAAATCTCTATGATCAACATCCGGGGCCGACGGATCCTCTGTCCGACTCACTGATCGTAGCGGTGAGTCGGTAGAAGCATCGGAGGGGGGCGGGAGGGGGGACGTCCCCTCTCACCTCCCATAAGAAGGATCAACAGCTGCTATGATCATCCTTATGGTATAGGGAATCGCTGGCTGAAAACGACAATATCTGAATGATGTCTGTAGCTACAGGCATCATTCAGATATACCCGATCAAAGTCCATCACGTCATATGACGGCAGGTGGGCATGAGGCGGTTAAAAAACACCGCCCGCTGCTGTAATTCAGGCGTCCTGCGCCCAAAAAGGGTCTGGGCGCCTGAGTAGGGGGTGACAGCACCGGCCATAGATAGATTCATGCAATGCATGAATCTATCTATAGGTGATAGAGGGGTGGCAGGAGAGAGGGAGCGGCGCTACCGTGTGCCCTTAATGCACGTGCTGACGGTGCTGCAATTATGTTTTGGCCATATATATTTTGATCTTGATGAAAACGTGCTGCCTGGGTATGGACTGGTCTGGTAGCCTGGCCTGAGTAGTAACTTACAAAGTGTAGAAGACAGTCGCATGATTATGAATTATATCATCACATAATACACATAAATATCTTCCCAGCAAATCTAGCAATAAATTAATAAAAATGCTCTTCCTCTTGCCTCTTGAAGTCCTGGCTGCTAAAAACTGCTGTTACCTGTGGTTCCCCGTTGATCTTGTTGCCTAGGCACAGCACAGGTAACATTAGCATATCACTGGGTCTGGGCGGCTCACAGACTGCCAGGGCCAGGCCAGCATATCACTCGGCGGCATGCACTTGAGTGGGCGGAGCCGCAACACCATGACACACACCTACACTAACACAGGCAGCCAATCATTTAAGAGGAGGGCAGAAAGGCTGAGCTGCGGAGCGGAGGACACTGGACAGTGTCAGTATGAGAACAGAAACAGTCAGATCAGATGTAGATAGGAAAAAAAGTCCGCGGCGGCCGCGATTGCAGCGCCGCGGACATTTAAAAAAACACAGTGACACAGTCTGAAAGCCAACACAGCAATACCTGATGATTCCAGGGGGGGGCAAGTGCCCCACCTTGCCCCTATTTGCGGACGCCCATGGTTGCACGTAGGGCTGGACAGGGAATAAAAACCAGCCCTGAAAATAATTTCATACCAGTCCCATAGCATCATTATACCAGCCCAACATCATAACCATCATAACGTCATTATTTTCTTGTTCATAAAAAGGGAAAACCATGCATTTTAAAGCACATTTGAAGAAGTATTATATATAGATAAGACATATATGAATGCAAATAGGGCTAGGGATAGCTAGATAGAGATAAATCTATATATATATATGTGGGGGGGGGGGTGAGTCTGGTAACCAGAGACCACCTTCCGCAGAAAGAATACACTAGGGCAGTGATGGCGAAACTTGGCACCCCAGGTGTTTTAGAACTACATTTCCCATGATGCTCCACTACACTGCAGAGTGCATGAGGATAATGGGAAATGTAGTTCCAAAACATCTGGGGTGCCAAGGTTCACCATCACTGCACTAGGATAAGGGGAGGGTGCATGGGTTAATTATATAGGGGGGAAACCTTTATATCAGTGCCCCCTTACATTATTGTATTTACTCCCCCTTACATCAGTGACCCCCCCCCCCCAGACTGGCCTGGCGGTGCTGTCACTGACCTCCTCTCAGGTGCACCTTGCAGGGATCAGTCAGTTGGCTCCAGCTTGGTGGCTCTGGTTTTCCTATAGTCTCCTCTCCACAGAACACACACGTCTGACTTCTCCCATGATCCCCATCCCAGCGGTGCTCCCATTCTTGACTCCTCTCCAGACTCCCTCAGAGACTGTAGACATGATATAATACAAGAGATGGTCAGAGGTTGCGGACATGATACAAGAAATGGTTAGAGGCTGTGGGCATAGTACAGGAGATGTCAAGATGTCAGAGGCTGCGGGCAAGGTACAGAAGATGGTCAGAGTGTTAGGACATGATACTAAAGATGTTAAGAGAATGTAGACATGATACCGGAGATTGTCAGAGACTGCAGACATGGTACAAGAGATGGTCAGAGACTGCGGACATTATACAAGAGATCAATGCAGCCTCACCAGTGCCCATCAACTGCAGCCTCACTGTGCCCGTAAATGCAGCCTCACTGTGCCCGTCATTGCCGCCTTACCGTGCCCTCATTGCAGCCTCAATGTGCTCTCATTGCAGCCTCATCATTGCAGCCTTACTGTGCCCATCATTGCCACCTTACTGTGCCTATCATTGCCGCCTCACCCTGCCCATCATTGCAGCCTCACATGCCCATCATTGCAGCCTCACTGTGCCCATCATTGCTGCCTTACCGTGCCCTCATTGCAGCCTTACCATCATTGCCGCCTTACTGTGCCCACATTGCAGCCTCCCTCACCATCATTGCAGCCTTACTGTGCCCTCATTGCAGCCTCACCAATCAGTGCGTGCATTACGCACAGCGGGCATCTCCCGCTGTTTCACAGAGCTGAGTGTGAAAAGTTTGGCCACACTGTGATAAAAGTCCTGCCCTCCTCCTAGACCAGCTCGTATGATAGACAGAACACTGCGTCTATCACACGAGCTGCTCTAGGAGGAGGGCGGAACTTTTATCACAGCGCGGCCAAACTTTTCACACTCACCCCCTGTCACACAGCGGTCTCCCACTGTGTGACAAGTAGTCAGGAGGAGGAGGGAGGGGAGCACTGCAGCCACAGCATTGATCAAAGCGGCCCCAGGGGAGGCAGCCTACCAGGAAATGTCCCGGTATCCCGGTAGGCCAGTCCAGCCCTGGTTGCACGGCATGGTGGGTGAAATGCAAAATGGAATGGTGGGCGCCAGACACTTTTATAATGCAAAAAGGGATTTATTTTTTCTGGAACAGAACTGGGGGAGAGAGGGTTAGGGCCCGGACACCCTTAAGCAGATGCAATGTTAATTAGCAGACTTCGAGACTTCTATAGAAAGACAGCTATACAGGTGAAGGTCTCCAGTCAGACACCACTTCTGTATAGGTAGGACCACTGTCTCCTATGGCAACAGTCTTGTAGTAGTTACTAACAGCAATTGTATTTAACTATTTGCAACACAAACAGTTCTCAGCTTACTCCACAATCACTCACTTTGGGTCTTCACTCAATAAACTCCCAGTCTTTCACTAGACTTCGGATCCAATAGCCACTGGATCCCCTGAGCCTCTTTCACGGTTAGCACTCAGTATCTTCCTGAAGCATCACCCCCGCTTCCCTGCTGGGTCCCTGGCTTGGCACTCACAGATACTCTTCAAGCGTCACCTCTGCTGACACGCTAGGTCCCTGGCTTGGCACTCACTGATGCTCCGCAAGCGTCACCTCTGCTGTCCTGATGGGTCCCTGACTTGGCACTTGCTGAGGTTTTCCCACTTCTTCACTGTCCCCGGCTGATGAGAAGTCTGCTCTGGTACTGTCCTCAGCTTACTCACAGTGGTCTCCGGTAACAAGGTCGATGGTTCCTTAATGGCGACAACAGCTTCCCCTCTTCCTCCGACCACAACTACTTTAGGTTGGACTACAAGCCTGCAGCCCCAACCCCACACTGCTCTCCTGCTTCTGGATAGGCCCTCAGACAGCCTAGCAGCCAGATGTCCCCGGGATAGGCCTCAGGCTTCCAGTCTAGCAGCCTAGGGCAGCATAACACACATCCACCCAGACAGCTGTCCAGGTGGCACAGAACCCCGATCACCTGACTCCACCCAAATAAATAGACTCTCCCAGCAGGTCAAGGGACTTAAAGAAACCCCTGCCAATTGGCTGAGACAACCCATTCATTCCTAATCTGTCCTTACTATGCCCTTGTCTTATCCAATGTCATCAGCTACCATGCCACCTAGTGACAGAAGAGAGAAGTGCAGCAATTCCAGAATTAGGGGGAATTCAATTGATCTCCTAACAATTGGCCAAGGCAACTAAATTTAATAGCAATCCTGCCTAAACTTCAGGGTGCTACATCCTCCCCCTGCCTAGGAAAACTACGTCTTGGAGTTTGCAGAAAAAAAATTGAACTCTCAAGCCTGAGAGTGAATGTCCTGGCAAAAACTGGGATGAGTGGGGGAAACAGGAAAGGAAAAATGAAAAATAACAATACATGTGGTGTACCACATGAAGTAAATATGTATAACATACACATATACATGGGCAAGTGGCAGTTCACACAAGGGTAGACAAATTACAGACAGTATATACAATTTTACATGTGGCATGCCACCCAAACAGTTAAGGGAAAACAAACAGTAGCCTTATAGCCTAACTATCTATCTAATATATACAGTAGCGAGGGACATAAAAGGTTAGCATTGCTATTCATGCCAAACCACTGTCTCTCCTTGTCCATGGAAGACGCAATGGGTGCAGGAACACCTGAAAGAGAAAGATAGACAGCAAAGAAATGCATCCTATCCCTATGATAACACAGTGCAATATGTACATATTGTATTTTCTGGCGTATAAGACTACCTTTTACACCGAAATTACACAGCCAAAAAGCGGGGGTCATCTTGTACGCCGGGTGAAGAAGCCGCCAGATGGATATCAGTCCGCCGGGCGCTCTGTAAAATTGTAATATGTATACAGTATGCGCCGCTCAGCCAATCCCGGCGGGCGATGCACTCTGATGAATACTGAGCCTGCTAAGCCTGCTTGGATTGGGTAACAACCTCTGTCAATCCGAGCAGGCTACACGAGTCAGAGCGGCGCGGGCTGATGTCACAGCCTCTGCCAATCCAAGCAGGCTTTGTATCCATCAACAGATTAGTAAAATACAATGCCTCCCGTGATTGGCTCAGCAGTGCACACTGTCTGCACACTGTATTCTGAAGTGTACCTGGCGCTACTGTACTAACACAGCATCATATACGGTGTGTACTTGGTGCTCTACATATTAACAAAGCATCCTGTACTGCACATCCAGCTCCAGATCTCCCCTAAAATACAGGTATGATTTATGGTGCTTTGGAGGAGAGAATTCATTGTTGCTGCCTATGAATTGTGGGATCTCTGGGACTTGTAGTTCACCAGTTTCCTTTTTCTGATGTTAAGTCTGATGTTTTTTTTTTGTTTCTGATGTTTTTTTGTAAATGGTGTTGCCTCGGAAGGGGGGGGGGGTAGTCTTATATGGCAAGTATAGCCCCAAACCTAAGTTTTCACTGGAAAAATAGGGGGTCGTCTTATACACCCAGTCGTCTTATACGCGGGCAAATACGGTAAGTGAATTTTGAGTAAATGTTGATTACCCTCAGCCGAGAGCAGCAGGGCAGTGTAAATACACCCTATGATAAAACTACAATAATCCCTATATCTAAACACAAGTACAAGTGAGAATGGGCCCCATCCTCATCTGAGGATGCCACCCCTTCTCACAGCTACAGGGGGTCCCCGAGTTACGAACTCGTTAGGGACTGGCCCCGTGTACGGAACTCGGAAATGTTCGTAAGTCGGTGCGCATGCGCAGACCGACAAATACGGAGATTTCCGGACATTTCCGATGTTCCGTCTGTTGCCGTTCTGCGCATGCGCGGCAAATTACGGACATTTCCGGCATTTTTCGACGCTCCGTATGGCCGCGCATGCGCAGAACGGCCGACAGACGCCGAAAACCACCGGAAAATGGCGGAGGGTCCCCGCAGCACCCCGTTCGTAAGTAGGGGTTGTTCGTAGGTCGGGTGTTCGTAAGTCGGGGACCCCCTGTATCTTACAGAAAACTTTCTTAGCATTTCCTATCAGATAAATGCATAATGTAAACAGGGGCTCACTCAGGCTGGCATGGCTCACGCCACCTGGTGGCCACCTGGTGGCCAGTATATGAAAACAATGGCACTCCGTCATTCAAAGTGTAAGGTGAGAACTTGTACCTTTGCCACAGCTTATTTTACCTAGCTAACTAAACACCCCAGGGTATTTGAAGCCCCAAAGTCCATCGATTTTCACTCTGGGTAGAACAACAGTTCCCAGCAGTTTCCCTCTTCTCAGGGATAACTCCGGGAACAGGGGGGCATGGCTGCAATCAGGCAACAAGCAGCCAGACTATGGTTCAAGGGACTGCACTTCTTGACATAGGTCCCCTTGCAGTGGTGATCTCAGTCTGTCCACACAACATCCGGGGACTGAGAACAAATTTCCTCATCGGTTGAAGAAACAAACATGCTGAATGTCAGATCAACATGTAATTTATTTTTTTCTTCAAATAAGGCACACTGGCAATTCCAGAATACCAGCCACAATGACTTAAGTGGGCGTCCATGTATCTGCCGGCAGCACACACTTCAACACAGTCACAGCAATACAGCTAACAGGAATGTCCCCCACTAGCAACACTTTATGTACAAGAGGTGGAGTGGCCTTCAGCATAGCGTCTTAACTCCACAAGGCACACATTTGTAATCCGTACGATGTCAGTGAAAAACACAATTTGATAGCATTTACCAGTAGTACCTGGGATCTGGTAACTTCAGGGTTTCTCCTTTGGCATTTACCATAGTAATGTAATGGTGAATGTCTTTCTTGTTTGGGCTGCGAACAATCACATGGTCTGGGTAAATCTTGCGACCATAGCCCCAAGTTTGCAAAACTGAAGTGTACCTCTCAGCTATCTTGGGCGACAACATTTGGAAATCCACCCGCAAAGGGATCCGAAGGAAACTCTGCACAGCTTGAAATGAAATAGAAATGTTTTGTACGTTCCTCAAGCCTCAGTGCTATGCTTAGCTAATGTGGGGTGTCTCAAGGAGCTACTCATCTACCAGGGCCATTAGGGATGTAGAGCCGCTACATTGCCTCCTAATTTGTTTTCTGCATGTTCCGCAGGACCTGTGAGAAGTGGAGCAGGGGGTCGACGACTGCGTCAGCCCCCTGTTCCCCAATTGGCTAAAGCTGGGCCTTTGTATGGGGGGGTTAGAAAAGGCAGGGGAAGTTGAGAGATGGGGAAGAGAGGGGGGAATAGGTTTATTGAGATCTAAAGGTGATGAGAGGGAATGGGGTAACCACCAGCTACCCTCTCCATCTGCTTTGAGTATCGAGAAACGTTGAATGTGTCCGGTAACTTTATATTGTATCTTAGGGAATGCTAGTGAGCCATTCCTTCACCTAGACGCTGTCTTGTATCAAAGTCAGATAGTTTTGGGACTTTCGGAAGGTAAACCAACTATCCCATACATTCAAGAAACTGAGAATCCCATCCTGTGCAATATGTATCAGCTCCTCCATCGCAGCTATGCGGTTAATGCGTGATGTCCATTGTTTCATTGAGGGGATCGATGTAGACCCCCAATGAACTGGTAAGCATATCGCTTCTTGACACGCGTATGCTGCTACAATGTACTCTGCTTCAGTTGAAGATAGAGCGACAGTTACTTGCTTTCGACTAGACCAACTTATGGTTCCTTTCCCATACTGGAAGATGAATCCACTTGTGGATTTGTGGTCTGTGCAGTCCCTGGCCCAATCAGCATCCACGTATATGACTAGTTTTGGAGTGGATGTTGCTGGTAACAGTAACTTCATCTGAATTGTTTCTTTGAGGTACTGCATCACTCTCTTCACTGCGTACCAGTCATGCTGACAGGGAGCTGAAACTTTCCTGCATAGTATGCCCACTGCTGCGGCTGGTCTTGTCACAGTGGCAACATATAGCAGCTTACCAATTGCTCTGCGATACATGTCATTGTTGTGTAGCAAGTGGTCCTCATCCACCCATCTGAAGGCAGCAGCCTATCCCCCCTCATCCACCCGTATGAAGGCAGCAGCCTATCCCCCCTCATCCACCCGTATGAAGGCAGCAGCCTATCCCCCCTCATCCACCCGTATGAAGGCAGGAGCCTATCCCCCCTCATCCACCCGTCTGAAGGCAGCAGCTTATCCGCTCTCATCCACCCGTCTGAAGGCAGCAGCCTATCGGCCCTCATCCACCTGTCTGAAGGCAGCAGCCTATCCGCTCTTATCCACATGTCTGAACGCAGCAGCCCATCCGCCCTCATCCACCCGTCTGAACGCAGCAGCCTATCCGCCCTCATCCAGCCGTCTAAACGCAGCAGCTTATCCGCCCTCATCCACCCGTCTGAAGGTAGCCCCCAAAATAAATTTTTCTGCTTCTCCTGAGTATGGGGATACCACATGTGTGGGACGTTTTGGGAGCCTAGCCGCGTACGGGGCCCCGAAAACCAAGCACCGCCTTCAAGATTTCTAAGAGTGCAAATTTTTGATTTCACTCCTCACTACCTATCACAGTTTCGAAGGCCATAAAATGCCAAAATAGCACAAAACCCCCCCAAATGACCCCATTTTGGAAAGTAGACACCCCAAGCTATTTGTTGAGAGGCATGGTGAGTATTTTACAGCTCTCATTTGTTTTTGAAAATGAAGAAAGTAAAGAAAAAACATTTTTTTTTCTTTTTTTAATTTTCAAAACGTTGTGACAAAAAGCGAGATCTGCAAAATACTCACCATACCTCTCAGCAAATAGCTTGGGGTGTCTACTTTCCAAAATGGGGTCATTTTGGGGGGGTTTATGCCATCTGGGCATTCCATGGCCTCCGAAACTGTGATTGGCAGTGAGGAGTGAAATAAAAAAAATTACACCCTTAGAAAGCCTGAAGGCGGTGCTTGGTTTTTGGGGTCCCGTACGCAGCTATGCTCCCAAAAAGTCCCCGTACTCAGGAGAAGCAACAGAATGAATTTTGGGGTGTAATTTCACATATGCCCATGACATGTTTGAACAATATATCATTTAGTGACAACTTTTTGTCAAAAAAAATATATATATATATATATATATTTTTTTCATTATTCAATCTCTTGGGACAAAAAAAATAAATATTTAATAGGCTCCACATTGCTCTCAGCAAATAGCTTGGGGTGTCTACTTTCCAAAATGGGGTAATTATTTTTTGGGGGGGGGTTTGAACTGGCATTTTATGCACAACATTTAGAAGCTTATGTCACACATCACCCACTCTTCTAACCACTTGAAGACAAAGCCCTTTCTGACACTTTTTGTTTACATGAAAACATATTTTTTTTTTTGCAAGAAAATTATGTTGAACCCCCAAATACTATATATATTGTTAAAGCAAAGGCCCTACAGATTAAAATGGTGGGTGTTGCACTTTTTTTTTTTTCCACACAGTATTTGCGCAGCGATTTTTCAAACGCTTTTTTTTTTTTTTTTTTTTTTTTTTTTTTCTCTTTCTCTCTTTTTCTTTTTTTTTTTTGGTGGAAAAAATACACTTTTTTTTATTTTAATGCACTAAAACACACTATATTGCTCAAATTTTTGATGAAATAAAAAATATGATCTTAGGCCGAGTACATGGATACCAAACACGACATGCTTTAAAATTGCGCACAAACACGCAGTGGCGACAAACTACATACATTTTTAAAAGCCTTTAAAAGCCTTTACAGGTTACCACATTAGATTCACGAAGGAGATCTACTGCTAAAATTACTGCCCTCGATCTGACCTTCACGGTGATACCTCACATGCATGGTGCAATTGCTGTTTACATATGACGCCAGACCCATGCTTGTGTTCGCCTTTGCGCAACAGAAGGGGGGGGAGGGGTGCTTTTTTTTTTTCTTTGTTATAATTTTTATTGTGATCTCAGGGAATGTAAATATCCCCTATGATAGCAATAGGCAGTGACAGGTACTCTTTTTTGAAAAAATTGGGGTCTATTAGACCCTAGATCTTTCCTCTGCCCTCAAAGCATCTGACCACACCAAGATCGGTGTGATAAAACGCTTTCCCAATTTCCCAATGGCGTGGTTTATATCCGGGAGGGGGGACATTCCCTCCCACTGCTTGTAAAAGCAGTCTAGAGGCTAATTACCGGCTAGAATTGCTTTTACATGAAAGCTGATCACTGGCTGAAAAGAATGATACCAAGATGATACCTAAGCCTGCAGGCATCATTCTGGTATAACCATTCAAAGTCCAGCAACATACTGGACATGTATTGTAATCTTTTTTTTCATGCAGCCTCTTGGCTGAACGAAAAAAAGAGATTGATCGGTAGGTATGCCCACCATTAGAATACCTCCCTTCATCCACCCACTTCTAATGATGGGCATACATGCACCATTTATATATGCCGAAGCATGGGGGCATCCTCCCGCAAAAGTTATGCCGTGTACACACGGTCGGACTTTTCCACGGGGCAAGCCTCCGTCGGAATTTCGACCGTATGTACGCGGCATTAGGAGCCAATCGCTTCTCCGCCCCTGCTGCCCCCATGCTTCGGCATATATGCTCTTTTTTTTAACAGGGGTGGTGAAATCGTTGGAGTCGCGGCTTTATGTATCGTAGGAGCAAACGCTGTTGCTGTCAAGTTAAATAAATCCGCGCTGCAACTGAATGGCGCACCTGAAAACAAAAAAATGGTTAACAATAAAACACAGTAAACAAAATTACATACCTGAAAAGCAAGCATGATAAAACATAATAAAACATTGCAGAATAGAATGGAGTAAAAAAGAGCAACAATAGAGAGAGAATAGAGAGAGAGAGAGAACAATAAAACGACAACTATTTTTGTTTTTTTTATTTTATATATTTTTTGGAGATTCACAGGTAAAAAAGCTCCTGACTGTTAGGCTGCTTTCACACTGGGGCGGTTTGCAGGCGTTATTGTGCTAAGAATAGCGCCTGCAAACCGACCCGAAACAGCTGTTGCTGTTCCTTCAGTGTGAAAGCCCGAGGGCTTTCACACTGAAGCGGTGCGCTTGCAGGACGCTCAAAAATGTCCTGCAAGCCGCATCTTTGGCTCGCTATAGGAGCGGTATATTTACCGCTCCTATAGCGCCCGGTCCCATTGAAAACAATGGGGGATCGCGCCAAACCCAAAGTCTTTTTCGGACGCTCGCGGGGGGTAAAACCACCCCGCTAGCGGCCGAAATGCGCTGCTAAAACGCCAGTAAAGCGGCGCTAAATATAGCGCAGCTTTACCGCCAGCGCCCCCACCGCTCCAGTGTGAAAGTAGCCTTAGCGACTGAATCAAAACGCTACCACAAAAAAAATGTTAGCGATCGCAGGGATCAGGCCTAACTCTGCGAACGCTGCAGTTATGTGTGCTTAGTATTTTGTAAGTGACAGTGATCGATCGATACTGCACTTGGGTGGGCTAGGCTGGGGGGAGGGGGAAAACGCAGGTGCTAGCAGGTATCTAGGCTGATCCCGATAACAATGCGTTTTTTGGAACCCTAAACTGCTGGGACGCTAGTATAGATCTGATCAGATATTGATCTGTTCAGATACTGTACCACTAAGGGAGGTGTATGCTTAGCGCGTGGGTGTTTGCGGTACTGGCACTAACCTGGGGCGACGCAGACCTTATTTGACCCTAAAACCTAATTGATATCACCCGCCGGGCGATCAGGGGGTTAAACTGTTATTGGGTAATAAATGGCGGGTGCCCTGACAGTATAAAAAACAAACTAACTAACCAGCGTCACCCGTAACAGTTATACGGTGATCACTGGTGAAAGGGTTAACTAGGGGCAATCAGGGGGTTAAAACCTTTATTAGGTAATATATGGGGGTACCTGACGCTGTATAAAAACCTGACGGGGAACCTAAATAACGAAATAACTAACTGGCTAACCAGCGTCACCAGTGACACTTATACGATGATCACTGGTGATAGAGTTAACTCTAGGGGCAATCACGGGGTTAAAACCTTTATTTAGGTTGTAATATGGGGGTACCTGACCTATAAACCTATTTATGAACCTATATAAACCTGGCGGTTAACCTAAAAAAAAACTGGCTACCTAGCGGCACCAGTGACACTAATGCAGCGATCAGAAAAACGATCGCTTAGTGACACTGGCAAAAGGGGGTGAAAGGGTAAACCTTTATTAGGGGGGTAGGGGGCTACCTTAGACCTAAAGGGGCCTAAAACTAACTGCCCTGACAGTTATTTCAGTCACAACTGACACTAAATGCAGTGATCAGTAAATAAATGATCACTGCAATTAGTGACACTGTGACTGGGGGGGCAGGGGGTGATCTGGGGGGGGGGGTGAAATATGTACCTATGTGTCCTGGTGTCAGTGTACTGTTGGTGCACTAACCTTGATGTCTTCACTCCTCGGCGTCCCGGTCAGAAAGACCGACACGAGGAGTGTGACATCACTTCCGCCTGCCTGTATTTACAATACACAGGCAGGGGAAGCTTTTCATTCGCCGGGAGCGATCGCGAGGGGGTGGCCAGAAACCACTAGCCTCATCTCGGATCGCTCCTGAAGCGATGCCGACCGTCTCCGCCGGCAGGGGGGGTCCACCCGCCGGAAGAATGTCACGTACAGGTACGGGATTTTGCCTGTACGTGCCATTCTGCTGACGTATATTTACATGAGGCGGTCGGCAAGTGGTTAAACACAGCAGCCTATGGGCCTTCACCCACCTGTCTGAACGCAGCAGCCTATCCGTCCGTCTGAACTGAATGCAGCAGCCTATCACCCTCATCCACCCGCCTGAAGGCAGCAGCCTATCAGCCCTCATACACCCATCTGAAGGCAGCAGCCTATCGGCCCTCATCCACCCGTCTGAACGCCGCAGCCTATTCGCCTAGGGTGCCCACGTGTTCCAGATTGCCCGGGACTGTTCGCAATTGCCATCTCTGTCCCTGGTCCTGGGCAACTTCATTCTGGGACAATACAGTGTCCTGGAATGAAATTGAGGACACAGCCCTACTAACTAGTAACTACATTTCCAGAACTGGTTGCTAGGGCCGGCCCCACCTGGCATCTAGCAACCAGCGATGTCAGACTCTCACTCTCTTAGGCAGTGAGGCTGGGAGCGGGGTCCATGCCTAGTGCTGCAGTGCTGCCTCCACCCACCTCGGCACCTCCTCCTTCTCCGGCGGCAGGGACTGGTGTGATGTCTATCCAGATAGTGTCTGAGTGTCTCCTCTCTCCATCCACCTCCTTCTCCGGCGCCTGCCGGCATGCAGAGGGAGTGACAGCAGCTGGGACTGGTGGTCTGGTCTGTGTGCTGCTACTGGATCAGATCGACGGCTGCCCAAGTAACCGACTTCTCCTTCTCTCACCCACAGCCTGACTCACTGTCCACACTGTGGACACTGGACAGTAATGAAGGTGACAAGTGAGGTCAGTGAGGGGGATGTGACAGAGGGGAACATGGATGGCATTGGCAAGTGACATGGCTGCAGGTGGCAAGTGGCATACTGCATCTGGTGGCAGGCTACGGGTGGAAAGCGGCACACTGCATCTGGTGGCAGGCTGTTGGTGGAAAGTGGCATGCTGCATCTGGCGGCAGGCAACAGTGGAAAGTGGCTTGCTGCATCTGGCGGCAGGCAACAATGGAAAGTGGCATGCTGCATCTGGCGGCAGGCAACAGTGGCAAGTGGCACACTGCATCTGGTGGCAGGCTATGGGTGGCAAGTGACACACTGCATCTGGTGGCAGGCTACGGGTGGAAAGCTGCACACTGCATCTGGTGGCAGGCTGTTGGTGGAAAGTGGCATGCTGCATCTGGCAGCAGGCAACAGTGGCAAGTGGCACACTGCATCTGATGTCAGGTTATGGGTGGCAAGTGACACACTGCATCTGGTGGCAGGCTATGGGTGGCAAGTGACACACTGCATCTGGTGGCAGGCAACAGTGGCACAATGCATCTGGTGACAGGATATGGGTGGCAAGTGACACACTGCATCTGGTGAAAGGTTATGGGTGGCCAGTGGCACACTGCATCTGATGGCAGGCTATGGGTGGCCAGTGGCACACTGCATCTGGTGACAGGCAATGGGTGGCCAGTGGCACATTGCATTTGGTGGTAGGCTATGGGTGGCCAGTGGCACATTGCATCTGGTGGCAGGCTATGGGTGGCCAGTAGCACATTGCATCTGGTGGCAGGCTATGGCACACTGCATCTGGTGGCAGGCTATGGGTGGCAAGTGGCACACTGCATCTGGTGGCAAGTGACAAGCTCAGGGTTCCCACTGATTCTGCATTATGATGAGCTGAACTATTTCATTATATATTACAATGTAGCAATAGAAATAATGTGGTTTGATCATCCTGACACCAAATCAAGCATGATGTCGGGATGATGTCTGAAGGCAGCAGCCTATCCGCCCTCACCCACCCATCTGAAGGCAGCAGCCTATCGGCCCTCATCCACCCGTCTGAACTGAATGCAGCAGCCTATCACCCTCATCCACCCGTCTGAAGGCAGCAGCCTATCCGCCCTCACCCACCCATCTGAAGGCAGCAGCCTATCCGCCCTTATCCACCCGTCTGAAGGCAGCAGCCTATCCGCCCTTATCCACCCGTCTGAAGGCAGCAGCCTATCCGCCATCATCCACCCGTCTGAGGGCAGCAGCCTATCCGCCCTCATCCACCCGTCTGAGGGCAGCAGCCTATCCGCCCTCATCCACCCGTCTGAAGGCAGCAGCCTATCCGCCCTCATCCACCCGTCTGAGGGCAGCAGCCTATCCGCCCTCACCCACCCGTCTGAAGGCAGCAGCCTATCCGCCCTTATCCACCCGTCTGAAGGCAGCAGCCTATCCGCCCTCATCCACCCGTCTGAGGGCAGCAGCCTATCCGCCCTCATCCACCCGTCTGAGGGCAGAAGCCTATCCGCCCTCATCCACCCGTCTGAAGGCAGCAGCCTATCCGCCCTCATCCACCCGTCTGAGGGCAGCAGCCTATCCGCCCTCATCCACCCGTCTGAGGGCAGCAGCCTATCCACCCTCATCCACCCGTCTGAAGGCAGCAGCCTATCCGCCCTAATCCACCCGTCTGAGGGCAGCAGCCTATCCGCCCTCACCCACCCGTCTGAAGGCAGCAGCCTATCCGCCCTCACCCACCCGTCTGAGGGCAGCAGTCTATCCGCCCTCACCCACCCGTCTGAAGGCAGCAGCCTATCCGCCCTCATCCACCCGTCTGAAGGCAGAAGCCTATCCGCCCTCATCCACCCGTCTGAGGGCAGCAGCCTATCCGCCCTCATCCACCCGTCTGAGGGCAGCAGCCTATCCGCCCTCATCCACCCGTCTGAGGGCAGCAGCCTTTCCGCCCTCTTCCACCCGTCTGAGGGCAGCAGCCTATCCGCCCTCATCCACCCGTCTGAAGGCAGCAGCCTATCCGCCCTCATCCACCCGTCTGAAGGCAGCAGCCTATCCGCCCTCATCCACCCGTCTGAGGGCAGCAGCCTATCCGCCCTCATCCACCCGTCTGAGGGCAGCAGCCTATCCGCCCTCACCCACCCGTCTGAGGGCAGCAGCCTATCCGCCCTCATCCACCCGTCTGAGGGCAGCAGCCTATCCGCCCTCATCCACCCGTCTGAGGGCAGCAGCCTATCCGCCCTCATCCACCCGTCTGAGGGCAGCAGCCTATCCGCCCTCATCCACCCGTCTGAGGGCAGCAGCCTATCCGCCCTCATCCACCCGTCTGAGGGCAGCAGCCTATCCGCCCTCATCCACCCGTCTGAGGGCAGCAGCCTATCCGCCCTCATCCACCCGTCTGAAGGCAGCAGCCTATCCGCCCTCATCCACCCGTCTGAAGGCAGCAGCCTATCCGCCCTCATCCACCCGTCTGAAGGCAGCAGCCTATCCGCCCTCATCCACCCGTCTGAGGGCAGCAGCCTATCCGCCCTCATCCACCCGTCTGAAGGCAGCAGCCTATCCGCCCTCATCCACCCGTCTGAAGGCAGCAGCCTATCCGCCCTCATCCACCCGTCTGAGGGCAGCAGCCTATCCGCCCTCATCCACCCGTCTGAGGGCAGCAGCCTATCCGCCCTCACCCACCCATCTGAGGGCAGCAGCCTATCCGCCCTCATCCACCCGTCTGAGGGCAGCAGCCTATCCGCCCTCATCCACCCGTCTGAGGGCAGCAGCCTATCCGCCCTCATCCACCCGTCTGAGGGCAGCAGCCTATCCGCCCTCATCCACCCGTCTGAGGGCAGCAGCCTATCCGCCCTCATCCACCCGTCTGAAGGCAGCAGCCTATCCGCCCTCATCCACCCGTCTGAAGGCAGCAGCCTATCCGCCCTCATCCACCCGTCTGAAGGCAGCAGCCTATCCGCCCTCATCCACCCGTCTGAGGGCAGCAGCCTATCCGCCCTCATCCACCCGTCTGAAGGCAGCAGCCTATCCGCCCTCATCCACCCGTCTGAAGGCAGCAGCCTATCCGCCCTCATCCACCCGTCTGAAGGCAGCAGCCTATCCGCCCTCATCCACCCGTCTGAGGGCAGCAGCCTATCCGCCCTCATCCACCCGTCTGAGGGCAGCAGCCTATCCGCCCTCATCCACCCGTCTGAGGGCAGCAGCCTATCCGCCCTCATCCACCCGTCTGAGGGCAGCAGCCTATCCGCCCTCATCCACCCGTCTGAGGGCAGCAGCCTATCCGCCCTCATCCACCCGTCTGAGGGCAGCAGCCTATCCGCCCTCATCCACCCGTCTGAAGGCAGCAGCCTATCCGCCCTCATCCACCCGTCTGAAGGCAGCAGCCTATCCGCCCTCATCCACCCGTCTGAAGGCAGCAGCCTATCCGCCCTCATCCACCCGTCTGAGGGCAGCAGCCTATCCGCCCTCATCCACCCGTCTGAAGGCAGCAGCCTATCCGCCCTCATCCACCCGTCTGAAGGCAGCAGCCTATCCGCCCTCATCCACCCGTCTGAAGGCAGCAGCCTATCCGCCCTCATCCACCCGTCTGAGGGCAGCAGCCTATCCGCCCTCATCCACCCGTCTGAGGGCAGCAGCCTATCCGCCCTCATCCACCCGTCTGAGGGCAGCAGCCTATCCGCCCTCATCCACCCGTCTGAAGGCAGCAGCCTATCCGCCCTCATCCACCCGTCTGAGGGCAGCAGCCTATCCGCCCTCATCCACCCGTCTGAGGGCAGCAGCCTATCCGCCCTCATCCACCCGTCTGAGGGCAGCAGCCTATCCGCCCTCATCCACCCGTCTGAAGGCAGCAGCCAATCCGCCCTCATCCACCCGTCTGAAGGCAGCAGCCTATCCGCCCTCATCCACCCGTCTGAGGGCAGCAGCCTATCCGCCCTCATCCACCCGTCTGAGGGCAGCAGCCTATCCGCCCTCATCCACCCGTCTGAAGGCAGCAGCCTATCCGCCCTCATCCACCCGTCTGAGGGCAGCAGCCTATCCGCCCTCATCCACCCGTCTGAGGGCAGCAGCCTATCCGCCCTCATCCACCCGTCTGAGGGCAGCAGCCTATCCGCCCTCATCCACCCGTCTGAAGGCAGCAGCCTATCCGCCCTCATCCACCCGTCTGAGGGCAGCAGCCTATCAGCCCTCATCCACCCGTCTGAGGGCAGCAGCCTATCCGCCCTCATCCACCCGTCTGAAGGCAGCAGCCTATCCGCCCTCATCCACCCGTCTGAAGGCAGCAGCCTATCCGCCCTCACCCACCCGTCTGAAGGCAGCAGCCTATCCGCCCTCACCCACCCGTCTGAGGGCAGCAGCCTATCCGCCCTCACCCACCCGTCTGAAGGCAGCAGCCTATCCGCCCTCATCCACCCGTCTGAAGGCAGAAGCCTATCCGCCCTCATCCACCCGTCTGAGGGCAGCAGCCTATCCGCCCTCATCCACCCGTCTGAGGGCAGCAGCCTATCCGCCCTCATCCACCCGTCTGAGGGCAGCAGCCTTTCCGCCCTCATCCACCCGTCTGAGGGCAGCAGCCTATCCGCCCTCATCCACCCGTCTGAAGGCAGCAGCCTATCCGCCCTCATCCACCCGTCTGAAGGCAGCAGCCTATCCGCCCTCATCCACCCGTCTGAGGGCAGCAGCCTATCCGCCCTCATCCACCCGTCTGAGGCAGCAGCCTATCCGCCCTCACCCACCCGTATGAGGGCAGCAGCCTATCCGCCCTCATCCACCCGTCTGAGGCAGCAGCCTATCCGCCCTCATCCACCCGTCTGAGGGCAGCAGCCTATCCGCCCTCATCCACCCGTCTGAGGGCAGCAGCCTATCCGCCCTCATCCACCCGTCTGAGGGCAGCAGCCTATCCCCCTCATCCACCCGTCTGAAGGCAGCAGCCTATCCGCCCTCATCCACCCGTCTGAAGGCAGCAGCCTATCCGCCCTCATCCACCCGTCTGAAGGCAGCAGCCTATCCGCCCTCATCCACCCGTCTGAGGGCCGCAGCCTATCCGCCCTCATCCACCCGTCTGAAGGCAGCAGCCTATCCGCCCTCATCCACCCGTCTGAAGGCAGCAGCCTATCCGCCCTCATCCACCCGTCTGAGGGCAGCAGCCTATCCGCCCTCATCCACCCGTCTGAAGGCAGCAGCCTATCCGCCCTCACCCACCCGTCTGAGGGCAGCAGCCTATCCGCCCTCATCCACCAGTCTGAGGGCAGCAGCCTATCCGCCCTCATCCACCCGTCTGAGGGCAGCAGCCTATCCGCCCTCATCCACCCGTCTGAGGGCAGCAGCCTATCCGCCCTCATCCACCCGTCTGAGGGCAGCAGCCTATCCGCCCTCATCCACCCGTCTGAGGGCAGCAGCCTATCCGACCTCATCCACCCGTCTGAGGGCAGCAGCCTATCCGCCCTCATCCACCCGTCTGAGGGCAGCAGCCTATCCGCCCTCATCCACCCGTCTGAAGGCAGCAGCCTATCCGCCCTCATCCACCCGTCTGAAGGCAGCAGCCTATCCGCCCTCATCCACCCGTCTGAGGGCAGCAGCCTATCCGCCCTCATCCACCCGTCTGTCAGCAGCCTATCCGCCCTCATCCACCCGTCTGAAGGCAGCAGCCTATCCGCCCTCATCCACCCGTCTGAAGGCAGCAGCCTATCCGCCCTCATCCACCCGTCTGAGGGCAGCAGCCTATCCGCCCTCATCCACCCGTCTGAGGGCAGCAGCCTATCCGCCCTCATCCACCCGTCTGAGGGCAGCAGCCTATCCGAGGGCAGCAGCCTATCCGCCCTCATCCACCCGTCTGAGGGCAGCAGCCTATCCGCCCTCATCCACCCGTCTGAGGGCAGCAGCCTATCCGCCCTCATCCACCCGTCTGAGGGCAGCAGCAGCCTATCCGCCCTCATCCACCCGTCTGAGGGCAGCAGCCTATCCGCCCTCATCCACCCGTCTGAGGGCAGCAGCCTATCCGCCCTCATCCACCCGTCTGAGGGCAGCAGCCTATCCGCCCTCATCCACCCGTCTGAAGGCAGCAGCCTATCCGCCCTCATCCACCCGTCTGAGGGCAGCAGCCTATCCGCCCTCATCCACCCGTCTGAAGGCAGCAGCCTATCCGCCCTCATCCAACCGTCTGAAGGCAGCAGCCTATCCGCCCTCATCCACCCGTCTGAAGGCAGCAGCCTATCCGCCCTCATCCACCCGTCTGAGGGCAGCAGCCTATCCGCCCTCATCCACCCGTCTGAGGGCAGCAGCCTATCCGCCCTCATCCACCCGTCTGAGGGCAGCAGCCTATCCGCCCTCATCCAACCGTCTGAAGGCAGCAGCCTATCCGCCCTCATCCCCCCGTCTGAGGGCAGCAGCCTATCCGCCCTCATCCACCCGTCTGAGGGCAGCAGCCTATCCGCCCTCAACCACCCGTCTGAGGGCAGCAGCCTATCCGCCCTCATCCACCCGTCTGAAGGCAGCAGCCTATCCGCCCTCATCCACCCGTCTGAAGGCAGCAGCCTATCCGCCCTCATCCACCCGTCTGAGGGCAGCAGCCTATCCGCCCTCATCCACCCGTCTGAGGGCAGCAGCCTATCCGCCCTCATCCACCCGTCTGAAGGCAGCAGCCTATCCGCCCTCATCCACCCGTCTGACGGCAGCAGCCTATCCGCCCTCATCCACCCGTCTGAAGGCAGCAGCCTATCCGCCCTCATCCACCCGTCTGAGGGCAGCAGCCTATCCGCCCTCATCCACCCGTCTGAGGGCAGCAGCCTATCCGCCCTCATCCACCCGTCTGAGGGCAGCAGCCTATCCGCCCTCATCCACCCGTCTGAGCGCAGCAGCCTATCCGCCCTCATCCACCCGTCTGAGGGCAGCAGCCTATCCGCCCTCATCCACCCGTCTGAGGGCAGCAGCCTATCCGCCCTCATCCACCCGTCTGAGGGCAGCAGCCTATCCGCCCTCATCCACCCGTCTGAGGGCAGCAGCCTATCCGCCCTCATCCACCCGTCTGAAGGCAGCAGCCAATCCGCCCTCATCCACCCGTCTGAAGGCAGCAGCCTATCCGCCCTCATCCACCCGTCTGAGGGCAGCAGCCTATCCGCCCTCATCCACCCGTCTGAGGGCAGCAGCCTATCCGCCCTCATCCACCCGTCTGAAGGCAGCAGCCTATCCGCCCTCAGCCACCCGTCTGAGGGCAGCAGCCTATCCGCCCTCATCCACCCGTCTGAGGGCAGCAGCCTATCCGCCCTCATCCACCCGTCTGAGGGCAGCAGCCTATCCGCCCTCATCCACCCGTCTGAAGGCAGCAGCCTATCCGCCCTCATCCAACCGTCTGAGGGCAGCAGCCTATCCGCCCTCATCCACCCGTCTGAGGGCAGCAGCCTATCCGCCCTCATCCACCCGTCTGAAGGCAGCAGCCTATCCGCCCTCATCCACCCGTCTGAGGGCAGCAGCCTATCCGCCCTCACCCACCCGTCTGAAGGCAGCAGCCTATCCGCCCTCACCCACCCGTCTGAGGGCAGCAGCCTATCCGCCCTCACCCACCCGTCTGAAGGCAGCAGCCTATCCGCCCTCATCCACCCGTCTGAAGGCAGAAGCCTATCCGCCCTCATCCACCCGTCTGAGGGCAGCAGCCTATCCGCCCTCATCCACCCGTCTGAGGGCAGCAGCCTTTCCGCCCTCTTCCACCCGTCTGAGGGCAGCAGCCTATCCGCCCTCATCCACCCGTCTGACGGCAGCAGCCTATCCGCCCTCATCCACCCGTCTGAAGGCAGCAGCCTATCCGCCCTCATCCACCCGTCTGAGGGCAGCAGCCTATCCGCCCTCATCCACCCGTCTGAGGGCAGCAGCCTATCCGCCCTCACCCACCCGTCTGAGGGCAGCAGCCTATCCGCCCTCATCCACCCGTCTGAGGGCAGCAGCCTATCCGCCCTCATCCACCCGTCTGAGGGCAGCAGCCTATCCGCCCTCATCCACCCGTCTGAGGGCAGCAGCCTATCCGCCCTCATCCACCCGTCTGAGGGCAGCAGCCTATCCGCCCTCATCCACCCGTCTGAAGGCAGCAGCCTATCCGCCCTCATCCACCCGTCTGAAGGCAGCAGCCTATCCGCCCTCATCCACCCGTCTGAAGGCAGCAGCCTATCCGCCCTCATCCACCCGTCTGAAGGCAGCAGCCTATCCGCCCTCATCCACCCGTCTGAGGGCAGCAGCCTATCCGCCCTCATCCACCCGTCTGAAGGCAGCAGCCTATCCGCCCTCATCCACCCGTCTGAAGGCAGCAGCCTATCCGCCCTCATCCACCCGTCTGAGGGCAGCAGCCTATCCGCCCTCATCCACCCGTCTGAAGGCAGCAGCCTATCCGCCCTCATCCACCCGTCTGAAGGCAGCAGCCTATCCGCCCTCATCCACCCGTCTGAGGGCAGCAGCCTATCCGCCCTCATCCACCCATCTGAGGGCAGCAGCCTATCCGCCCTCATCCACCCGTCTGAAGGCAGCAGCCTATCCGCCCTCATCCACCCGTCTGAAGGCAGCAGCCTATCCGCCCTCATCCACCCGTCTGAAGGCAGCAGCCTATCCGCCCTCATCCACCCGTCTGAAGGCAGCAGCCTATCCGCCCTCATCCACCCGTCTGAGGGCAGCAGCCTATCTGCCCTCATCCACCCGTCTGAAGGCAGCAGCCTATCCGCCCTCATCCACCCATCTGAGGGCAGCAGCCTATCCGCCCTCATCCACCCGTCTGAAGGCAGCAGCCTATCCGCCCTCATCCACCCGTCTGAAGGCATCCACCCGTCTGAGGGCAGCAGCCTATCCGCCCTCATCCACCTGTCTAAACTGAACGCAGCAGCCTATCTCCCGAATCCACCCGTTGTCTGTCCAGCTAACAATGGTCACCATTACAAATAGTGGGTGTAAATCTTTACAATTAGAACACAGAAAGGAGTAAAAATCCTCCGAGGGTCCTAAGCTTTCCCCACCCATAACTAGCAAAGTGCCTTGGCTGGAGTTTTACTCGAAATGGATGAGGTAACAGAAGTTACAGAGGGACAGCTGGAACACACCAAACTAGAGGACCCCTCCATGGGCACACAACTCATAAGACGGCACACCGGTTCTTAGAGAACACTAAACGAACCGAAAATCAATCACAGCACTTCCTTAACCAAGAACTACAATCCCCATCATCCCCTCCGGCCTCATTTCCGCATTCTTCGCTACTCCTGTGTCATTTCCGGCATCCTTTCCAGAATCGACGAAACGATTGGTTAATACCGCTGTCATCTGGCGGCGTTCGTTAATCAGATAGGACGAAAGTGGGGCGTACCCGGAAGTGAGACAGGAAAGGCGGAAGTAAAGGCCGGAGGAGAAAGAAGAGAAGGAAGAGAAGGAGATCTCCCGGCGGGAGAGAGGAGGCGGATACTGGAAGGCAGGTGAGGATTGGGCATGTGTGGCCTTGTTCCTTTGTAGGTAGGGGGAACAGGAGGGACACCGCTGGCTACACAGAGGGCTGGTGTCACCGGAAATTGCCTTTCCTCCAGAAGTAGGAGGGGGACGAGACACACACTTTATAGTAGAGGAGGATTCTTCGGGGCCCAGGCTGGGCTCTGCATGTGATGTGTATGGACAGGGCTTGTCATACAATGCTGGACGGCTGTCAGTGTGGGGGCAATGCCTGAACATGTAATGTTTAGGACCATAGGATGTGTGATTGTGTTCAGGTCTTGTTTACACTCTCTGACACTGCCAATCTGGACAGGTGACACCTTCCTGGTACAGTGATGCAGCTTCCTGTGTCACCTCTCCTGATCTGACCAATATTTCATGGATGAGTGTCCTCCCCTGCTCTCTTCTCAGCAGCAATGTGTGGATCAGCAGGAAACTGCCTTGTATTTGGTTGGCCTGAAGATCTATTAAAGTCCCTTATGGACCCCCCCCCCCCTCTGCATGTCATCCTTTTCTACTAACCTTCTCCACCAGACAGGAGCGCCTCCTATACCTCTCAGTACAGGGGCATTAACTCTACCAGAGCTGGAAGGAGGAGGAAGGGATCCAAGAGGGCAACCGGTGTGTTATTCCTCCACAGAGCACCCTTGTAGATTCCCACTGGCAGATATGTGTCCTCTGCTGATTGACACTGCAATGGGTTTATACGCATGACTACACTTTGAATCCCCCCCCCCCCCCTTTTTTTTTTTTTTTGATACCCCCTTTTTTTTTTTTTTTTTTTTTTTTTTGATACTGATTTTTTTTTATATATAAAAAAATTTATTTAAAAAAAAAAAAATCTCACTTATTTTTTATTTTTTGCACAGACCCTTGCATACCCAGTTAAGTGACTGGCCTCAGGTGGTACACAGAAATGAAACCAGTCCTCCTACATAAGTTGTATCTGTAGTGTTCTCTACATCTGTTCAAAGTGCAGAATTGACAAAGCTTGCACCCTGCGGAGCTCAGTGAAACGAGCTCTGGGATCTGATTGGAGGGGAGAGACACGCCTCCTCCACAAAGCAACAGAGATGAGGCTGTCAATTAGCTTAAAGTGGAGTTCCACCCCCAAAAAATTTATGTGTGTTAAAAAAAAAAAAAACATTTTGAAGAATTTTTTTTTTTTTTTTTTTTTTTTTACTCTAAATGCCTGTTGCTAGGGGATCCCTCATAGTCTGCCTCTTTCAGCACCTGGGCTCCTGACTTCACTTGCCTCGGCGCAGGAAGGGAGATCGCCTCCCCCCCCCTTGTCAATCATCTGGGACACATGACCGGTCCCAGATGATTGTGCGGCCAGTGACAGCTCGCACATGCGCAGTGGGTGCCCGTCTGTGAAGCCACAGGGAGCACCCACGAGTGGGGCTTCGATTTCCCCCGCATCGCTGGACCCTGGGACAGGTAAGTGTCCGATTATTAAAAGTCAGCAGCTGCAGTATTTGTAGCTGCTGAACTTTAATTTTTTATTTTTTTAACAGGGAACCCTGCTTTAAAGTGGATGTAAACCCCATTTTTTTTCTTTTTTATGTCATAATGTAGAGAATACGATTTCCTTTCATTTGAGCCCAGTCTTGCCACACAGATTTACTCGAGGCCTGAGCAATCGTCTTTTATTGTTCAGTTAGAGAAATCTTGCCAAAGTCTTGAAAACTTTGTGAAAAACGCCCCCTTGCTGTGAGTGACAGGTGATTTACATATCTCATGCTCTAGCCTGAGACAGGCACATCCTGTGTAAAAAGTTCACATCCCCTCCCCTCCAGCTCTCCCAGGATTGGCTGCCTTTACTGGATGTTTCTCTTAATGGGATGCAGTGAACAGTCAGCAGACTATAGACAGACAAGTGATTTAGGGGACATGTATGTAGTCAGAGCTGGGCAGAGTAGAACATCCAATGATCTGATGATAACCTGTCTCAGACTAGTGCATGATATGTAAATCACCTGTCACTCACAGCAAGGGGGGGGGGGGGGGTTTGACACAGTTTTCAAGATTTCTCTAACTGAACAATAAAAGAGGATTGCTCAGGCCTCGAGTAAATCTGTGTGGCAAGACTGGGCTTAAATGAAAGAATCTTATTCTCTACATTATAAAAAATTCGGGTTTACATCCACTTTAAGTTCCCTCCACTGTCACCATTGTTCTCAGTGTCAGGAAAACTTGTCAAAAGTGACTCATGCTGATGGCAAAGGAATGAAGAAGCAGACCAATAACACTTGGTGCTCTGGATAGACACTAGTACATGTCTGAAGTTTACAACCACTTGAATTCACTGCAAATGTTGTCACCCTGAGGGCTGGTAGGATCACCAGGTATTTGAATAAATTGCTCATTCAACGTAAAAGAAGTTCAGGAATGGGGGGGGGGGGGGGCAAATATACTCTCCTAGGTGGATGCTGCATCTGTCCCCCTGCTACCTCTGACAACTGAGCAATTAAACGCAGATGATTTCTGAGTTCTCAGCCTTCGGTGAGCTGGTGACTGTCGGTCACTGGCTCTCTGCTCTGCCCCTCCAGCACTCACTGGAGCACCGGCATGTGGAGGGGGCGGGAGCGGCTGGCTCAATCTCCCAGCGATCGCTACGCAAGCTTCCGGTCCAGGCATCTGGGTGGATCCTGACTGTAAAGTTGAGATCCAGTCTGTACCAGCTGAGTAAAGTTTAGCCTTTAACCGTTGATTTAAAAAAAAAAAAAAAAAACTTGCAAGGCAATGGCATAATGTGCTAGTATGCATCACATACTAGCACATCATGAAATACTCACTGTGACAGAACACACTGTCACTGTGTGTTTTGGAGGGGTCTATGGGCTGGCCTCCTTACCACAGGTTTTGGCCCAAAAGAGACTTTGGGGACAAAATGGCATTGAGAAAACGCTACATCCCTTCTCCCCCCTTGTTGATGTGTTTTAATTGTATTGGGTCATGGCACATAGACAAAGGTCTGCAGACATCTCCCAGCAGGAATGTGTAAGGAGAGGCTGCCTGCTTATCATCCCTTTATGTGTTTCAACTGTAGTTTCTGTTTCCATGTACAAGTGTTGAGTTCCCATTGGTTTATCCTTGTCCCCTACCCCCCCCCCCCCTCTGACAAGGCTAAGGGGAGTGTCCCTAACTGTTTCATTTTTGTATTTAATAAACAGTTTATGCTCTGCATGTTTAACCCTCAACACCTGTGTGGCTTGTCCTGTGATTGAGGGCTTAAGGGCTGGTTACGGCGAGTCTGCAGGTGCGTTTGGTGGACAGGAGACACAGGTTTGACGGAGGTGCCCAGCAGAGGTATCCGAGATCCATCACACTCACCTTGGAACTAAGCACTCCAGCGCTGAGAGGGCTGACCTGTTCCCCCGTCTGTCTTCCGGGTTCACGAGCTCTGGCTATGTGATTGGCCGGAGTTGCGATGTCACTCCTGCGCATGTACGGGGGAGCCAACGTTTTGGGCTTGGGCTCTGAAGATCCACCACTGTAAGCTGGACCTTCAGAGCACATGCGCGATGATTTCATCAGCCGCATGCACTCTGAATATCTCCTAAACAGTGCAAGTTTAGAAGATATTTACAGTACCTATACATAAGCCTTATTATAGGCTTACATGTAGGTTACAAGTGGTAGTACAGGGTGTACAACTACTTTAATAGTGTGGGTTTTTTTTTTTTTTTTTCTTGGCCCTAAAGTTACACTTTAAAGACACCCTGTCACCAGACCATTCACTTCTGCAAAACCTGACCAAAAGATCATATGCATGAAATTTACCTGTAAAAGTCTCTCTTGGGAAGAAATTTTAAAAGCTGTGGGGGTGCTGCCATCATGAATGTCATGTCAGCAGACTCAGTGACATTCTATAGCTTATTCCCCCTCCTCCCATCTCCTTGCAGCTACATAAAAGGTTATGCAGAAAGGGCCAGAGGAGCTGGAGCAGCGCAGACAGCAAGTAGACACTCTCAAAAGTGGAGAGGGCTATGACCTGCTAGGGGAATTTACAGTTCTTGGAGTGTTTCCAAGGTACACTGCGAGTAAAAAGGGGAAAAAATGTATTAACTGCACAAAATGCTTTAAGTAGGCTTTTAAAATACTTGACGTTTCTGTGTTTTATGTAAGTTGGTGAAAGGGTCTCTTCAAAATGTCATTCATTGAGCGATGTGTCGTGGGTGGTGTGAATTTGCTCACAAGTATGCATGCTAGAACATTCATTGATGGAGCGGGCAGTGGGGGAATGGGTGACATCTTGTCTGACTTGACCTCATTCAGTGGCGTCACTAGGGTTGGTGTCACCTGGTGCGGTAAAATATGGTGTCACCCCCCCCACCCCGTCACTGAGCAATCCGGGGCACTGAGCAGGCTAGCGCATCAGCACAGCTCTCCCCCGAGCCTGCCATAGTGCTCTGTCCTGCCACTGCGGAGTGACAGCAGGAGTAGGACAGAGCAGTAGACACTGAGCAGGCTCGTGCATCAGGCTCTCTTCTGCCTAGCCTGCCACGGTGCTCTGCAGGGTGCTGGGTAGGCTAGTTTTGGGATGGCAGCATCATGGTGCGCACGCCAAACCAGCCCCTGTAAATGTTGTGGTTTATGCCAGTGCACCAATCCATGCACTGTCACGGATGGGGGTGACATCATCACAGTCGGATATCACTTCCTTCTTAATGGTGTCACCCAGGCCTGGACTGGGACAAAAAATAGACTCAAGCATATTAGACTGAGCCCCAAGTCTAAATACCCCCAATGTAACAGTGTAATCCCCTTCCAGTTTAATCCCCCTGATGTAACCCCCCCTGTGTAGTACCCCCGTGTAATCCCCCTTAAGGTAACTACCCCGTGTAATCCCCCTTAAGGTAACCACCCCCGTGTAATCCCCCTAATGTAACCCCCCGTGTAATCCCCCTAATGTACCCCCTGTGTAATCCCCCTAATGTACCCCCTGTGTAATCTCAATACCCCCCAATGTACCCCCTGTGTAATCCCCTAATGTACCCCCTGTGTAATCCCCCTAATGTACCCCCTGTGTAATCCCCCTAATGTACCCCCTGTGTAATCCCCCTAATGTACCCCCTGTGTAATCCCCCTAATGTACCCCCTGTGTAATCCCCCTAATGTACCCCCTGTGTAATCTCAATCCCCCCATAATGTACCCCCTGTGTAATCCCCCCATAATGTACCCCCTGTGTAATCCCCCTAATGTACCCCCTGTGTAATCCCCCTAATGTACCCCTGTGTAATCTCAATACCCCCCTAATGTACCCCCTGTGTAATCCCCATAATGTACCCCCTAATGTACCCCCTGTGTAATCTCCAGTGTAATCTCCATAATGTACCCCCTGTGTAATCCCCCTAATGTACCCCCTGTGTAATACCCCCCTAATGTACCCCCTGTGTAATCCCCCATAATGTGCCCCCTGTGTAATCCCCTAATGTACCCCCTGTGTAATCTCCATAATGTACCCCCTGTGTAATCTCCATAATGTGCCCCCTGTGTAATCTCCATAATGTACCCCCTGTGTAATCTCCATAATGTACACCCCCCCCCCCCCTGTATATCTGCCCATAGTGACATTGCATACATCTCTCCCCCCTATATTCACAGACCTCAGATCAGCGTGGCTCTGTCCACATGGATGTCCTTTGTCCCTCCTCCTAGGCTCTTCCTCCTGTTGTGTCCCGTCAGTGTGGAGGAGGAGCCTTGGCTCCGAGGAGTGTAAATGTGATAGGCAGCCGGCATCTCTGCCTGCCTGTCACAATAACAGGGGATTGCAGTGCCGCTTCCCTGAGGACATGCAGGCGCCGTGCACTGGGCTATAATCATCGCTGAGCAGAGATAGTGCTCAGTGGACGGAGGAGGAGGAGAGAGCCGCGGTGCATCTCTCAATCCCGTGCCGTGCCGGGTGTCACCCCTCTGGAATTTGAGTGGTCTACCTCAACAGTCCGTGTGAGCTGTACCGCCGGGAAGCTGTCCAATCAAACAGCCAATCACAGGCAGTGGAAACGTTCCCTTGTCCCTTCTGCCACACGTATGCAAGGGACATGTATATGTGCAGCTGTGGGGAGGGAATTTGCTATGATTGGCTGTTGGCTTTGAGAGCTTTTGGACTGAGCTAATCACTGATGTAGTGTGAGGAATTTGAGTGGTCTACCTCAACAGTCCAATTGGCAGGCTGTCGCATTTTGGTGAATCCAAAGAGAGCTCTTCAGTCAGATTGTCAGAAGGCCAGCTTCAGAGATGCACATGGAAGAAGCTCTTAGTGAGGTAGGAGAAGCTCCAGGGTAAGAATACAAGTGTGTGTATAATCTCTATCAAAATACCTTAACTCTCAATCAGATTAACAGTACAAGAGTGCGTACCCCAATGGTATAAAACATAACCCTTTTTATTATGATTGCCTAAGGTGTGTTGGGGTGCGCACCCTTGTTTTGGTAAACCTACAGTATTCCTGGACAGACCAAGATTTGGCCCTTCACCACTTGACCTTCTCCTAACAAACTCCAGTCTGTAATTACATTATCCTGACACTCCGGGAATATAATAAACCACATTTATGTAGACTTCAGCCAGAAATGTGTGTACAGTTTGGGCGGCAGCTGACAAATACATTTTCAAGTCCACATCTGCTTAACACACGATAAGAACACTGTGATGGGCTGAAGCTCTAATGCTGGAAGAACTAACACTAATATTAATACTTTGGGAGACCTACTTCACGTTTGACAATCCATCGATGCACCATATGTTTCTGGACAGTTTTCAGTATTGATGCATATAGTGTGTGTGGGGTTACATACTTGATCTGATAATATTGATCTTAAAAAGTATGGTATATTAAAAAAAAAAAAAAAAAAAAAAACTTGCCTAGGTGGCTGCTGCATTTGTCCCCTGCCACCTCTGCACTGAGAACTGGGTGATCATACACTGCTGAGTTCTCCCCTCCTCTCCGAGCTAAGATTGTCAGTCACCAGCTCTCTGCTCTGCCTGGGATCTTTCCCCAGCTTGGACCGGGTGAGTGATGTCAGCCAACAGAGTGTTGGCTGAAAACGATCTGCACTCCTGTGATCCATAGAAGTATGGCCAAAATGGCTTTGGCTATTCTTGTCTTCCTTCTTCCTTCTTTCTTCATCTTCTTTTTTGATTTTATTAATTTGTTGAACTCTCTTGAGTTCTTCTGTTACATAGGTTGAAAAAAGACACAAGTCCATCAAGTCCAACCTATGTGTGTGATTATATGTCAGTATTACATTGTATACCCCTGTATGTTGCGGTCGTTCAGGTGCTTATCTAATAGTTTCTTGAAACTATCGATGCTCCCCGCTGAGACCACCGCCTGTGAAAGGGAATTCCACAACCTGGCCGCTCTTACAGTAAAGAACCCGCTACGTAGTTTAAGGTTAAACCTCTAAGTTTCATCCCTTTTGTGGGGTCACCAGTACGGTATTTGTAAATGTAAAATCATATCCCCTCTCGTGTCTCTTCTCCAGAGAGAATAAGTTCAGAGCTCGCAACCTTTCCTCATAACTAATATCTTCCAGAACCTTTATTGGCTTTGTTGCCTTTTTTGTACTTCCATTTCCAGTACATCCTTCCTGAGGACTGGTGCCCAGAACTGGACAGCATACTCCAGGTGCAGCCAGACCAGAGTCTTGTAGAGTGGGAGAATTGTCACTTTATCCCTGGCGTTAATCCCCCTTTTTTTTTTTATTTATTTTTTTTTTTTTTAAATACATGCCAATATTCTGTTTGCTTTGTTAGGCTCAGCAATGGCATGCAATGCCAAGCTGCTGCTATCTACTAGGACCCCCCCAGGTCCTTTTCCATCCTAGATTTCCCCAGAGGTTCCCCCCCAGTGTATAGACTGCATTCAGATTTTTGCCACCCAAATGCATTATTTTGCATTTTTCTACATTAAACCTCATTTGCCATGTAGTTGCCCACCCCATTAATTATTAGTTATTGCCCTGCTTAGCTTAGTATCATCTGCAAATACAGAGATTGAACTGTTTACCCCATCCTCCAGGTCGTTTATGAACAAATTAAACAGGATTGGTCCCAGCACAGAACCCTGGGGGACCCCACTACCCACCCCTGACCGTTCTGAGTACTCCCCATTTATCACCACCCTCTAAACTCTTGTAACCAGTTTTCAGTCCATGTACTCACCCTATGGTCCATGCCAACGGACCTTATTTTGTACAGTAAACGTTTATGGGGAACTGTGTCAAATGCTTTTGCAAAATCCAGATACTCTACGGGCCTTCCTTTTATCTAGATGGCAACTCCCCTCCTCATAGAAGGTTAGTAGATTGGTTTGGCAAGAACGATTCTTCATGAATCCATGCTGATTACTTCTAATGATACTGTTCTCATTACTAAAATCTTGTATATAGTCCCTTTTATTATCCTCTATAAGCGCTTGCATAGTATTGATGTTAGGCTAACTGGTCTGTAATTCTCAGGGATATATTTTAGGCCCTTGTTTAAATATTGGTGCTACATTGGCTTTTCTCCACTCTGCTTGTACCATTCCAGTCAGTAGACTGTCAGTAAAAATTAGGAACAATGGTCTGGCAATTGCTTAACCGAGTTCCCCAAGTACCTTCGGGTGCAAGCCATCCAGCCCTGGTGATTTATTAATGTTAAAGTGAAGGGCCACCCTAAAAAAAAAACAGCATTAATATTCTTAAAAAAAACAAACACTTTTTAACTTACCAGAAACCCCTGTTGCTAGGCAGTCTTCCTAATCTGCCTCTTCCTACTCCACGGTGATCTTCGGTCTTCTTCTCTCCTCCTCGCGTTGTCTTTGGAATGCGGCACGCTGTGTTCTGGGGTGTGTGTGTGTGTGTGTGCGCACGCCAGAACACAGCGTGCCCCATTCATGAAGCGCCGTGCGACTGCACAGTAGGAATCACTGCCTGTTTCCCTTAGTGAGGATGGCGGCGCCGGGACACTATATTTAAGGACATATCGGCCTTGGGGGGGGGGGGGGGGGGGGTGTGACATCGCGGGAGCCCTGGACTGGTAAGTGTCCTTTATTAAAAGTCAGCAGCTACATTGTTTGTAGCTGCTAATTTTTTAAATTTTTTTTATTTTTTTTATTTTTTTTTTTCCATCAGCTGGAACACCCCTTTAAGTTTCCTAAGTCTAATTCTGTCCTCTGTTAGCCATGAGGGTGCTTCCTGTGATGTGTCCCGAGGATAAACACTGCAGTCTTGTTAACTGAAGCCCCCCGATTCCCTCGTGCAGAATAAATGTAATACCTTCGCCATATGTCCTTCCTCATTCTTTATGGGGGCAATATGGTCTGTCCTCCCTTTTTTACTGTTTACATCCTTAAAGAATTTCCTGGGATTTTTTCCTCCTCCTCTCCTCCTCCTCCTCCTCCTCCTCCTCCTCCCCCCAAATCTTAAACATTTATAGGGGGAATCCCCCTAAAAAAAAAAAAAAGCAAGTAAATCACATTATGGTATACATAAAATTAAAGTGTATGTGTCTATCTCTATCTCCTCGAGCCACGATGACGTTGCGCATGGAAGTCTTCTTCCTGGCAAAGTGCGTCAGCGTCGCTCACATCAGCGGCTGCATGCAAAGTAAATGGCCTCACTGATCTCTGAAAGGTGGCATGCTCCAGCCATGCAGTTTCCCCTCCAAAAAATTTGGGGAAACCAGTGGCCATGATCCAACCATATCAATCAGCAGCAACATGAGAACATGGAGCTTGACCAAATGTGGGTAAGGGATGGCTCCACTAGAGCCTCGGCACCCACGGGGATAGCTTCTCCTCTGGTGAAGGAACCTTGGGGGGGGGGGGGGGCAAGTTAACGGGGAGGGAAGGTCCCACAGCTAAGATCCTTACAAAAGTATCCTAAAAAAAAAACCTAGATATGCAACTCCCCTCCCCCCTCCAAGTCCACTGTCCCATAATCATGGGGACGCATATACATGGAGGCCCCTGCAACTAGCACAAAGGCTTGAGGAAAAACGAACAAACTATTTAGTTGTTCCTGCTAGGTCGGAGGAAACGCAAATACTGAGGACACCAGGTGACTGTGCTTTTTATTTGATTGTGGATGATGTGTTTCCTGTTTTTAGGTGAGTGGAGCCACCATTTTATGTGCTGTCCTGGAAGATGAAATGGGGGGGGGGGGAGTATTCTATGTATGTCTTCACACTGGCTCTTCCCCTCCCCAGTCAATCAGCTGCTGCTACTGACGAGATAATGGGAACAGTCAGGTAGAACGGGATATCCCTAATGAGCACTTACTAGACACAAGCCTTGCAACGGATCGGAGAGTACTAGCAAAGAATATCCACACTTGCTGTAGCCGTGTCGGATCAGGATTACCAACTAACCCGGCCACAGATTTTCGGGGGTGAAAGCGGCGAGTACTGGAGAGCGAGGGCAGACCCAACGTGGACCTCGGGAGAAGCAGAGAGAAGCAGAGAGAGGAACACCGACCTACCCCCTCCTATAGCTTTCTACGCAACCCGCCTTACACAGCTCAAGGGTCGGACGGAATTAGCCAAACTTTGGAGGAGGGAAACCGAAGCCCCAGACGCTCACCACCAGATACACCAGACCCCACATTAAAAAACTTAAAAAAGCTTATCAGCGGAAGACAAAGAGAGACTTACCAATCGGGGGCCACACCGGATTGAAGGAGATCGCGGCACTGCTCCACCGCTTTATTGAAAGGAGAGACAGCGAGGCTGCGAGCTGAGAGCCGACGGAGCTCTGGGGGAGAGACGTCGTTATAGCAACGAACCCGAAGGGGATCGGAGACTGCCGAGCATTGCCGGAGCGCTCCAGCGGCTCTCGTAACCGCAGATACAGTACGCACATTCCTTCCTTTTCCTCACGGCTAACTAAAAAGACACCACAGCGTTCGCCACACGAAAACGGCAGAGGGGAGAGAAAGGGAAGGAAAGGAAAAAGAGAAGAAAAAAAACGAGCTCTAGTGAAGCAAGGGAGGTAAGACCCTTATAATATTTATAACACAACCGACACTGTTATAGACTTCACTTGAAACTTACCTATATATATACATATACAAATCAAGGTTACGGGTTGAAATATTTCAAGAGACTGTCGCTGTATATCGCTGTATATCTTGACTAAAGGTTGGAAAATCTGAAGGGTCTTGCCCCCCAGGATAAATCAGGAATAAATTGAAGAGAGGGGAGAAGAACCAGGAAAAGGAGGAAGGAGGTCTTGAGAAAGGAAGATAAAAATAACCTAATAAGGAGCACTGAACT
>CM053037.1:82031685-82131660 GCA_028564925.1 Lithobates sylvaticus
AATATTGATCTCAGGATATACTCAAAAGTCATAGCCAACAGATTAACCCCTATACTTCCAAGTTATATACACTTGGACCAAGCGGGCTTTGTAAAGGGGAGAGAAGCACGAGATAATACGTCAAAAACAGTAACGCTCATTGATTATGCCCAGAGATACACCATCCCATCCTGTCTCTTGACGGTAGACGCCGAAAAGGCGTTTGACAGGGTGGGATGGTGTTTTCTCGAAGAGACACTAAAACAATGGGGAATAGGACCGAAGTTATTGGAAAAAATAATGGTAATATACCAAAAACCCATCGCCAGAATTAGAGCAGCAGGAGAGATCTCTGAGCCTATAACGATAACTAACGGAACTAGACAGGGTTGTCCTCTGTCTCCCCTACTATATGTGTTGGTTATGGAACATTTAGCAATAGCCATTCGAAAAAATAGAGACATACAGGGCCTAAGGGTGGGGGAGACAGAGTACAAACTGTCGGTTTATGCAGACGACCTATTGGTATACATAACAAATCCGGTAATAACACTTCCTAATTTAATACAGGAATTTGACAACTTTGCCAAAGTAAGCAATTTCAAAGTAAACTACAATAAATCCGAAATAATGGATATCATACTCCCCGAAAATATAATAGAAATAATTAGGACCAACTTCCCTTTTAAATGGCAACCTTCAGCGGTAAAATACTTAGGAATTTATATCCCTAAAGATTTAGCCCAAATATACGAACTTAATTACCTCCCAATCACAAATAAAATAAATAAGTTACTACAACAATACGCAAAAGGAAATCACTCTTGGATAGGGAGGATAAATATAATAAAAATGGATATTCTACCTAAGATCCTATATGTATTTCAGGCCTTACCCCTTTTCCCTATAAAGAAGATGTTAAACCAAATTCGTAAAATTATAGGAAGTTTTGTTTGGGCCGGGAAACCTGCCAGAATAAGCAGAACAATATTGACTCGAGCTAAGGAGGAAGGAGGACTGGCTCTTCCAGACATCTCAATATATTTAAAAGCAGCCCTAATAACCAGAATGATAGACTGGTTTCATAATGAAGATTCTAAAGAATGGGTTAGATTGGAAGACGGGATGTCAAACATTAGCCTAAAATCTCTGCCCTGGATTAGAAAGGAGAGACGTCTACCAGATAGAGATATGCCATATTTTGTGAGCCGGGTACTGAAAGTTTGGGACGGTTTAGTAAAACAAGGTAAAGGATCAACATTCATCGGGCCAATGACTCCCATATTTGACAACCCCGAATTTCCGCAAGCAATGAAAATAGAAACCTTCCTAAAATGGAATAAGAAAAAAGATGTCAGAATAAAAGATATTATAGAACAAGACAGGTTAATACCATTTGAATCTATGGGTATAGAATATAAAAACAACTGGATTCAGTACTGGCAATTATATAAATACATTTCCTCTATAGCAAAAGAAAATGTAATTAGTAGACCTTTATTAGCCCTCGAGGAAATATTAATACAAGAACAGAAACCGACTCACAACCTGTCCATGGTATATAAATATTTAATAAAAAACAATATGATAAAAGAGATGAATTACATAAAAAGGTGGGAAGAAGAACTAGAAATGGATATTCCTAAAGAAAAATGGAAAGAAGTTTTTAAAATTATCCATAAATTATCTAAATCAAGTAGAGACCAGGAAAGGAACTATAAATTAGTGACGAGATGGTACCGGTGTCCAACGGATATGAATAAAATTAATCCTGAGAATAGAAATACATGTTGGAGATGCCTTCAAGCGGTTGGAACAATGTCACACATATGGTTTCACTGTCCTAAAGTATATAGTTTTTGGCAACAGATATATAAAACATACGCATTAATGACAGGAATAGAAATCCAACCCGATATCCTGATGTCGATAATGTCAATGAATATGGGATCTATAAAAAAGGTAAAGAAAGGAACCCTGAAATTTTTCTTAACGGCAGCACGAACTATCATAGCCAGGAAATGGAAAAACAGTAGGTGTCCAAACATAGACGAGTGGGAGATGGAGATGGACGAAATGTGTAAAATGGAGACAAGAATGGAAAAGGAAAATGCAAATAGAGAGGGAGCAAATAATGCTTGGCAGACCTGGTTAAGATTTAAAATATTGCACCCAGGATGGAAGAATTTAATAGGAGAGGAATAGGGCACTTTTTTTTTTTTTATTTTTTTTTTTTTTTTTTTTTTGGTTTGTTTTGGTTTGTTTTTTGGTATGAGTTGGTAGTAGTGAATAAATGACGGATGGATGAATAAAGGAAAGGGGTTAGTAAATCTTTGGAGATACAAAGAATGCCAAATGATTATATGTATGAGGTATAATATATAAATGTATAAGAAAGAGATAGGTATCCTCTGTATAAATGTAACTGTATGTACTTTGTAAATATGAAAAAATTTTTGATAAATAAAGATATATAAAAAAAAAAAAAAACATCTGTGTTTTGTAGCATAAATGCAGGTTGAAGTGAAAATCTTATAAAAAAAAATAAACGAGCAAAATGTAAAATTTTGCAGCCTACCAGTCCTCAAATGTGGTCGCTGCATTTGTTTTTCTTTTTTGTTTGGTTTTTATATTTTTTATTTTCTTCTGATCTTGCCAGTATGGCACTTTCCATCCAATCTGGGATGATTACGTTTGCTCACTGTTGGGGCATTCACATTGGTGTTTAGCCACACCATGAATCCGTATGGCAAGAATCTATTGATTCCTGTGGCTGAGATTGACAGCTGTGTGATAAGCCAGCGTCCAGCAGCAGGTAGCTGCTGACAGGTAATGGCAGTTTAGTTTTTTTGGGGTGATGATGTCCCTTAAGACTGACTGGACTTTTGCTGCTGTTGCCATGGTGGGTCTGAGCATGACTGCTTTCCATCTAATTTGATGCAAATAAATACTGATCGATCTAGAAGTAGTCAAATCAAGTCCAGACTTAACCACATGCTATCTGCAATCTCCCTTTGAGTGCCGGCAGTTGACACTTTGAGTGACTAGTGCCTTCCAATCCTTGCTGTCACTGGCAATTGGTCAGAGCAGTTCCCATTCATGTGATCACCCTGTCAACTGTAATTTAAAAAAATTAAAATCCAGGGTTTTTATAACATTTTAACGTCCAGTGTGCATGGAGCCTCAGTGTATCACAAGCAATAGGCATAATACAATGCCCATAACTCCCAGGACTTTTTTGAACTTGTTTCATAAAAAGGTCCACATCACAGCAGTGGTTCATTCCCGCAGGTACCCTTGTCTGTAGGTGGAAAATCCACCAGACTTCACGTGACAAGTGCATGGTGGATGTAACAGCCTTCTCCTTGTAATTTTAATAAAATGTAAAACCTAGATAAATATTTTACCAATACTTTCCACGGATGGAGTTTTAGCACCAATACTTAGGTTGGGCTGTAGGTTTTCAAGGCGCCGTGCCAAAACGCTGGGAGGCCTTTTGTCCCCGAGTCTGTTTGAGTCGCAGCAATGCAAAACAACTTGGTGTCTGTAGTAGACACTCTAGCCGCTTCCCGACCGCCTCACGCAGATATACTGAGGCTGAAGGGCACGTACAGGCAGATTAACGTACCTGTACGTGGCCCTTTTAAGAGGCGGCGTGCCGGGGCTCCGTGATCGCTTCTTTCTTTCTTTCTTTCTTTCTTTCTTTCTTTCTTTCTTTCTTTCTTTCTTTCTTTCTTTCTTTCTTTCTTTCTTTCTTTCTTTCTTTCTTTCTTTCTTTCTTTCTTTCTTTCTTTCTTTCTTTCTTTCTTCAAATACCACCAAAATAAAGCACTATTTGTGGGGGGGGGACATCAATTTTGTTATGGAGCCACGTCGGACAACCGCGCAATTATCAGTGCGACGCAGTGTGTAACAAACAATATGTGGGTTGCACCATGAGACCGCTGAGAACTCGAAATGGTGAACATTTTCATGGTGTATTTTACAGTACTGACAAAGGCTTCTCCAATGTATCTTTTAAGTATGAACATAATGGCAATATGGCATCCATTTTCGTACTCTGGCTTAAAAAGAGTTAAATTTGTCCTCACGGAGAGACATCCACCGTGCACTTCTTTCACATGAAGTCTGCGGGATTTTCCACCTACAGACCAGGGTACCTTTACTATAAATCCGCTTGATGTTATGGAGTTGCCGGCTGCTTCTTTTTCTTGATGACCGTTTGTCTATTGGTGTGTGGGAGGACACCTCGGCTTGGACACCCTGACTGCAAACTTCCAAAGTGAGACTTTGTTTCCCACTGTTCTGAGCCATACAACCTTTGATCGAATCAATCTTGCTGCCTATTATCTAGAAAGAAAAAAAAATTGCTGGTAAATCCAGACATAATTACTGTGAGTACATTTTCGTACCGTATTGTGAAATCCCACTTGTATTTAAATTTGCTTTTAATATTTGTAGGCCGATTACTTATCTGGAAGCCCCAGGTTTGGGCTGTTTTGGCAGTGGATTCAGTATATTGTGCTTAATCTTACAATGTTGGAAAGTAGTTGAAGCTCTCCAGCAAGCTGCCAAGTGCACAGTTAGGCCTTGTATACCTAAGCGTACACCCATGCGAGTGCTGTCTGGCATGGGTTGCATAGGTGATCCTTTGTTTGCCTGCCCGGGTACACAGGTGTTCTGTATATTCCTGTGCAGGTAGTCCCATTCATGTCAATTGGGACACAGCGGCTGCTCCCAATTTGACATCTGTTAGTGCAAGTTCAGGGACATGCATCCACACACTGTCTGTGCTTGCAGACACGCATCCGCACAGATATTGGATTGGAACTAAAACACTTTAGCGTTAAACCTGAAAAATGCCCTAATGATTGCAATGTTTCTTTTAAATAGTTTGTTTTGGGACAGGGTGGCCCAAAGACTTATTTATTGCAGTAATGGGTACACTTGCTGGACGGCACTGTATTAACGAAGAAAGAGGAAGGGAGGGACTTATGGACTTTTTAGGCACTGTACACTGTATTATTTATATAAATATACAAAATTTATTAAAGGAAAACAACATACATAAAAAACAGTATACATTTAAAAACATATACATCTTTGTCAGGAAAGATCTATACGGTACAAAATCGCATGTGCAGCCTATAGTAGCTAGCCTAAGGGATACCAAAAAATAAGGATCAGGCGAGGATGCAGTGCGATGACGATAGAATTTGGCGGAAGCTCTACATGTTTCGCGTTCTCATTTAACGCTTCATCTGGAGCCTAGGATTACAGTAGCTAACAGACAAATATAAGATTTAAAGACACAGTAAGTATATGCATATAGTTGTTCCTTCCTACTTCAATATACGTAATCATAGCTGCCGAATGTGGCCACCAAACCTGCGTCACACCACCAGATGGTAAGCCGCAAAGGTATAGGCCAAAGTTCCAAACATTCAGTGGGGATGAATGAGTACAAAACGTCGTCTGACTGAGACGGCAATCGTAGCTTCATCTGCGATGCACGCGCCAACCCTATTTGTATTAACCAATCAGAGGAAGCTTTGTATTCATTCAAATTATATAATGCTTCCTGGGAATGACTGAGCTGGACTTGGGCTGACATTTTTGTTCTGAGTGGGATGGGAAGCCCCGTCTCACTGCCAAAACACATTGAACTTAATTCCGAGCCATGCTGCCTGTGTCCATAGAAAGACAGCGCGGCTTGGCCCTGCTCCCTAGTCATAGGATTTGATTGACAGTAGGAGCCAATGAGCCTCCCGCTGCTGCCTCTGTCCTGTGAGGAGAGATTGATATGCTGCTCTCTGACACAGCGCTGAAACAAGATCGGCCAAAGATGCTGCTAGCAGGACTTTTTTTTTTTTTGCATCCTGCCAGTGCACCGCTCCAGTGTGAAAGCCCTCGGCTCTTTCAGGGCGCTTTGCAGGCGCTACTTTTAGTGCTGTAGCGCCTGCAAAGCGCCCCAGTGTGAAAAGGGGTCAAAGGCTAGTTTCACACCCGGACATTGCCAGTAAAGCTCTACTATACTGTCGTTTAGCGGAGCGGTTTTAACCCACTGCTAGTGGCCGAAAAAGGGTTAATACCGCCACTGCCCCATTGTTTTCAATGGGCAGGGGCGCTTTAAGAGTGGTGTATACACCACTCCTACAGCGCTGTAAAGATGCGGCTTACAGGACATTCTTTAGACCCCTTTTCACACTGAGCTGCCCTGGGCATCGGCGGTAAAGCGGGCTTTCACACTGGCTGCCACCGCTGCCACCGGAGGATAAAAAGAAAAGACCTGCGACATCATAAGACTGCAGGGGAAAAAGCAGAATGGCAGGCGAAATGTTTTTTGTGACTTCACAGAACACCTTGTACTCTGTCCTTTCACAGAAAGCCTTCTATTCTGTAAACCATTCACAAGGGAAGAGTGAATGAATAAACACTACTATTACTTCCCTGTATGAAATGGCTATAGCTGTACTTTCCAGCATGAATGAAAGTGATTTTTACACTCAGCAGCAGTCCAGACATGGAATAAACCTCATTGGGGTGACTTCTTCACTGTTCACATTTGCACTGAGTTACTCTTTTAGAGGGTTTCAAAAACAATACCTGGAGTTGGGCTTGAATGTCCAACTCCACAATGTGTGTGACTGTAATCCTCTCATGTTTACAACACGCAACGCATTGTTTTAGTTCCGTTGCCCAGGGTGGCGTAGCATTCAATTATTATTTTTTTTCCCACTTGCTGTTTCCTTGTATCTCTTATACAGCACTAGGTTAGCAGGTTACCTTTTGTATAGAGACATACTGGATTTAGCAGCTTGTTGAAATTCCCTGCTGAAAAGCTTCCTTGTAAGACGTCTGACTTTTACATTTAGCTCATACATCTTTTGAGGGTTATATAGTATACATTGGACAGGTATGCTCACAATTCCCTATAACCACTTGTAGTGCTGTTTTTAAGGTGCTCTACTAAATTCTCTGTCTCACACCAATGTAGGGGTGCAGGGTCCAGAAACGGTGAAGCACAAGGGGATGAGAGACACCGCTATCTCAACAGGTGGAAAGGAATGTGGACGGCCTCCTCCATGAGCTCCTCCTGAGTCCTGGCACTGATGCATTTCGCCCTGCCATGGGCTGACGCATTCTCCTTTCTCTCTAACTGTTGAGCTTGCAGTGTCTCTCATCACCTCATACACTGAACCGTCTTTTCCAAAATTCTCTCAGGACAGCAATGGGTTTCGTTTTTTTGCCCTTAATTTATGGCTTATCGTCTGTCCTTTTTTTTATGGCTTGTCAGGCTAAAGCCATAGAAAAAAACCTCAGGGCTGTTTTCTCCAGTTTCTTGCTAGTGTCCTAGGTCAGAACTACCACCAATACTCCATTTCTTTAATCGTACATCACAGGACACAGAGCCATAGTAATTACTATGTGGGTTATAGTCATTCAGGTGCTGGACACTGGCACACCCTAAACAGGAAGTTGCCTCCCTATATAACCCCTCCCACTACTGGGAGTATCTCAGTTTTTTCAACAGTGTCTAAGGTGTTGGTCACAAGTGAAGATGTGCTGTGCTGAGCTTCACTGGAGCAATCCTTGCTGGGGCTAGCTATGCAGGTGTTCTGCCAAGAAAGGTCCCCCATCGGATAGTGTCTGCCCTGTACTGCGCAGGCACAGTACGGAGGACAAAGGAGACGCCGAAAGTCTCCGAACATGAACAGCTGTTGATGAGCTGTACACAACGCCTGCGCAATTAAGGCTACATTGTGCCACACGTTCCCGATGCTCGCGCAGCTCTGCAAGGTGCAGTAGTACGGGCCCTCAGCTCTCCTTACTGACCTCTGCAGAGTAACTTCAGCTCTCCATTCCGTTTTTTTCTGAACTCTGACAAGCTTATAAATTCAGCACATAGGTGTAAGTTTATTTTTTTTTTTTATTAAACTGAAGTTTTTTTTTTTTTTTTTCCCCCCCAAGCAATGGCCAGTGAGCTTCAGATCTCCCTTTCATAAACTGTCCGTTTGTGACTAAACGGTTGTGTACTGTGTTGAGCAGCTGAGAACATTCGCTGCTTCTCCTCTACTCTCCGCTACGTAAACTGGAACATACGAGAGATCAGCAGTGATCCTGAGGATTTTCATAAACTGATGCCCTAGAGTGGATGTAAAGAGAAGAGCGCAGATAAACGGCTACAACTTATGTAGGAGGATTTGTATCATCTGTGTCCAGTCACTTCACTGGGTACATAGAAGAATCCCTGAAATTGCAGGGGGAGGAAAAAAAAAAAAAAAAAGTATACAAGTGCTTTAATGATCTGGCACAACAAAGATCTAGCCCCAGTGTTTTTTGTGCACTCGGGAGGGGCACATGTGCAACGTACCAAGTAGCACTTGTGTTTTAAAACCCTATGCATGCAGGGAAGTATACTTGGAACATAGTGTATCTGCGTTCCGGGGCATATGTTCCTGAGTGCAGATTCACGGGGGCCAGACTCCCAATCTGCATGTGGCCTCAGGGTAATAAAGAATTGGGGAAACGTTCCTTTGTGCTTTATGACTGTCAGAACTGTCAAACCATACCCACCCACGTATGGTGGCACTTGTTTTGCAGTGTCTAGATAAACGGATTGTCGCTGGCATTTTACTGAGCTGAAGCAAATGCTTCTAGTAGACATTGTAAACTTGGCTAGCCCACAATATTGGAGTCTGGCCTACTAACAATAGAAGTTGGGAATCCTGACGATGAGGGATTATGGCCCCAACAACTGGGCAGTTTAGAGGTACATAGTCGTTTTCTGAAGTATTTCCAAAGTTATAGATGCTGCTTCATGGCATTTGGTTTGTTAACACTGCCCATTACAAGAAATTACTATTTTTCATTTTAATAAAAAAGCAGAAGTGACTCATATAGGAAATAAAAGATAACAGTTAAAAGTGGAATTCCACCCAAACACTAAATCAATCTGCATTTTTGATTATACAAACCAGAACAGTTCATCATTCTCCCCTCCAGTTTGTGTCGTCTGTTAATCCTTCAAGTACTTCTTGAAATCTTTGGCTTCCTGTAGAGGAACCTCAATGATAACTTTAATAATTTTTCAGCAGCGTTTCCGGGTCACCAATGGTTCTCTGCATTATAGTGGTGATGACATTGCGGGGTTCCCATACACTAGAAGTGTGTTTGATGGTGGCTTGGAGAATTGGTGGACATTGCCTCCAGGGTGGCTGCATCAGCAGACCCTGAACACCTACATGAAGAGTACAGCACCAGGCTGACTGTGATGTGCTCAAAAGTATATTTGAGTGTGTATACTTGCTGTCTAATTTACAATATAGAATTGGGTAATCCATTACTATTGTTCCAAGGTTTTTGGTACTTTTTATTTCATTTATTTTTTGCCCATTAGGCTGAAAAAAATTCTAAGTGTGTGTGTGTGTGTGTGTGTGTGTGTGTGTGTGTGTGTTCCTTTGCACATTTTTGTAAATTTGCCAAATTACAAAAAGCAAAACATGACTTGCTACTTGATGTAGAAATCCTTGTTGGCAAGATGTTTCTTGTATTTGGTTACCAGGTTTGCACACATCTCGAGGGATTTTGGTCCACTCTTTACAGATCTTATACCATTGCAGGGTGAAAGCGACGTCAAAACGGCACTTCTGCCCATAGCTCTTAAAGGGACATTTTAAACGGCTAGGCAATTTAAGGGGACATTAATTAATACACACACACACACACACACACACACACACACATACACACACATTACACATACACACACACACACACACTATGTATGTGTGTGTGCGCGCCTAGCCGTGCCATTCTGCCGACGTATATGTGCAGGAGGCGGTTGGGAAGAGGTTAAAAAATATTTTTTTTCCCCAAAAAAGTGTTAGAAAAAATATATAATGTTTCGGGGTTTTTAACTTGTAAACACCAAATCTCAGAAAGAGGGTCAGTCCTCTAAAGCGGTTGTATAGTCTCACTTTTTTTTTTTTTTTTATTTTTTTTTTTTTTTTTTTAATTTTATGATTAAAGGCTTACCTGTAGGTTAAAACAAAAAATATCTCCTAAACCTGTACAGGTTTAGGAGATGATCCCCTCGCGATGAGCTGCTGACTGCAGCAGCGCATGCGCTCAGGGGATTCTTGGCTGAAAGCCCGGCAGATGCCAGACTCTGCCGGGAGGAAATCTCCCTCTGCGTGGATCAGGCAAGATGTCGGGGCCTCATTCTAAGGTAAGTATTTCATAATGAGCTAGTATGCGGTGCATACTAGCTCATTATGCCTTTTCCCTTGCAGGTCTGAAAAAAAAGTCAGCGGGTATACAACCGCTTTAAGTGGTTAAAGTTTCTTGGCTGTCTCTTGGCAACTCGAAGTTTCAGCTCCCTCCATATATTTTCTATAGGATTACAGTTAAGAGAGGGTAGGCCCCTCCATGACCTTAATGTGCTTCTTCTTGAGCCACTCCTTTGTTGCCTTGGCATGTTTTGGGTTATTTGTCATGCTGGAAGACCCATCCACAACCCATATTCAGTGTTCTGGCTCAGGAAAAAAGGTTCTCATCCAAGATTTTACAATACATGGCCCCGTCCATTGGCCCCTCAGTGTGGCAAGTTGGCCTGTACCTTTAGCAGAGAAGCGGCCCCAAAGCTTAATGTTTCCACCTCTGTTCTTCACTGTAGGGATGGTGTTCTTGGGGTCATAGTCAGAATTTTTCTCCCTCCAAACACAGTGAGTCGAGTTAATCATCTGACTACGGCATTTTCTCCCAATCCTTCTCTGAATCATTTAGATGTTCATTGGCAAACTTCAGATGGGCCTCCTACATGTGCCTTCTTCAGGAGGGGGACCTTGCGGGCGCTGCAGGATTTCATTCTATGGCGGAGTTTTGTGTTACCAATTGTTTGTTTTTGACTGGGACCCCAACTGCCTTGAGATCATTTACAACTCCTGTGTGTGTGTTATTGATAGGTACACACATATGACAATTTTAATGTTGGAACTGTTTAGTTATCCTAAATTAAAAAAAAAAAGTACTTGAATATTGGATCCCCTAAGTAATTTATTGCGTTTGCCCATCCTACTGTAGAGTAAATGTTGGTCTATAGGAGTCTTGCTGTCTGTGTGCCCTAACATAGCTGGGATATACTAAGGCAACATAGTAATTGCTTCCTTTTTTGAAATTCTTCCTCTTGTGTTATGGCTGTTAGAAACACGGTACCCCATAAACTGCTTTTATTTTCTCTTTACAGAAAGTGGCGGTGGTTTACTTTTCTATGCAAATATGTGGTTGGTGTAGGTTTTTTGTGTTTAAGTTCTTTAAAGTGAACTCTGTATTTTGGGAATTCAAAAAAGAACAGAAGCCACAAGTCGCCAGCTATTACTGTTGGTGAATTTGCTCTTTAGTTTACCCAGTAAAGCCCATCAGCTAATCCTGTCACTAAATGACTTGGGGGGGGGGGGGCGGGTGAGCATAGTGCCCCCTGCAGCTAAGACATGCCCACCCATCACCCCATTGGATTCTTAGACGTTTTCATTAAAGGGTAAGATGCCAAGTGACTAGGACTTCTGTTTGATTTTCCATCAAAGTAGAACGAGCCATTGCTTTTGCTAGCTTTCCCTTGCACCCTTAATATGGAACAAGTCTGACCTCGGAACACACACGGGTTCTTGCATCAAAGGCTCAGAATTTTATTTTATATTTTATTTATTTTTCTTTTCTTTTTTTTTTTCTTTTGCTCACTGGTGAATATAGTTGAATGTCCAGAACTTGCTAAATCTGTGAGTAATTTTACTCAACCTCACTTCCTCATGTGCAGGGGAAGTAGTGGCTTTGTTCTCCGCTCAATCCTAGGAAGCAGATTAGTGTAGATTTGCAGTACATCTTGTGCTGTAATAACGCATTGAAATACTCTTCAGATCTTTACTTCTAAGCCGTTCATTTTCCAACTTGAATACACTTTCCAAGAAAGTGCTGAATCCTTTAAGGCTCGGTTCTCACTGAGGCGACCTGTCAGACGACTTAGCGGCCTGACAAGTTGCGCTCCATTCAGTGAAATGGAACCATTCTAATCTGAGCGACTCAAGTCGCTCCGACTTTAAAAAAAGGTTTTTGTACTACTTGGGGGAAAATTGCATTGACTTCTATTACAGAAGTTGTTTACAAGCTGCTCTGAGGTCACGCTGTGCGGGGCGGTTTCAGAGTCGGGGTGGCTTTGAAGCCGCCCCAGTGTGAACCGAGACTAATGCCGCGTACACACGATCGGAAATTATTTTGGTCGGAACATGCGATCATGTGTATGCTCCATCGGACTTTTGCTGGCGGCATTCCAGCCAGCAAAAGATTGAGAGCATGTTCTGCTGATGGGTTTTACTTCCTCTTTTGCTCGCTGCTACAGCCTGCAAAAGAAAAGCATAATGGGCTAGTATGTGGGCAGCATCCATCTTCTTGCCCTCTTCCTTCGGGGGGACACGAACTCCGGCTCTGTGATTCGCCGGCGCCATGTGACGTCACTCACTCCCTCGCATGCGCACGGGAGCCAGGACTAGCGCCATATGCTAGGGAAGAAACGGCCTTTAGTTTAATTTCTTCCCCGCGCATGCGCTGTACAAATTTCTGGCGGACTACAAGTGAAATATCTCCTAAACGGCGCAAGTTTAGGAGATATTCCCACTATCTATAGGTAAGCTTGGAATAAGGCTTACCTATAGGTAAACATGGGTTTACAACCACTTTAAGGACATTTCATTGTTTTTTAAAGATGGGGAAACCTGCATACCTTGCCCTGCTGCTGGCTGTCTTTACTGTTATGTCCATTTGCCAGACCATGGAGATGTCTGGTTCAGGAATATGTCTTGAGCAGTGGTTCCCAACCACAGTCCTCAATCACTCCCATGGTAATGTTTTCAGTACTTTTCACCTTGCACGGTTGCTTTTTAAATCGGGGATCTCCAAACTTTTTTATAAATAAAGGGCCAGTTTATTATTGTTCAGACTTTAAGGGGGCCGGACTGTGGCCAGTGGGAGTAGACAATGTCCTGGCGCCAGTGGGAGTAGACAGTGTTCTGTCTTTGGTATTACAGGGCAGAATGGTGCTCCATTGTTTGTCAGCGCAGGAATGTTTTCCCTGCTGTTGGTGTCAGTGGGAGGAAGGGCCAGAAAAAAGTTAGCAAAGGGTCAAATCTGACCCCTGGGCTGCAGTTTTGGAGATCAATGGTAATGGCTTCATAACTGACAGCTCTTGTATCTAAGAGCTTCCCAAAACATGGCCTGTTGGAGGTAATTAAGGACTAAGTTTGGGAACCATTGGTCTAGAGCTCCTGGATTAATCCTAGCTGATCATTCAGTTCTCCGACAATTGAACTCATGTCTGTTGCTCTGCCCTACTGTTTTGAAGAGTTTGTGGCTATTCTACCCTTATATCAAGCCTTGGGCTGGAATCTACATCTAATGCTACCCTGTTTCCCCTAAAATAAGACCTAGCGTGATTGTCGGTAATGGCTGCAATATAAGCCCTACCCACCAATTAAGCCCTACCCTGTTTCCCCGAAAATAAGCCCTACCCTGAAAACAAGACCTACAAGGACTTTTACTAGGGCTTATTTGGGGGGTAGGGCTTATATTGCAGCCAACACCGACAATCACGCTAGGTCTTATTTTCGGGGAAACAGGGTAAGAAAAGTTCCTTGGTGTTTCTCCCAGACCATGGACTCCCAAACCCACAAGAGTCTTTTCTACAATTGGGGCATGCCCCTACTTCTGAAAGTTGAAGACGTTTGTTAGCCTTTGCAACCACCTAAATCAAAAGCATTATGCATGGGTCAGATTTGTAGTATTCATGGGTTACAAGCTGGAAGTTTGGGTTTATTTTTTCCATTCTGTGCCTCCGCCCTGATTTTATGTTAATGTATCTAACAGACCTCAACACTGTTTTGGCTCACCTCCTCTCATAGGGAGTCACTGCCATTGTTCCAGAGGCAGAAAGTTTTCTCCTAAAACATGTTCACCGCTCTCAAAGAAAAACAGGGCATACGCACCATTCTGGATCTCTTCTTTCACATGCACAAATTCCACGGTTAATCTACCAAATCTGTCATGGCATCCCTCCACCGGGGAATTTTCTGGCCTCTGTGGACATTAAGGAAACCTACATGCATGTCTCAATTTTTCCAGCACATCAATGCCACCTGATTTTTGTTTTACTATGGGGAAGCAACACTTCCAGTTTGTTGCCCTTCCCCATAGCCTGTCTACTGCATCTCAATTATGTAGGTGATTGGCCTCGTGTTTTGCACTGCTGTGTTCACAGGGAATCCCCATTTTGGCATATCTGGGATGGGTCCTAAAACGCACATACATTTTAGATGAACTAACATGCCTGGAGACACCTAGGTTGAAGTAATTGACTCCTATCATTGTAGGTCCTATTTACAAAGTTGATCGGTTTTAGGGCCCTTTCAAACGGCTCTGTAGCAAAAATGCATATGCGTTTTTCGCAGTTTCCTGGTGTTTTTGGGATGCTTGCACCTGTGAAAATTAGACATGCGACTCAAATGCAAATCTGTCCATTTTTTTGCCATGATTTCCACTTCAATGGGAAACTGATTTTTTGGTGTGGTTTACAACACTGCACTAAAGATGTAGCCTGCAGGACTTTTCAAAACGCACAGCACAATGGTGTGAAAAGTCACATAGGATTTAAAGGAAACGTCTTTCGTGTGTGTTTTTTTGTTTGCTTTTAGGCCCCTTTCACACGGGACAGATCCATAATGATCTGCCCCATAAACATCCGCCTGCTCAGCGGGGATCGCCCTGTCAGATCTCCATCCAATCCCCCATAGAGGAGAGTGAACACTGACCGTCTGTCCGTGTTCATCCGATCCGCTCTGCAGACGGCTAGAAAAATAGGATTTTCCTCCGTCTGCAGAATCGGACCATAGCGGAGACGGATGATATCGGATGTTCATCTGCTGACACCCGCTATCCCATAGGGGTGCATGTATGTCTGTATTTCATCCAAAAACGGATGGCTGCAATACGGACATACAGTCCACATGTGTGAAAGGGGCCTTACTCTGCAAGAAAATGTATCGGTGTGAAAGGGCATTAGGCTGGGGTCACATCTGTGTAGATAGTGCCGCTGCAGGCCCCCCACACAAATACTGGCAGCCACAACCACCCACACAAACGCAGGACCTGCTGGCTGGTATCATTAATCCTAATGGCACGTGGCCCGCACTGGAAATTGCAATCGTACTGGAAACCAAATTTCCATGCTTGTTGCAGGGCACAGCAGCCCTTTCCAAATGAATGGGCTGTCGCGCACATGCAAACCACAGCCACACAGGTGTGACCCCTAGCCTTATCGTTATTACATTTTATAAGAAGGCTGCCATGAACCTGATGTGTTTTTTTGTTTGTTTTTATATTGTGGTTGTTTGTTTTTAATCCTTTTTTTAATCCCTTTTTTTTTTTTTTTTCTTGTATAGCTGTGACCATAAGGTTATTTGCCTGTGATCCGACCAACCAACTGTTCCATCACCTCTTGTGCCTTCAACGCCACCGCTGTCTTCTGCTGTTTGCAGCCTTACTGATCTCGCAAGGAAATGGCCGGTCGAGGCGGAAATGCTCGACCTAACGGGCCGGCTGCCGGCAACAAAATTTGCCAGTTCAAATTGGTCTTACTAGGGGAGTCTGCGGTGGGGAAATCTAGTCTTGTCTTGCGTTTTGTCAAGGGTCAGTTCCACGAGTACCAAGAGAGCACAATTGGCGGTAAGTTAAATATCACTGAGGTAAAAAAAGCCTAGCTGTGCTAAAGGTCTAGTCACAGCACACTTACTTTGAACTAAAGCCAAGGTGTGGTGCAGGAGAAGATTAACACCGCTCTCATCACTTTCTGTTTCCATTATGTGTTTGCTGACCTTACTGACTTATGTGAGAAAATAAGTCAGTTTGTTTGTTTTTTGTCTTCATTGTGAGAACAAACGACAGCTTTCGTTTTCTGGACTGATGGATTGCTATTTATAATCAAATGTTCCTTGTGCAAAAAAGTAAGTTTGTAGCAAATGCTGCTGATTATGCTTACACAGCTTTACCAGTTTGTCAAAACAACTAAAATTTTGTTACACAAGTCAGAACTGAATAAAGTAGAACCAAAGGCAAAACCTTTTGGGTCCTGTTGATGTCTCATTGTGCAGATGTTATGCTGGAGATGAGTTGGATGGCATTTACCATATATGTATTTTCTTTTCTTTACAAATTTCTGTACTTTTCTGTGCAAGTTGATATGTACCGCTTTGTCATGTATTGCCAAACTGTTTATCGCTTAGGCGACTTTCACACTGAGGCGCTTTACAAAAAATAGCGCCTGTAAAGGGCCTCTCCTGTCTCTTCAGTGTGAAAACCTGAGGGCTTTAACACTGCAGCGCTGTATACACCGCTCCTAAAGCGCCCCTGCCTATTGAAGATAATGGGGCAGCACTTTGCGGGCGGTTTTAACCCTTTTTTTGGTCGCTAGCGGGGGTTAAAAATGGTGTCGCTTTACCGCCGTCGCCCGCCCACCCCAGTGTGAAAGTAGTCTAAGGCTTAATTTACACAGGATGTTTTTCAAACCTCCTGAACGATTTAACTTGGCAAATAGTAGCTGACATTTAAATACTTCCGTTATGCCGCGCTCTCATGCCGTGTTTGCGTTTTTTAGAATTTTTATTTTAACATTTATTTATTTTTATTTAGTTTTTTTTTTTTTTTTTAGTTTTTTATTTCCAAAAAAAGCTTCTAAACTCCAACTGCCTAGAAACGACCCTGTGTACATGTACTGATAAGATAACCGAGGAGAGTAGGGCTGAAACGATTAATCGATAATGAAAATCGTTGTCAATGGATTTTCATTATCGGTTTAGTTGGTAGGAATCCTCCTGTGTACAAGGCGGCGGCGGCGCCGTATTCTCATGAGAATAAAATACTCAGTTAGTACAGTACATTAATTTCTGTGTTGACAAGTGCCGCCTGGTCCTAAGTATTTCTAGGGGGGGGGGGGGGGTAGGAGAATAGTGCCATATTGGTGTTCCTGGAAGGGGGGAGAGAAAGAATAGTGCCCCATCATTGGTGTTCCCAGGAGGAATAGTGCCCATCTGTGTCGTTCCTGGGAGAGTTCATGAAAAAAATGGGCAAATGCTCATAAACGACAGTTTTTAGCAGTGCATATGAAGCCTAATAAAAAAATTCTGATTTTAAAAAAAAAATTTGGATAGAGTAACGGAGGTTCATAACCCCCTGACAGATTACTTTTATTTATTTTGCCATTTGTGTCCTATTGGGGAGATTTTCATTGACCCACCCCCCCCCCCCCCAAATACAGAAATAAAATTTGGTGAATACAGGGCCAGAATCTCACGTCCCTATTGGAAGTGCAGGGGAAACAGCAAAAACTCATGGGTTTCAGTAACATTTTGACTGTTGAAGCCAGATTGAAAAATGTATTAAAAATGGTAAAAGATAATGTGGCGCTTGCTAAATCTAATCGTAAACTAAATGAACACAAATCCTTTGGAAACTTCCAAAAGGACAGATCCAAGCAGCGTCTTTTTGTTAATTTATTCAATACAATTGCACAGCGAAAGATAGTTCAATCAGTGCTATAGCAATAGTAAGAATCAGGATCTATTACATAATGGGTAAATGGCTACAATCCTCAAATTTTAAATAACATGTAGAAAATTGCGTGCCAATAAGCAAAATTGATGAATAAAGTGCAGATGAATAATTGTATATAAATCTGTGCAAAGTAACAAAACAATAAATATAAGTGCAAAAATTGTGCAAGATAGATAGATATCTATCTCTATATATTGTGGCAGAGTGAGGCTCTGTCCCTATAAAATTGGAGGTAAAAGACACAGTTTGCATATCTGCAGACTGCAAGGCTACAGAGTGTAGAATTTAAATGGAGAAAGCTGCTCTGTCAGTTTTCTCCAGGTTTTGCTAGTTCTGGATGGGAGTCTGTAGTTTGGAGATCCCTGAGAGTCATGGGTGGGATAGGATCTCCAACCCTGTGTCCGGGTCTTGAGGATAGCAAGCAGGGTGTGTGCCCAGCTGCACACAGACCATATAATGAGGGGCTGGTGAGTGGAGGATGGTGGAGTGTGAGCAGCTTGTTGGTGCTGTATGAAGGCAGACCTGTGTCTGTAGAGGGGTCATCCCCTGTGTAAGGGGGATTCTTTGCCCAGAGACTGGGAAAGGCGGGACAGCCTTGAGAGTTGGGAAGACTAATGCCTCGTACACACGTAGGGACTTTTGCCGGCGGACCTAGTCCAGCGGACAATCCCGCGGGACTTTCCGGCTAGGTCCGCTGGACTTTCCGAGGGTGTGGACTTGCCCACACACGCACGGACTTCTCCAGCGGATAATCCGCCGGCCAAAAGTCCGCGGGACTTTTGAAAATGAACGGACTTGCCCACACGGAGCAGTCCGTTCATTTCGAACGTAACTTCAGGTTACGTAGCTAGCGTAGGCAGTAAATGCCGCCGCGCTAGCTCCGCAAGCTGGCATGGATTTAAAGGGAATCCCCACGCCGAAAAAAAAACGGCGTGGGGGTTCCCCCCAAATCCATGTCAGACCCTCATCCGAGCACGCAGCCTGGCAGGCCAGGAAAGGGGTGGGGACGAACGAGCGCCCCCCCCCCCCCTCCTGAGCCGTACCAGGCCGCGTGCCCTCAACATGGGGGGTGCCCTGGGGAAAGGGGGGCCGTGCGGCCCCCCCACCCCAAAGCACCTTGTCCCCATGTTGATGAGGACAAGGGCCTCTTCCCGACAACCCTGGCCGTTGGTTGTCGGGGTCTGCGGGCGGGGGCTTATCGGAATCTGGGAGCCCCCTTTAATAAGGGGGCCCCCAGATACCGGCCCCCCACCCTATGTGAATGAGTATGGGGTACGATGTACCCCTACCCATTCACCTAAGGTGTAAAATGTAAAGTACAAAAACGCACACACTTTTGAAAAAATATTTTATTGCACTGCTCCGGGGGTCTTCTTCCGTCTTGGGTCTTCTCGCCGGACTCCTCCGCTCTCTTCTGCTCTTTTACCTAGCTCTTTCACGAGGGGAGGAGTCCGGCTACCTTCTTCGTCGTCGCCGCCGTCGTCTGGGGGTCTCGATCCGCCTTCGGGGGTCTTCCGGGGGTCTCTTCTGTTCTTGCGGCGGTCGTCGTCTTCCGCGCCGCCGGCGCCTTCTCCTTCTTGTCCTTCTTCTTGTCCTTCTTGTTCTTCTTCTTCCGATGTTGACCCGACGCTCTCTCTGCCCGGAATGCCTGTGCCGCTCTGCGCTCGGACTTATATAGGGACATGGGGGACAGGGTCACATGCACATGTCACATGGTGACCCCGCCCCCTTGTGTTGTCACAGTCCCGGAGGATGCTGGGACTGTGACATCGCAAGGGGGCGGGGTCACCATGTGACATGAACATGTGACCCTGTCCCCCATTACCCTATATAAGTCCGAGCGCAGAGCGGCACAGGCATTCCGGGCAGAGAGAGCGTCGGGTCAACATCGGAACAAGAAGAAGGACAAGAAGAAGGACAAGGCGCCGGCGGCGCGGAAGACGACGACCGCCGCAAGAACAGAAGAGACCCCCGGAAGACCCCCGAAGGCGGATCGAGACCCCCAGACGACGGCGGCGACGACGAAGAAGGTAGCCGGACTCCCCTCGCTCGGTAAAAGAGCTTGGTAAATGGCGGGGGAGTCCGGCGAGAAGACCCCCAAGACGGAAGAAGACCCCGAAGGCGGATCGAGACCCCCAGACGGCGGCGACGACGAAGAAGGTAGCCGGACTTCCCTCGCTCGGTAAAAGAGCTTGGTAAATGGCGGCGGGGGAGTCCGGCGAGAAGACCCCCAAGACGGAAGAAGACCCCCGGAGCAGTGCAATAAACTATTTTTTCAAAAGTGTGGGTGTTTTTTTTTTTACTTTACATTTTACACCTTAGGTGAATGGGTAGGGGTACATCGTACCCCATACTCATTCACATAGGGTGGGGGGCCGGTATCTGGGGGGCCCCTTATTAAAGGGGGCTCCCAGATTCCGATAAGCCCCCGCCCGCAGACCCGACAACCAACGGCCAGGGTTGTCGGGAAGAGGCCCTTGTCCTCATCAACATGGGGACAAGGTGCTTTGGGGTGGGGGGGCCGCACGGCCCCCCTTTCCCCAGGGCACCCCCCATGTTGAGGGCACGCGGCCTGGTACGCTCAGGAGGGGGGGGGGGGCGCTCGTTCGTCCCCACCCCTTTCCTGGCCTGCCAGGCTGCGTGCTCGGATGAGGGTCTGACATGGATTTGGGGGGAACCCCCACGCCGTTTTTTCGGCGTGGGGAGTCCCTTTAAATCCATGCCAGGTCACGGAGCTAGCGCGGCGGCATTTACTGCCTACGCTAGCTACGTAACCTGAAGTCGCGTGCTAAATGAACGGACTTGCCGATGAGCGGCAAGTCCCTTCATTTCAAAAGTCCCGCGGACTTGCCCACTAACGGCGGGATTATCCGCTGGACTGCCAAGTCCAGCGGATAATTTGAAAACAAAACTTCAAACTTTTGTCCGCCGTACTTTGGCGCCAAAAAGTCCGCCGGCGCCCACACACGAGGGGATTATCCGCTGGACTTCAGTCCAGAGGATAATCCCGCGGGATTGTCCCTTCGTGTGTACGCGGCATTAGGAAGTCAGTGAGTCCAGGGGGCTGGAAGGAATCAACTCTGTTGAGAGCAAGCAGAGGAACTGCTGACGAGAGAGCCAGGTGGCTTGGTATGTTTTCATTTGAGTGCTTAATGAAGTTAAACCCCTGCGTGGGATTTCTGGATGGACTTTTGTTTTTTTTTTTCCCTTTTTTAAATAAACGTAGACTACCAGGCCCTTAACTATATATGCCTGTCTGATGCGGACTCACTGCACCAAAAATGCATCTATCCACTTGAGCTAAAGACCCCAATGTCACAAAATATCTCTATCTATGCAAAATAGCAATAATAAAGTGCACCAAAGTTTGGTACAACAGTGTTGGAACGCATATGGTGGCGTCACGCATGCGCAGTCCAGCGGGTAGCCAAATGTGATGGGTCGCCATATGTGTCGCTACAAGGGCACAGACTGCAACAAAAACCTAACTTGCAATCCATCTCCACTCTGTCCAAAGGTATAAAAAAAGTTTTTCCATTTAGGTTATACTTTAACTGAAGTAAAATGTAATCCATTCGTTTATTTTTGCACCAGTCATCCCAACTCCCCCTTTTGTTAATCTGGTGATCCTAGAAGGCACCTGCTGCATGTGTATTCCTGTCTCTTGCCTACAGAAAGCCTGATGTTAAAATGATTTCTACAGCCACTGATCAGATACAAACCTGCTTTGACAGTTTAAATGGGATTGGTGATTCATGAAGCTGAGGAGGGAGGAAGTTGCATAGCTCATGTCTCAGAAAGTACAATTCTGACCCTGAGTACAGGGTGTGTGTACTTGTGTATGTAAGGGACTACATGGCGCGCAGAGTATGCTGAATGGTATTGATGGCGCATTGTTTGTTTTTTCTTTCACATGTTGTCTGAAATTGCTTTATACTTTAACTCTTCATTTTGTGTGTATGTAATAAAAAAAATATATTTTATTAATATTATTGAAGGTGCAACGAAATTAAGATTTCTAGTGCTGAAACTGAAAATTCAACCAAAATTTAAGTTTAAGAAAAAAAAAAAAATGTTTATAGATGGAGAAATGATTACGGTATATTGGGCATTTGTTATTAATATGGATTTATTGTCCCCATTATCAGCAGCTGTTGAAGCGGTGTTAAAAAATCCTGCTTGCCGTATTTTTGGTGCAGATTTGGTTAGGTAAAAAAAAGCCAAAAATGCACCTCCCCATTGAAATGCATTCTCAACACAGCAAGAGTGCTTCAAAAATGCACCCGTGTTGTGTTTTTTGAGGCATTTGACTCAAATGACCTATGAAAAACCCACACCATAAGCATGGTACAATCGTGGGCGTTTTCGGTGCAGCACTATATATTTGAGTAGATTGTGGCTGAAGAACCTTGTGTGTTATGAGGTGCCTTTCTAAGAATGAGAGATCCTTCATTCAATGTTGCTGTACGCTGTACTTCCGGGCAGGAAACTCCTTGCTGAGTGCAAAAGGAAAATGGTCAGCAAGTTCTTTCATTTTATCTTGCTATGTCAGTTGATTAGGTCAAAAGTACAGTTGTGCAGACTTTTTCCATTTAACCTTTCACTGTCCAAATTTAGTGTGTAGATGTGTGTAATTTTAAAATATATATTCTATTTATTAGGGGGGGCCATGCTTAACTGGTATTGGTGGAGGTAAAAACCGTACATGATACAGGGACGCCTAGGAATAGTCAATTAGTCAATGCAATAGTGTTATGCCAGGGACTGTACACAGCCCTCCTGCATTTAAAGAAAACATCTGCTTGTCTGGGACTAAACTCAGCTTGCATATAATGGGTTATGGACGACTGAGGCTAATAATGAGGTATGGCTACCAAGTAGGATGTGGACTTAAAAATTGAGACTTTATTCCACCCAAGGCTCTACAAAGCCACCAGGACCCAGAACAGAACTTATAATTCTGGAAAAACAAAGTCTCTACATCAGCCAAAAAAACAAAACGTGTGTGTTTGTGTGTGTGTGTGTGTGTGTGTATTCTAGGTGACGCATGCATATCATCCACAATTCTGCCAGCCAGTGTCACACATCACCCTTTTAGCTCTACACTAAAGAGGAAAAATATCGCCATAGATTCCAATATGTTTGGTCAGATAGAAATCCTAAATTAGCCTGATCAGCAGGGGTAATGCTGCCCGGCTGAGAAATCCATTATGTTTTTCTGATCGTGATCCTCTAGTCCAGCATCTCTCAACCAGGGTGCCGAAGCAAAGGACAAAACCTGCCCAGTTTGACCCAAGACTTTCTGTGTTTTTTTTATAGACGGAGGGAAATGGCACAGACCACAACTCCTACCGACTTTCTCATTAGCTCTGCTTCTAGCTGTACCCCTGTCAGCAACCCAGAATGCTGTGTGGGCCACCTGCCTGTGTCCTACCAACCAATTACACCATTGGTTACTAACGACATGTTGGGCCTTCTCAGCTTTCTGGGCTGCCGACTGGCATACAGATGGCGGCAGAGAGGAGGAGAGAGCTAGCCGTGTATCGGACTGTACAGGGTTTGACAACCACCCACCAGTCTCCTCCACACACTACTACTCCTGTCCCGGCAGCTAAAGTGTGGATGGGTGTTTTAATCAAACCCTGCACAGTCCCGATCTAGGGGGTGTTCTGTGTTATCTCCTGTATACGGATTGGGGGAGGGGGGGGGAGCACAACCCACACCACCTCTCTGCTGCTCTCATTACTCCGGAGTGATGAGAGAGATGTGGTGAAATCTGAGGTTTTGTGCTAGAAGGGCTGAGGAGGAACCGAATTTGTGTTGGGGGAAGATTTGAATAGAAACTTTTCCCCACGCTGCTCTAGTCACCTATGGTTACAGTCCCCATCTATTTAAACTTTACCCAAGCGAAATGCATTCTAGGATGTTAAATGTCTTAAATTGATTGCTAGGTTCAGTTTGTCTGATATCCTGCCAAGGGGCCACCACATGATATATTGGGGCGCCTGCTGTGTACTTGGTACTTTCTCTCTTGTGATGTCACCTGATGGGTCTATGCAGGCAGCCACATATCCGCCCTATAGCTGGACAAGGCAGAGACCCACTGTAGTCACCCTAGTGGCCTGAGGGCTGAATTACACAGCCTCTGAACACTCCACAATTGTGCATTGAGGACTTCTCATTGTGAATCCAAGTGGGAGTCTTCCATGTATGCCTGCGGTCCCCAGGTATTTAGCTCACAGGGCACCCCATGATGACCAATAAAAATGTAAAAGCTTTTTATATCAAAGTGCACCCGCGTTTCGTTTATAGCCGTTCTTCGCGATTCTAAACCTAAACGCGGCATGTAAATGTGGCAAAATGGATGTTTTTAAATGTGGGTTACTATCTATCAAGTTAAATCATTCAGGAGAGGTTGTAAAAAACATCCCATGTACATGAAGCCTAAATGATCTATTGCTGAAACCTGGCATGGTTATATGTGGAATTACACCCCAAAATACATTCTGCTGCTTCTCCCGGGATACCTCCATGTGTTGGACTTTTTGGGAGCCTAGCCACGTACGGGGGCCCAAAAACCAATCACTGCCTTTCAGGCTTTCTAAAGGCGTAAAATCGTGATTTTACTCCTCACTCCCTATCGCAGTTACGGAGGCCCTGAAATGTCCAGATGGCACAAAACCACCCCCCTAAAATGACCCCATTTTGGAAAGTAGACACCCCAAGGTATTTGCTAAGAGGCATAGTGAGTATTTTGCAGATATCATTTTTTTTTTGAAAATGAAGAAGGAAAATAAAAATGTAGGCAATGAGGAGTTTTTATTTTTTGGTACATTATTATTTGCATTTTTGCACAGTCAAGCTGTACCCAGCACAAATCTTTTATGTTCACAGTTGCAATTGCCGTTCCCTTTTTTAGCACACACATTGTTGCAAATTTTGCACTTATTTTGCGTTTCTTTGACACTATTGCTCTACTTGCACCAACAATCAATTTATTTTTGCACATTTTAGTAGATTTATTTTGTAAACTCATTCTACACTGTGCACTTTGATGTCACTATATTGTATTTTAATGTCAGTATTCATCTGATGCTTGTTTTATTTACAATTTTAGCAACTTGTTTACATTGTTGCACCCCTACAGTCTTGATTCACCTATATGTAGGCATTAGCAAAATATTTGCACTTTACAAGTATCATACTGCTACCTTTTAGCACTTGATCTCACCTATATTTTACTTTAACCACTTCAATACAGGGCACTTAAACACCTTCCTGCCCAGACCAATTTTGAGCTTGCAGCGCTCACACTTTGAATGACAATTGCGCGGTCATGCAACACTGTACCCAAATTAAATTGTTATTTTTTTCCCACAAATAGAGCTTTCTTTTGGTGGTATTTGATCACCTCTGCAGTCTTTTATTTTTTGCTAAACGAATAAAAAAAGGCCGAAAATTTTGAAGAAAAAAACTTTTTTTTTTTTGTTTCAGTTTCAAAACTTTGTAAATAAGTACGTTTTCTCCTTCACTGATAGGTCTGCACTGATGAGGTGGCACCAATGAGGTGGCATTGATGGGCACTGATAGGCGGCACTGATGGGCGACACGGATGGGCACTGATGGGTGGCACAAATTGGCACTGATAGCTGGCACGGATGGGCATGGATAGGCGGCACGGATGGGCATGGATAGGTGGCACGGATGGGCACTGATAGGCGGCACGGATGGGCAATGATAGGCGGCACGGATGGGCACTGATAGGCGGCACGGATGGGCACTGATAGGTGGCGCGGATAGGCACTGATAGGCAGCATTGTTTTTTACTGATGGATGCCAATCAGTGATGCCCATTGTGGGCACTGATTGGCATCCATTGGGGGTACTGTGTGTCATCCCTGGTGGTCCGGTGGCATACCTTTTTTATTGCACATCCCTGGTGGTCTGGCGGCGTCCCTGGTGGTCCAGTGTGGGTATCCTCGGGGGGGGGGGGGGGGGGGGGGGCTGCGCTGATAATCGATCAGCACAGACCCCCCCTGTCAGAGGAGCAGCCGATCGGCTCTCCTCTACTCGCGTCTAACAGACACGAGTGAGGAAAAGCCGATTACCGGCTTTTCCTATTTACACTGTGATCAGCCGTGATTGGACACGGCTGATCACGTGGTAAAGAGTCTCCGTCGGAGACTCTTTACCAAGATCGTAGTTGCGGGGTGTCAGACTGACACCCCGCAACAACGATCGCCGCGATGCGCGCCCCCGGGGGCGCGCAGCAGCTCAAAATCCTGAGGACTTCATATGACGTCCTGTCAGGATTTTACAACCACTTTGCCGACGTCATTTGACAATGGACGGGCGGCAAGTGGTTAATGTCAGTACTAGTTGATGATTGGTCTCATTTATGCTATTAGCAACCTGTTACATTGTTGCACTCCTGCATTTTGATCTACTTATACGAAGGTATTGGCAAAATCTTTTCACTCTGCAATCTTGACTATCTTACTATACCTCCAAGTATTACTGCCACCCTTAGTAGCATACTTCTCAACTAAATTGCACTGTCTTTCTATAGAGGTAGCCATTAGCAATATCTTCTGCACCTGATACCATCATCTTTAGCAGTATATATCCCTCTCTCAAAACTGAATTTATACTTGCACCTTTTCTATACTCGGAATTACACAATATTCATTTTTACTACCGTCTTGAGTAGTAGTCTTTCCCTGGGAGCAGCGCAGCACCACCCATTTTTCATACTTCAGCTTAGTACTGGGTACGGTTTGACCTAGACTTGGTGTTTGCAGCAGTTCCATTTAACCATACATGGTAGCGCAGGAATAATTACACAATATAATTGGCTGGATGGTTTAATCGATTAAGAAAATAGTTGTCAACTATTTTAATAATCGATTAGTTGTTTCAGCCCTAAAAAAAAAAAAAAAAAAGTTTTGTATGTATGAGCCTGGATTTTTGAAATCTGGAGCCCTGTACACATGGCCTGATAGCTCAGCAGGGAGATTGATGTACTAACATCAGATTGTTAGTACAGGATCACCTCCCGAGCGCTTCAGTTTTTCATTCAGCCTGCAGGGTTGAACGAAATAAAATAAAAACTAAAAACTGATGTGTACTAGGCTTCCGTTTTTATGGCTTGTTACAAGCATCTGAAATTGTGCCTTGCATGGGACTGATGTCTGTACATATTCTTAGAGCACCCTGGCTGCATGGTTGGGATGCTGCATTCAAGTAGTATCTCTCGTGATTAACCTGTGGTGTTGGCAATCAGTGTCAAGATGAGGTCTGAAGAGGCAACTCTTCTCAAAAGGTTGACCACTGGGCACTTAAGGGTGTTTAATAACCAGACCAATTTTCAGCTTTCGGTGCTCTCACATTTTGAATAACACTGTACCCATATTAAATTTGTGTCTTTTTTTTTTTTTTTTTTTTTTCACACAAATGGAGCTTTCTTTTGGTGGTATTTATTCACCGTTGGGTTTTTTGTGCTATAAAAGCAAAAAAGACTGAAAATTCGGTAAAAAAATAAATTTTTCTTCGTTTCTGTTAAAATTTAGCAAATTTGTAATTTTTTTTTTTCTTGATAAATTTTGGCCAGAATTTTATACTGCTACATATCCTTGGTAAAAATAAGTACAAATTGGGGTATATTATTTGGTCTTTGTGAAAGTTAGAGTCCACAAGCTATGGTGCCAATATCTGAAAATTGATCACACCTGACGTACTGACGGCCTATCTCATTTCTTGAGACCCTAACATGCCATAAAAGTACAAATACCCCCCAAATGACCCCTTTTTGGAAAGAAGACATTCCAAGGTATTTGGAAAGAGGCATGGTGAGTTTTTTGAAGTTGTAATTTTTTCCCACAATTCTTTGCAAAATCAAGATTTTTTTTTTTTTTTTTTTTCACAAAATTGTCATATTAGCAGGTTATTTCTCACACACAGCATATGCATACCACAAATTACACCCCAAAACACATTCTGCTATTACTCCCGAGTATGGCGATACCACAGGTGTGAGACTTTTACACAGCGTGGCCACATACAGAGGCCCAACATGCAGGGAGCACCATCAGATGTTCTGGAGCACCCAGGACAATTCTGACATTTCTCTCCTACATGTAAAAATCATCATTTATTTGCTAGAAAATTACATAGAACCCCAAAACATTATATATGTTTTTTTTTTTTTTAGCAAAGACCCTAGAGAATACAATGGCGGTCGTTGCAACTTTTTATCTAGCACGGTACTTGCGCAGCAATCTTTCGAACTCGTTTTTTTGGGGAAAAAAAAGTTTTGTGCTTTACAAAAAACAAAACTGTGAATTTAGCACAATTATTTTTGCATAATGTGAAAGATGAAGTTACGCCGAGTAAATAGATACCTAGCATGTCACCCTTCAAAATTGCAGAGGCTCGTGGAATGGCGCCAAACTTCGCTACTTAAAAATCCCCATAGGTGGCGCTTTAAAAATTTTTTACTGGTTACATGTTTTGAGTTACAGAGGTCTAGGGCCAAAAATTATTGTTCTCGCTCCAACGTTCGCAGCGATCCCTCACATGTGTGGTTTGAACACTGTTTTCATATGTGGGCGGGACTTACGTATGCGTTCACTTTTTTTTTTTTTTTTTTTTTTTTATTCATCTTACTTTATCCCCCCCCCCAAAAAAATTTTTGATCACTTTTATTCCTATTACAAGGAATGTAAACATCCCTTGTAATAGGAATATGGCATTACAGGTCCTCTTTACAGTGAGATATGGGGTCAATAAGACCCCACATCTCACCTCTAGGCTGGAAAGCCTGAAATAAAATAAAAAAATGATCCTGGCTTCGATCGTAGCGAGCATTGCAGAATATCGCAGGGTATAGCATGGTATGGCAGGGTATCCATCCATCCATGCTCAGCCATCCCTCCATACCCTGCAATACACTGCAGGCTATTGCTGTGTATTGCAGGGTATGGAGGGATGGCTGAGCATGGATGGATGGATCGGTGGTGACTGCAGGGCAGGCTGTGGGCACTACAGACCCCGCCCACAGCACTGCTGCCACCGATCCCTCCCCCTCTCCTCTCACACTGTACCGATCTGTACAGAGAGGGGAGAACAACCGGCGTCATCAAATGACGCCGTTTGCTTACATGTGATCACTCCGTCATTTGACGCCCTCCCAGAGTTAAGCAACCGCCCTGTAGCCGTTTTTCGGCTATGGGCCGGTTGTGAAGTGGTTAATCAAGTACAAACAGCTCATACTTGCCTGCTCTGTGCAGTGGTTTTGCACAGAGCAGCCCTGATCCTCTTCTCAGGTTCCCCTGTCGGCACTACGGACACCTGACATTTGCAGGTTACTTAACCACTTCCCGACCGCCCCATGTAGATATACGTCAGCAGAATGGCACGTACAGGCAGAATCACGTACCTGTATGTGCCATTCTTCAGGCGCGTGGGGGGTCCGATCGGACCCCCCCCGGCCGGCGGGGACGGTCGGGATCGCTTCAGGAGCGATCCGGGATGAGGGGACAGCCAGTGGTTTCTGGCCACCCCCTCGCGATCGCTCCTGGCGAATCAGATGCTTCCTCTGTCTGTGTCAATCAAAACACAGCAGAGGAAGTGATGTCACACTCGGTGCGCCGGTCTATGTGACCGGAACGCCGAGGAGACAACATGTAAAGGTTAGTGCACAAACAGTACACTGACACCAGTACACATAGGCACATATTCCACCCCTCCCCCCCCAGTCACAGTGTCACTAATTGCAGTGATCATTTTTTACTGATCACTGCATTTAGTGTCAGTGTGACTGTAATAACTGTCAGTGCGGTTAGTTTTAGGTCCAAGGTAGCCCCCCACCCCCCCCCCCCCCCCCTAATAAAGGTTCAACCCCTTGATTGCCCCCCAGGTAACCCTTTCACCCCCTTTTGCCAGTGTCACTAAGCGATCGTTTTTCTGATCGCTGTATTTGTCACTGGTGTCGCTAGGTAACCATTTTTTTTTTTAGGTAAACGCCATGTTTATATAGGTTCATAAATAGGTTTAGGTCAGGTACCCCCATATTACTAAATAAAGGTTTTAACCCCTGATTGCCCCTAGAGTTAACCCTTTCACCAGTGATCACAGTATAACTGTCACTGGTGACGCTGGTTAGCCAGTTAGTTATTTCGTTATTTAGGTTCCCCGTCAGGTTTTTTATATAGTGTCAGGTACCCCCATATATTACCTAATAATAAAGGTTTTAACCCCCTGATTGCCCCTAGTTAACCCTTTCACCCCCTTTTGCCAGTGTCACTAAGCGATCGTTTTTCTAATCGCTGCATTAGTGTCACTGGTGCCGCTAGGTAGCCAGTTTTTTTTTTTTAGGTAACCGCCAGGTTTATATAGGTTCATAAATAGGTTTATAGGCCAGGTACCCCCATATTACAACCTAAATAAAGGTTTTAACCCCCTGATTGCCCCTAGAGTTAACTCTTTCACCAGTGATCACAGTATAACTGTCACTGGTGACGCTGGTTAGCCAGTTAGTTATTTAGGTTCCCCGTCAGGTTTTTATATAGCGTCAGGTACCCCCATATAATACCTAATAAAGGTTTTAACCCCCTGATTGCCCTAGTTAACCCTTTCACCAGTGATCACCGTATAACTGTTACGGGTGACGCTGGTTAGATAGTTTGTTTTTTATACTGTCAGGGCACCCGCCATTTATTACCCAATAACGGTTTAACCCCCCTGATCGCCCGGCGGGTGATATCAATTAGGTTTTAGGGTCAAATAAGGTCTGCGTCGCCCCAGGTTAGTGCCAGCACCGCAAACACCCACGCACAAAGCATACACCTCCCTTAGTGGTACAGTATCTGAACAGATCAATATCTGATCTGATCAGATCTATACTAGCGTCCCAGCAGTTTAGGGTTCCCAAAAAAAACGCATTGTTAGCGGCATCAGCCCAGATACCTGCTAGCACCTGCGTTTTCCCCCTCCGGCCCGCCCAGCCCACCCAAGTGCAGTATCGATCGATCACTGTCACTTACAAAACACTAAGCACACATAACTGCAGCGTTCGCAGAGTCAGGCCCGATCGCTAACAGTTTTTTTTTGTGGTAGCGTTTTGATTCAGTCGCTAACAGTCAGGAGCTTTTTTACCTGTAAATCTCAAAAAAATAAAAAAATAGTTGTCGTTTTATTGTTCTCTCTCTATTCTTTTTTTACTCCATTCTATTCTGCAATGTTTTATTATGTTTTTATCATGCTTGCTTTTCAGGTATGTAATTTTGTTTACTGTGTTTTTAGTGTTAACCATTTTTTTGTTTTCAGGTGCGCCATTCAGTTGCAGCGCGGATTTATTTATCTTGACAGCAACAGTGTTTGCTCCCACGATACATAAAGACGCGACTCCAACACTGTAGGAGGTGATTTCACCACCACAGTTAAAAAAAAGAGCATATATGCCTAAGCATGGGGGCAGCAGGGGGGGGGGGAGCGATTGGCTCCTAATGCTGCGTACATACGGTCGAAATTCCGACGGAGCCTTGCCCCGTGGAAAAGTGCAACCGTGTGTACATGGCATAACTTTTGTGGGAGGATGCCCCCATGCTTCGGCATATATAAATGGTGCATGTATGCCCATCATTAGAAGTGGGTGGATGAAGGGAGGTATTCTAATGGTGGGCATACCCACCAATCAATCTCTTTTTTTCGTTCAGCCAAGAGGCTGCATGAAAAATAAAGATTACAATATATGTCCAGTATGTTGCTGGACTTTGAATTGTTATACCAGAATGATGCCTGCAGGTTTAGGTATCATCTTGGTATCATTCTTTTCAGCCAGTGATCGGCTTTCATGTAAAAGCAATTCTAGAGGGTAATTAGCCTCTAGACTGCTTTTACAAGCAGTGGGAGGGAATGTCCCCCCTCCCGGATATAAACCGCGCCATTGGGAAATTGGGAAAGCGTTTTATCACACCGATCTTGGTGTGGTCAGATGCTTTGAGGGCAGAGGAAAGATCTAGGGTCTAACAGACCCCAATTTTTTCAAAAAAAGAGTACCTGTCACTGCCTATTGCTATCATAGGGGATATTACATTCCGTGAGATAACAATAAAAATGATAACAAAAGAAAAAAATGGAGGGAACAGTTTTAAAATAAAATAAAAAAGCTAAATAAATAAAAAAAATTAAAAAAAAAAAGCACCCCTGCCCCCCCTTCTCTTGCGCAAAGGCGTACACAAGCGTTGGTCTGGCGTCATACGTAAACAGCAATTGCACCATGCATGTGAGGTATCACCGCGAAGGTCAGATCGAGGGCAGTAATTTTAGCAGTAGACCTCCTCCGTGAATCTAATGTGGTATCATGTAAAGGCTTTTAAAGGCTTTTAAAAATGTATGTAGTTTGTCGCCACTGCGTGTTTGTGCGCAGTTTCAAAGCATGTCCTGTTTGGTATCCATGTACTCGGCCTAAGATCATATTTTTTATTTCATCAAAAATTTGAGCAATGTAGTGTGTTTTAGTGCATTAAAATAAAAAAAGTGTATTTTTTCCACAAAAAATGCGTTTGAAAAATCGCTGCGCAAATACTGTGTGGAAAAAAAAATGCAACACCCACCATTTTAATCTGTAGGGCCTTTGCTTTAACAATATATATATATATAGTGTTTGGGGGTTCAACGTAATTTTCTTGCAAAAAAAAAATGTTTTCATGTAAACAAAAAGTGTCAGAAAAGGCTTTGTCTACAAGTGGTTAGAAGAGTGGGTGACGTGTGACATAGGCTTCTAAATGTTGTGCATAAAATGCCAGGACAGTTCAACCCCCCCCCCCCCCCCAAATGACCCCATTTTGGAAAGTAGACACCCCAAGCTATTTGCTGAGAGCAATGTTGAGCCCATTAAATTTTTTTTTTTTTGTCCCAAGAGATTGAATAATGAAAAAAAAAAAAAAATATATATTTTTTTTTACAAAAAGTTCGTCACTAAATGATATATTGCTCAAACATGCCATGGGCATATGTGGAAATACACCCCAAAATACATTCTGTTGCTTCTCCTGAGTACGGGGATACCACATGTGTGGGACTTTTTGGGAGCCTAGCCGCGTACGTCACCCCAAAAACCAAGCGCCGCCTTCAGGCTTTCTAAGGGTGTAATTTTTTTATTTCACTTCTCACTGCCAATCACAGTTTCGGAGGCCATGGAATGCCCAGATGGCATAAAAACCCCCAAAATGACCCCATTTTGGAAAGTAGACACCCCAAGCTATTTGCTGAGAGGTATTGTGAGTATTTTGCAGATGTCGCTTTTTGTCACAAAGTTTTGAAATTGAAAAAAGAAAAAAAAATATTTTTTTTTCTTTACTTTCTTCATTTTCAAAAAACAAATGAGAGCTGTAAAATACTCACCATGCCTCTCAACAAATAGCTTGGGGTGTCTCTTTCCAAAATGGGGTCATTTGGGGGGGTTTTGTGCTATTTTGGCATTTTTATGGCCTTCGAAACTGTGATAGGGAGTGAGGAGTGAAATCAAAAATTTGCACCCGTAGAAATCCTGAAGGCGGTGCTTGGGTTTCGGGGCCCCGTACGCGGCTAGGCTCCAAAAAGTCCCACACATGTGGTATCCCCATACTCAGGAGAAGCAGCTAAATGTATTTTGGGGTGCAATTCCACATATAACCATGGCATGTGTGAGCAATATATCATTTAGTGACAACTTTTTGAAAACCATTTTTTTTTTTTTTTTGTCTTTATTCAATCACTTGGGACTAAAAAAAAAAATATTAAATGGGCTCAACATGCCTCTCAGCAAATAGCTTGGGGTGTCTACTTTCCAAAATGGGGTCATTTGGGGGGGTTTTGTACTTCCCTGCCATTTTAGCACCTCAAGAAATGAGATAGGCAGTCATAAATTAAAAGCGGTGTAAATTCCAGAAAATGTACTCTAGTTTGTAGACGCTATAACTTTTGCGCAAACCAATAAATATACGCTTATTGGCATTTTTTTTTTACTAAAGACATGTGGCTGAATACATTTTGGCCCAAATGTTTGATTAAAATTGAGTTTATTGGATTTTTCTTATAACAAAAAGTAGAAAATATCTTTTTTTTTTTTTCAAAATTTGCAGTCTTTTTCCGTTTATAGCGCAAAAAAATAAAAATCAGAGGCAATCAAATACCATCAAATAAAGCTCTATTTGTGGGAAGAAAAGGACGCCAATTTCGTTTGGGTACAACATTGCATGACCGCGCAATTACCAGTTAAAGCAGTGCAGTGCGAAATTGAAAAAAGACCTCTGGTCCTTTGGCTGCCAAATGGTCCGGGGCTGAAGTGGTTAAGCTGAGTCCTATTGTAAGACCGTAGATCGTGCAAAATACCCTATATTTCGTTTATAAGTGTGTATGTGTATAAGAATCTTGGTAAATGGTGCTTTTAGCCTTTGTATACATTAAATTGGATGTAAACACAGATTTACACCAGCCCTGAGAAATCCTCTTTTATTGTTCAGTTAGAAAGATCTTGACCAAGTGCTGAAATCTGTCAAAAACGCCCCCTTGCTGTGAGTGACAGGTGATTTACATATCAGATCCACAGACCAGAGTGAAAATAAATGTATTCGAGTGAACAGCAAGAAGAATATAGGGGAGATGTATGTAGTCAGAGCTGGGCAGAGTAGAACATCCAGTGATCTGATGATTTGTTATAGTGCAGTGTGTGTGTTTCTGAGGATACATTGATCACAGGATTTATGTGGGGAAGGGGTGGATTTCTCACTTTTTATAATTACACAGGATGTGCCTCCTTTTAGGCTAGTGCATGAGATATGTAAATCACCTGTCACTCACAGCAAGGGGGCCTTTTTGACAGATTTCAGCACTTTGTCAAGATCTTTCTAACTGAACAATAAAAGAGGATTTCTCAGGGCTGGAGTAAATCTGTGTGGCAAGACTGGGCTCAAATGAAAGGAAATCGTATTCTCTACATTATGACCTCCAGATTGTACTGTTAAAAAAATGGAATTGTAATGTCCTTGTTCTAATTCCCTTTTATGGTTTCTGTCCTCAGCTGCATTCCTAACACAGACAGTATGTTTGGATGACACAACAGTGAAGTTTGAGATCTGGGACACCGCTGGGCAGGAGAGGTACCACAGCCTGGCCCCCATGTACTATAGAGGAGCACAAGCAGCTATTGTAGTATATGACATTACTAATACAGTATGTGTTTTCACTTCTGCATTTAATTTTTTACTTTATTTTTCTTGCAAAGATCTGGTTATAAATTGCATACTTTTCAGTATGTTTTGTCTGGATGGTAGGTTGAAAAATGTAGATCACTGCATATAGTGTGAATGAGCCCTTGAGGTTGGTTGCGAGGTATTCTTTGTTTAATCATGCTAGTATTACTTACCCTTCTGATGGATGACTGCTGAATTTCTGCCGCCTTGGTCAACTCTGCTACTTTTCAGCTTTATGACTTTTTTTTTTTTTTTTGGAGATTTCATTTGAATTTAAAGTAGATGCTAGCAAAAAAAATACATTATTTAAAGCGGAGTTCCACCCAAAAGTGGAACTTCCGCTTTAAGTACTCCTAGCCCCCTGACATGCCACAATTGGCATGGTTTTTATTTTTTATTTTTTTTTGCGGGGGGGGGGGGGGGGGGGGGGGGGGGGGTTGCTACCTGGTTTGGAGTGGGACTTTCTGTCCCACTCCCCCCTACCAACTTCTGACTGCCTAGGCAATTCGTAGGCGGCCCCTCCCGGCAATGTTCTGAGACACGTGACAGGTCCCAGAACATTGCCTGGCCATTGAAGCCGCAGTGAGGGCCCGGCTGTGAAGCCATAAACTGTAAGGCCCCTTTCACACTGGGGCGGTTTGCAAGCGCTATTGCGCTAAGAATAGCGCCTGCAAACCGACTCGAAACAGCTGTTGCTGTTCCTTCAGTGTGAAAGCCCGAGGGCTTTCACACTGAAGCGGTGCGCTTGCAGGACGCTCAAAAACGCCGCTACAGCGGCGGTTTGCGGGCGGTATTGACCCTTTTTCGGCCGCTCGCGGGGGGTAAAAACACCCCGCGAGCGGCCCCAATGCGCCGCTAAATCGGCGCGAAATATAGCGCCGCGTTACCGCCCGCGCCCCCACCGCTCCAGTGTGAACGGTGGCTTCTGGTGGCCGCATCACTGGACCATGGGACAGACGAGTGTCTGTTTTTATTAAGTCAGCAGCTATATTTTTTTTTTTTTTTTTGTAGCTGCTGACTTTTAATAAACTCAAACCAGTGGAACTCCGCTTTTTAATGCATACATAACTGCTGTTTTGCACTTCTGTGGCTGCAGGTAGAGTTTAGTGTTTGAACCCTTTAATGACTGCTATATTCCAGTGTTCAGACCAAGATCTGCTGTTAAGTGCTCTATAAGAAATTTCTGTAGCACAATTATGTAAAATAAAATAGGAAAACACTGCAGCATTATCCAAAATCTACCAATAGATAAAGTGTAAATGACACAAAAATGTTTATATAGCAACCAAAGTTTTCATAAAGTCAGAAAACACAGGTATTCAGCGTATATCAGCTTTTTTGAGCCATAAGCTTTTGTGGGAGTACAATTTTTTTGTTATAAAAAAAATAAAAACACGCACAAAAACACAAGTGCTGGAAAAACTAAAAAAAAACGCACTAGTTCTGTTTTTTTTTTTTTTTTTTTTCTCCAGCCAGAAAAAGCCCCTGTCAAAAACTGCTAACCGCTTATGTGTGCATGGACACATAGGATAACATGCTGGGGAGTTTACTGGCTGCAGAAAAATGCCTGAAGCCAAAAAGAGCAGCTGTAAAAGCATCCAGTGTGTCCACAATCCACAGAGTGATCTTATTACACTTTTTCTGCGGGAATTTTTTTTTTAGGACTGTATGAACTTCTATTCACGAATGGGGGGGGGGGGAGAGAAAGGGACTTTCTAAATCTGTGTGTGTGTGCCCTTTTTGGAATGATATGGATTTCTGTACAAATTTTGGTCATAAAATGTGATCTGATCTTCATCTAAGTCACAACAATAGACAATCGCAGTCTGCTTAAACTAATAACACACAAAGAATTAAATGTTACCATGTTTTTATTGAACACACCATGTAAACATTTATAGTGCAGGTGGAAAAGGTTGGATTTAATAACTGGATGAACCTCCTTTTGGCAGCAATAACTTCAACCAAACGTTTCCTGTAGTTGCAGATCAGACGTGCACAGCGGTCAGGAGTAATTCTTGACCATTCCTCTTTACAGAACTGTTTCGGTTCAGCAATTTTCTTGGGATGTCTGGTGTGAATCGCTTTCTTGAGGTCACGCCACAGTATCTCAATCGGGTTGAGGTCAAGACTCTGACTGGGCCACTCCAGAATGCGTATTTTTTTTTCTGTTTAAGCCATTCTGTTTACTTCTATGCTTTGGGGGGTTGTCCTGTTGCAACTCCCATCTTCTGTTAAGGCCATCTGTCCACCAGCTGAAGTTCAAGTTCTCCTGCAAAATGTCTTGATAAACTTGAATTCATTTTTCCTTCGATGATGGCAATCCGTCCAGGCCCTGATGCAGCAAAGCAGCCCCAAACCATTATGCCCCCACCACCATACTTCACAGTTGGGATGAGGTTTTGGTGTTGGTGGGCTGTGCCTCTTTCTCCACAAAGTGTTGTGTGTTTCTTCCAAACAACTCAACTTTGGTTTCATCTGTCCACAGAATATTTTGCCAGTACTGCTGTGGAACATCCAGGTGCTCTTGTGCAAACTGTAAAAGTGCAGCAATGTTTTTTTTTTTTTTTTTTTTTGGACAGCAGTGGCTTCCTCTGTGGTATCCTCCCCATGAAATCCATTCTTGTTTAGTGTTTTTTACATATCGTAGATTCGCTGACAGGGACTTTTGTAAGTCTTTAGCTGACACTCTCTAGGATTCTTCTTCACCTCCATTGAGTAGTCTGCGCTGTGCTCTTGCAGTCATCTTTACAGGACGCCCACTCCTAGGGAGAGTAGCAGCAGTGCTGAACTTTCTCCATTTATAGACAATTTGTCTTACCGTGGACTGATGAACAGCAAGGCTTTTGGAGATACTTCTATAACCCTTTCCAGCTTTATGCAAGTCGACAATTCTTAATCTTAGGTCCTCTGAGAGCTCTTTTGTGAGAGGCATCATTCACATCAGGCAATGCTTCTTGTGAAAAGCAAACCCAGAACTGGTGTGTTTTGTATAGGGCAGGGCAGCTGTAGCCAACACCTCCAATCTCATCTTATTGATTGGACTCCAGTTGGCTGACACCTCACTCCAATTAGCGCTTGGAGATCTCATTAGTCTAGGGTTTCACATACTTTTTCCACCTGCACTGTGAATGTTTACATGGTGTGTTCAATAAAAACATGGTAACATTTTAATTCTTTGTGTGTTATTAGTTTAAGCAGACTGTGATTGTCTATTGTTGGGACTTAGATGAAGATCAGATCATATTTTATGACCAATTTGTGCAGAAATCCATATCATTCCAAAAGAGTTCACATACTTTTTATTGCAACTGTATATATTATATAAAAAAAAAAAAAAAAGTTTTCCCCATTTACTCATATCACGTTCTAAGTGACCTTTTCCCCTTATAACATTGGGGTCAACGGAGAGGATTTCCTGTACTGCAAGGCAGTTTCAATTTAGACTTCATTGTTTTTCTTTGTTACGGGAAAAATCACTTTGCAATATCGTGCAGTCAGAAGATTTCAAATGCATTTCAGGGTGAATGTTTTGGGGTTGCATGATTTCTGTAAAAGTCATTAAAAAAAATGTATTATCTCCTAAAACAGTTTAATTGTATTCCCTAATGGAAACATACAAGCTAAAAACATACAATATACAGTACCTTGAAAAAGTATTCACACCCCTTGGAATTTTCCACATTTTTTCATGTTGCAATCAAAAACGTAAATGTATTTTATTGGGATTTTGTGATGGACCAACACAGTGGCACAAAATTGTGAAGTGGACAGAAAATGATTAAATTGGTTATCTCTCCTATACCTTTTATTTTTATTTTATTTTTTACAAATCTTAAAAGTGTAGCGTGCATTTGTATTCAGCGCCTGAATTGTGGATCGCTGCAGCTTCTCCAGATTTACCATGGGCCTCTTGGCTGCTTTTCTGATTTAATGTTCTTCTTGCCCAGCCTGTCAGTTTAGGTGGACGGCCATGTCTTGGTAGATTTACAGCTGTACCATACTCCAATCCATCATCCGAAAATGGAAAGATTAAACAACAGTGCTCCGTGAGATGTTCAAACCTTGAGATTTTTTTTTATTTTTACCAATAAATATGAATAAAGGCATTAACTACTTCCCACCCGGCCTATAGCAAAATGACAGCCAGGTGGTGATTCAGCTATCCTGACTGGGCGAAATATGACGTCCAGCAGGATAACTGCCAACCCCAAGGGGGTGCATGGCGTGGCGATCGGTTGTGTGGTGTGTCAGCCCCCATTGCACCACCAGGGATGCCCACCTTGCATGGATGACCAGGTATGCCCCCCTCCCTGGCCACCAGGGATATCGTTGCCCAAAAGATGCCAATCAGTGCCCTCAAATGGTGCCAGGCAGTGCCCACTACTGCCTGCCAGATGTCTCCATCAGTGTCCATCTGTGCCACTCATCAGTGCAGCCTATTTGTTCCCATCAGTGCCACCTCATTGGTGCCTCCTTATTAGTGCCTGTCAATGAAGGAGAAAACTTTATTTACAAAATTTTATAACGGAAACAAACTTTTTTTTTTTTTTTTTTTTGCGTTTTAAAAAAAAAAAAAAAAACAGCAGTGATCAAATGCCACCAAAAGAAAGCTCTATTTGTGGGAACAGAATGATAAAAAAAAATACAGAACAGCTGTATTTATACTGAGATTAAATTACACACGGGTGGACTCTACTAATTGGGTGACTTCTGAAGGCAATTGGTTCCACTCGTTTTTAGTTAGGGGTATCGGAGTAAAGGGGGCTGATGACAAATGCACGTCACACTTTTCAGTCATTTTTTATTTGTAAAAGATTTTGAAAACCATTTATAGTTTTCCTTCCACTTCACAATTATGTGCCACTTTGTGTTGGTCTATCACATAAAATACATTTACATTTTCTGGTTGTAACATAACAAAATGTGGAAAATTTCAAGGGGTATGAATATTTTTTCAGGGTACTGTATAATCGAACATGCTAAATAAGGGCTCTCATTTATCACAAAATGTATTGTATGTAAGATTAAATTACAGATACCAAAAATTATTTGGACACGTGACAACCTGGAAAAAAAGCTCTAGGACATAAAAGGTTTAACCACTTCCCGACCGCCTGCTGTACAAATAGCAGGGCAGCTCTATTGCACAAATTCACGTACCTGTACGTGATTTTGTCAATGGCCACTGGGGGCACGTGCTGATTGGCCAAAGGGTGAGCCCGCGATCGCTCCCCACAGAGACAGAATGGTGGTCTGCCGATGTAAACAAGCAGACTTCTGTGCTGTCAAGCATTGACACTGTGATCTAGTGTTTCTGCTAATCAGGAACACGGATCACACTGTCCATGCCATGAGCCCACCCCCCACAGTAAGCCAGCACAATAAGGGGAATACTCTTGACCCTTTGCCCCTGATGTTAACCCAGGGCTTGACAAATTTGCTTGGAATCTAGGAGCCAGGTTTTTATTTTTTTTAACGGCCGACGAACCTTTTATTTTCAATATAAAAATTAACCAGTCTTAAATTTACACAGAAAGACGGCTAGAACGAATGTGACTGCTTTTATTTCCTGCCTTGCAGGGACACAAGACAGCCATAGCTAGCTACCATAACTCCGGTATCCTCTTCAAGTGTCGGCGGTTCTCTTTCAGATAAAAGTGGTCCCTGTGGCGGATTCGCCGCAAGATCACTTTTATCAGTGGCGGGAGAGGTCCATGCTCCGATGCCCTCCACCGCTTACTGTGGCCGTCAGTAACGGCGGAGGCGATCCGGACCCGTCCCTGGCCTGACATGGAGACGAGTGAGGGGAAGATGGCCACCTTCCCGTCTCCAAGTCATTGCAGGGTGGATGCAACGTCATATCGTCATTTTCGCCCATAGCTCTTAAAGGGACATTTTTTATTTTATTTTTTCAAATGACACTTTTTTTTTTTTTTTTTTTTAATTGCATTTTAGTGTAAATCTGAGGTCTCTCTAACCCCAGAACTCATATTTAAGAGGATCTGTCATGTTTTTTTCTGTTACACGGGATCCTTGTAATAGGAATAAAAGTGACACAATTTTTCTTTTCTTTTTTTTTAAAGAACAGTGAAATTTTTAAAATAAATAAATAAGAAAAAATAATTTTAAACGCGCCCCGTCCCGCCGAGCTTGTGTGCAGATGCGAACGCATACGTGAGTAGCGTCTGCGTATGAAAGCGGTGTTCAAACCACACATGTGAGGTATCGCAATTTTGAAGCGTGACATGTTTGGTATCAATTTACTCGGCGTAACATTATCTTTCACAATATAAAAAATATTGGCCTATCTTTACTTTTGTCTTATTTTTTTTTTTTTTTTTTAACTGCTTCCCGACCGGCGCACGACGATGTACGTCAGCAGAATGGCACGGACAGGCATAAGGGTGTATATATCCCTTTTTTTTTATTTTATTTTTTTATGCCGTCGTGCCATTGGGAGTGCGCCGGTCGCGGGTCCCGCGGACTCTATCGCCGTGGGGACACCCGCGATAGTCTCACGGGAAGGCTGAACGGGGAGATGCGGAAATAAACAGCATCTCCCCGTTCTGCCTAGCAACTAGTGACGCTGATTTCTGCTCCCTGTGACTGGAGCAGAGATCATCATTCACTAGCTGACAGCCATGCCCCCCCACAGTAAGAAACACACCCTAGGCATACTTAACCCCTACACTACCACCTAGTGGTTAACCCCTTCACTGCCAGTGTCATTTATACAGGAATCAATGCATTTAAATGGCATTGATTGCTGTATAAATGACAATGGTCCCAAAAATGTCCGATGTGTCCGCCATAATGTCGCAGTCACAATAAAAATCGCTGATCGCCCCCATTACTAATATAAAAAAAAAAATTATTTAATAAAAATGCTATAAAAACTATCCCCTATCTTGTAAACGCTATAACTTCTGCGCAAACCAATCAATCGCTTATTGCGTTTTTTTTTTTTTTTTTTTACCAAAAATATGTAGAAGAATAATGCGTATCGGCCTAAACTGAGGGGGGGAAAAAAAATTTTTTTATATATATATTTGGGGGGTATTTATTATAGCAAAAAATAAAGAATGCGTTTTTTTTTTTTTTTTTTTTTTTTAAAAATCACTTTTTAAAAATTATAATTATATTTTTTTTGCTAAATTGTCGCTCAATTTTTTGTTTTTACCAAAAATATGTTGAATATATATTTTATTAAAGTTTCAAACATACAAGATATGCAATTCTACAGTGTGAACATTTCTGTAAAGCTTAACTTTGTAAACATTTTCATCAAGGGGAGAGGGGGGGGGGGGGGGTGGGGGGGTAGGGGTAAGATGGGAGGGAGGAGGGGGGGACGGGGGAAAGGAGTATCGAGGAATTATTGCGTTATACTTTAAAGTGCATGAACATCGTATTCTATTAGAATCAACAGGAGCAGTTTGGGCACAGGGGTAGTCAAAATTATTTATTTGTCTCTGTGTGGCGCCGTCTATCTATGGGCGCCACCCGGAGCACTGTCTATAGAATTATCTCTGTGCCTCTTGGGTAATAGGGGGGGAGGGGGCATGGTAACTTGGGTAAAGAGGGGGAGGGGGGAGGGGATGGGGAGGGGGGGGGGTGCAGAGTGGGGAGGAAGGGGGGGGGGACAGCTCAACTAATTTATCCCCTCAAGGGGGGAGGTCTGGGTTGCCTTTCGGCTGTTGTAGGGGTATAGGGGGGTGTTCAGTTCTGTAGGTTTTCAAGAAATCCAGTCGATGTCGAGTGGTGTCTCCATATGGACCATAAGGTGTTGAATTTATCATAGGTGTCATCTGCTTTAGCCTGTAGCTCCTCCATCAACATCATATCATTGAGGATGCACACCCAGCCTGATATAGGGGGGGTGGTATCTTTTTTCCAATATAGGGATATGCTGTGTCTGGCTGCTGAGAGCATGAATCTCAGAAGGCATTTTTTTTGTGCTTGAATTGTGCCTGGTATGATGGATAGAAGAGCAATCAGGGGTGTGGGGGATAGGGAAGACTGATACATATCATTGTACACTTCGAAAATCTTGTCCCAGAATGGGCGTACCTTGTTGCATCCCCACCATGTGTGGATGTAGGATCCCTCTCCTCCGTGGCACCTCCAGCAGATATCAGTAGAATTGGGGAACATCCTGTGAACCGAGGTTGGAACTCTGTACCACCTAGATACCAATTTAAAAATTTTCTCCTGTGTGAAGCCTGATCTAGATGACTGGTGTGTGTGTATAAAGGATGTGGTCCATTGGGACGGTGATATGTCCATTTCCAGGTCTCTAGCCCATTTTTCGGTGTATGTTGGCAGGGTTTTATTGAGATGTAGTTGAATGTCTTTGTATATGAGCGATAGGGTGTGTCTGGGAGTCTGAGCGCGATTACATAATTCCTCAAAGCTAGTGAGCTGCCTGTGGACTAGACCTGACATGTGCAGTGATCTGCTTAGGTGGTTCAGAGATATCGTGGAGAGCCAGTCAATGTCATTGGGGGCTTGCGTGTCTTCGGCCGTTTTGAATAGGCCTGTGGAGGGGTGGACGAATTTATTAGCTGTGGGCCATTGTTCCCTTGTGTAGGGTCCCCAATGTTCTCTGGAGAGGGTGGTCGGTAAGGCAGGGTTGTCAAATAGTGGGGAGAGAGGGCCGGGGTCCGAGGAGAGGGCTAGTTTACTGGCTTGGTCATACCATAGGGTAAGGGCCGCTGTGGTCAGCGGGGAGATCCCTAGGGCGGTACGGAATTTGGTGTTGTGTCCCCACAAAAGGGCCCTCAAGTCGGTTCGGGCCATGTCCTGTTCTATAGAGACTGAGGGCTTTAGTAGGGGTCTAGGGAACCATTCGAGTAGTCTGGAGAATAAGGAGGAGAGGTGGTATGCTTGGAAGTCCGGTAGGCCTAGGCCTCCTTTGTTTCGGGGAGCACATAGGAGTTTATGTTTGAGTCTGGGGGGTCGGTGCAGCCATATGAACTTCCCCACGATGGAACGGAGAGATAAGAAGAAAGCTTTGGGTAGGGTAATGGGGAGTGTCTGGAATAGGTATAGTGTCTTAGGGAGGACGTCCATTTTAACAACATTCATTCTACCCCACCAAGAGAGTTTAAGGTTGTGCCACGATTCCAGGGAACGCCTGATTGAAGTCAATAGAGGGCTGAAATTTAGGGGGTATATGTCGTGTATTTCTCTGGGGATCTCTGTGCCTAAGTATTTGACGGACCGTGTTTGCCATCTAAAGGGGAATCGTGCACGTATGTCTTCTAGCTGTCGTGGGGGTAAGGTGATGTTCAGGGCTTCTGTTTTGGTAATGTTTAATTTGAAGTTACTGTATTTGCCGAATATGTCGAGTTCGTTCAGGATGGCTGGTATGCTGGTATGTGGGTGGGTGACGTATAAGAGAAGGTCATCTGCATACAAGGATAATTTCCGGGGGGCTGAGGGGGGGGGTATACCGTGTATTGAGTCGTTTTGACGTATAGCTTGCGCTAGGTGTTCTACCGTGATTGCAAACAAGAGAGGGGAAAGAGGGCACCCCTGTCTCGTTCCGTTTGCGATGTTGAAGGGCTCTGAGGTTTCTCCGTTGGCGGACACTTTCGCTGAGGGGCACGAGTACAAAGACATTATTTTAGATATTATTTTTGGACCTAATCCTATTTGTTGTAGCGATGCTCGTAAGAACGGCCAGCTGACCCTATCGAACGCCTTTTCGGCGTCACATGCTAATAGACATGTCTGTATATCATGATGTTTGGCGTATGATATGAGGTGTAAGGTTTTGGTGGTATTGTCTCTGGCCTCGCGTCCTGGTATGAATCCTACTTGGTCACTGTGTATTATGTCCGGGAGAAGGGGGGAGATGCGAGTGGCTAAGATTTTTGAGTATATCTTTAGGTCTACGTTCAGTAGGGAGATAGGGCGATAACTGCTGCACTGTGCATGGTCTTTTCCTGGTTTCGGGATTACTACTATTTGGGCCTGAAGACTTTGCTGGGAGAGGGGATGGGAATCATCTATCTCGTTAAATGCTTTTGTCATGATTGGGGCCAGTTGTTGTGCAAATTTCTTGTAGAATAGGGGGGTGTACCCGTCAGGGCCTGGGCATTTACCCGTTTTGAGGCCTTTGATTGTTGTCAATAGTTCCGTAGTGGTGATGGGTTGTTCTAGGTCTTCAGTGTCAGAAGGGGGGATTGAGGGGAGGGCCGTGTCCTGTATGTATTGCATTAGGTCCTCTGTGGAGGAAGGGGATGAGTCTTGGGGGGTCGGTAGGTTGTACAGGGAGGAGTAATAGTCTCGGAATTCAGAGACTATCTCGGAATTTTTGGATTTTTTCTGTTGGGAAGGGGACATAATGTGGTTGATGGATTGTCGTTGTTGTCTGGGGTGTATGATACGTGCCAGGTGTTTTCCACACTTGTTCGCTTGAGCGTAATGTATGTGTCGCCCTTTGTTATAGGCTGTCAGTGCTTTCTCAGAGAAGATCTGAAGTAAATCTCTGCGGGCGTTCGAGAGTTCTGTAAGGGTCTTTTCGTCCATTGTGCGTTTGTGTTGCGATTCTAGGGTTGTTATCAGTGTGAATAAGCGGCTTATGTTTTCTGTACGGATTTTTTTCAGTCTGGATCCGTGTTGGATTAGGACCCCCCTTAGAACACATTTCAGCGTCTCCCATTTGTTCAGGTCAGAGGTCTCGTCATGTGTATGGTTACGAATGAAATCTTTGATTGCTTGCGTTAGGTCGGCCAGGCACACTGTGTCGGTAAGGAGATTATCGTTAAGTCTCCAGGCGGAGCGGCGGTTCTTATATGGCAATTTCCCTAGCGTCATGTGGACTGGGGCATGGTCTGACCATAGTTTTGTGCCTATCTCACAGTCCGGGTCAAAGTCCAGTAGCGTTTGTGATAGTAGAATGTAGTCTATTCTGCTATACGATTTGTGGGCTGGGGAGTAATAAGTGTAGTCTCTCTCTATTGGGTGCGTGAATCTCCAGATGTCCACCAGGGACAAATCTTTCAATGTGTTGCGGATGTTTGTCAGTGATGATGGTGGTATGTGCGACTTACATGTGGAAGAGTCCAACCTCGGCACCAAAGGGATGTTGAGATCGCCTCCCAGGATCAGATTCGGTGTTCCGAAGTTTTTCAGCCGGGTAGCCACGGAGGAGAGGAATCCATGTTGATTCTGGTTGGGAAGATAGACATTAGCAATCGTTAGTATAGTTTGTAGGTATTGCAGTTTCAAAAATATGTACCTGCCTTTAGGATCAATATAGCTATCTAGAACCTCAGGAGCAAAGGAGTTGTGGAAGGCTATCGAGACCCCCTTAGTTTTGGCTGCGGGGTTGGTGCTGTGGAACCATGTCGTGAATCGTTTGTCTGGTAGTGGAGGGATTTTGTCGGTCTTAAAATGTGTCTCCTGAAGCAGTAGGATATGGGTTTTAGCTCTGTGGAAGTGATGTAAAATCTGTCTGCGTTTTTCGGGGACATTAAGCCCTCTGCAGTTGAGGGAAGAAATTTTTATCCCCAGGTGTCTGGTCATGGCGGAGGGGGGTTAGTAGGCGAGAGTCTGTGTCGTGTGGAGCTGTTGTAAGGGTTAGGGAGGGAGGGGTTTGGGAGGGGCAGGAGGAGGTAGGGAGGTAGAGGGGTTAGTTAGTCCAGCCCCTTAGGGCCGGGGGGGGGGGGGGGGGTAACTTGCACTGAGACAAGGTTAAGTGAGCCTTCTTTGCGTAGGGTCGACGCTTGTGGAACTGCGTCCGAGTTTTTGGGGGTTAACCTGTAACAGTGTGTAAAAGTATTAGCTATAAGGCTGGGTGTTCTGTGCTTGTAGGGAAGCTACTCCCTCTAGTGTCCAGAGTCAAAAAGGGACTATGGACACTACCAAGCGGATCCAAAAAAGGAAAAAATAAAAACTTCACCGCAGGGTCAGTAAAGACTCTGCAAACCCTAACGTGGGGAACGAGGTTGGTCAAATATCCGGGGCTCCGCCCCACCTGTAGAGGGATACCTGTAATCATCATATTATAGGCACACAGCAATAGTATTATACATTTAAAAGCACCAAATTTCTTATTTTTTCACCTCCCTGCTCAGAATTAGTCTGTGATCTGGTCAGGTGGTCGGGTGGAACTGATTTTTCACATTTTAACAGGGTAAAGTATTTACAATCTACACCTCCTTTAACCGAGGTAATTGTAACTGATAGTAACAGCCCTGTGGTACGCTGATATAGCTAGCATAGTACGGGAGGTCCCAGTCGGGGAATCTCGTCTTGCTAGGGCATAACCAGAGGGTTGTGAGAACGTACAACACATAACCTGAACTGTAATTAAATGGACCCTCTGAGGGTCCTGTACGTGGTAAGGCAGGGAAGAAGGAGGCGAGGTGAAGGGAGAGGAGAGAGAGAAAAAGAGCAAGAGACGAGAGGAGAAAAAACAAAGGGGGTGAGGAACAAAGCAGATGTCTCTCATCCTGGGTTTTCAAGTGAGGAGTAGCGTTCCAGGCAGGATGATGGGTGGCAATTCATCTGTCTGGGTATTAGGTTGTTGGGCAGTCTGCGCTGGCAGGATCAAAAGTTTGTCACCCTGGTGGGTAGGTGGGGGTGTTCGATCTGTTTCTTTTCTTCTTGGTGTTCCTGTCCCCTCCGGGAGGTTTGGAGAAGCCTGGCGTTGTTGCTTGCAGGGGCCAGTCTGGGATTCTGATTTGTGGAAGCTCAAAAGTCCCTAGAAAGTTAGGAAGATCTCCTAGGGTGCGGAAAGTCGCAGATTTGCCTTCATGGGATGCGAAGAGATGGAAGGGGAAGCCCCATCTGTATTTTATCTGCTTGGCGTGGAGTGCATCCGTCACCGGTTTCAGGGCCTTCCTCATGAGTAATGTTTGTTTGGATAAGTCCGTCAGAAGCATTATAGGGGAGCCATTAAACAGGATGGATTCTTGGTTGCGGGCAGCTTGCATTATTTCGGTTTTGATGTTGAAGAAGTGTATACGGCAGATTATGTCCCGGGGGTATGCTGGGTTGGGGTTGCGGGGGCCGAGGGATCTGTGGATTCTGTCAATCTCCAGGGGGTCGTCTTTGGGTTTGTTCATTAATTGGTTGAACATGGCGGTTGCTGCTAGCGGCAGATCTTTGTTTTCAACCGTTTCAGGAACTCCGCGTATGCGGATGTTGTTGCGGCGGCTCCTGTTCTCTTGGTCGTCTAAACCGTAGAATAATTGCTGTATCTGTATCGTGTGCTGTTGGAGGATATCATCATGTTCTATTATTCTGGTCACGTTTTCTTCCACAGCACCTTCAATATCCTCAAAGCGCTGTCCTATGTCGTGGCGCAGGTCCGTTATCTCACGCTTATAGGACCTCTCCAGCCTGCTGATGTAGGCCTCAATGTCTCCTTTTGTTGGGAGAGCTTTAATGTAGCTCTCCATATCCCACTGTCCCTGTCTGCCATGAGGGGGAGAGGGGCTTCTCGAGCGGGGGGGGGCTCCTGGGGCTGTGGGGGCTCCTATGCCGTGTGTGAATGCTGTGCCCCAGGTCTGGAGATCTAGGTGGGGAAGGGGGCTGGAGAGGCTGAGTGGTCTGTACCTGTGAGGCAGCGTGGGCTGCCTGGGCCGCCGCCGAGCGGGTCGCCGCCATCTTGGAGGCCGGCGCGGCCTTGCTGGAAGTCCCCCCTCGGCGTAAAGAAGGTGCCGATCTCGGCGGGTTTTGTGGGTCCCGAGGTGCGGGGGGTGTTGCTGCCTCCTCTCCTGCTCATGTGGAGGGCGGATGGTGCGGGGGGTGTTGCTGCCTCCTCTCCTGCTCATGTGGAGGGCGGATGGTGCGTTTTTTGCGGTCCCGCTGTGTGCCGTTTCTAGTCGTGGGAGCGGGAGCTGATCACTCAGGCGTCCGTCTCCTCCATGCGCCAAGCCACGCCCTGTTAGTATCAATCCTTCCTGGTAGAACACCTCGCACAGCACACCCCGCTCAGCACGAGCACGGTAAAGCCGACACCATGAAAAAAAAAAAAAAACCAATGGGGATGGCCTTCCCCTTTGGTGTTGATTGACGGGCTCTGCTGGAGCCTTCCTAGTCGACTGTGTGAAAATGGGCGTGTTCCTGCCGCTCTGTTGATGTGAGTGTGCTGCAGTTTAAGCCTAGTACACACTAATAGGTTTTTTATTTTTGTTCAACTGAGCAGGGCTGAACAAAAAAAACTCTGAGACCCCTTTCACACTGGGACTGTTTTCAGGCGCTTCAGCACTGGGGCAGTGCGCTTGCGAGATGTTACAAAGCCCTGCAAGCATCATCTTTGGGACGGGTTGTATTTAGCGCTCCTAAAATGCCCTGCCCATTGGGATGAATGGGCAGCGCTTCCAAATCGTTTTGGGGTTAAAGCGAGCGGCGCTTTAGCGCCAACGTGGCCATGGCCCCAGTGTGAAAGGGATCTGAAAGGTCAGGAGAAAAAAAACGCTGTACTAACTATTTGTTAGTATAGAGATCTCCCCTGCTGTGCTATTGTATTCTGAATGGGGGGTGAGAGAGGAGAGGCAGCGGAGAGGAGAGAGGACAAAGAGAAAGGTAGGTAAAATAGTGTATGGAGCGAGAGAGAACCTTTGTATAGGTGGGAGGGGGATGGTGTGATGCTGGGTCCCCTCCCCCCAAGCTTTGGTGCCATGCCCACTGACTGGCAGATTTGTGAAGGCTACAACCAAATGAAAATTAATTTGAGAGTTACACACAATGTGTGGTTTAGATTCTAATAACCTTATCTACTAAACTAAAAGAATGGTGCTTTAGGTTTACAACCGCTTTAAGATACTCCTAACTGAAGTTTTTTTTTTTTTTTTTTTTTTTTAGATTTCCTCACATTTACTTTTAATCATAGGAAATCGTTTATTTTATTATGCAATATTCTTTTAGTATTTTGCTGCCTTTATAGGAACCTGTCATGAAAAGAAAAAACAGGGCCTTCCTTTGCTGATATTTTATTTTATGCTAGTTGCTCCTGATCCTCTGGCTTCAGTATTTCTGGGCTGCTGGACTGGAAAAATCATGCAAAAGAGGATGTGTGACTCCTAACTTCCTAATCTGTTGGGGGCTTCCTTGGAGCGGTGAACTCACCGTTCCTCCCCATTGAAATCAATGGGGCAGCGCTGCGATAACACTGCTCTGGCAGCGTTTTGCGGGAGGAAATTAACACCTTTCGGGCACTAGCCGGGGGGGTTAAAACCGCCCCGCTAGCGGCCGAATAGCACCGCTAAAACCACTGTAAAGGGGTGCTAAAAATAGTGCCGCTTTACTGCCGATGCAAACCACCCCCGTCCCCCCCAGCGGCTCGGTGTGAAAGCAGTCTTATGGTTGGAAACTCAGTGTTTTGGAGAGGTCATTATTGATCAGCTGTAAGGTTGTGACCAGGCACGTATTGTTGGGTACCATGAATGGCAGGTCCCTAGGTTTCCCAGTAGAACATTGCCCAAAGCATTATACTGGCTGGCTGGTATGCCTTCTTCCCATACTGTAACCCAGTGCCATCTTTTTCCCCAGAACACACACGCACACACACGCATATTCACGTTTACCTGTCATGTCAGTGGTCATATTGTTGTTGGGGGGGGGGGGGGGGGCGTGCATCTCCTAAAATTAGAATATCGAAAAGTTAATTGTATATCAGTAATTCAATTCAAAAAGTGAAACTCCTATATTTTTATATAGACGTGTTACACATAGAGTAATTTTTATTTTTTTATTTTTTTTTTTCAATCATTTCTTTCTTTTAATGTTGATTATGGCTTACAGCTAGTGAAAACCCCAAATTCAGTATCTCAGAAAATTTAGAAGCTTTTTTTATAAAAAGAAATAATTGAATGCAATGGCTTTTTATTTTTTTATTTTTTATGGCTTACTGAAAAGTGTGTCCGTGTATAGTATAGTATAGTATAGTATAGTATAGTATGCACTCAATACTTGGTCGGGACTCCTATTGCAGGGATTACTGCATCAATGCGGCATGGCACTGCTGAGGTGTTATGGAAGCCCAGGTTGCTTTGATAGCGGCCTTCAGCTCCTCTGCATTGTTGGGACTGGGGTCTCATCTTCCTTTTGACAATGCCCTACAGATTCTCTATGGGGTTTAGGTCAGGCGAATTTGCTGGCCAATCAAGCACAGTGATACCATGATCATTAAACCAGGTATTGGTACTTTTGGCAGTGTGAGCAGGTGCCAAGTCCTGCTGGAAAATGAAATCCGCATCTCTTTATCTTTTGGACTTAATATAACGCAGTGGACCAAAACCAGCAGATGACATGGCTCCCCAAATCATCACGGACTGTGAAAAATGTTGCATTTAATTTGGAAATCAAGGTCCCAGAGTCTGGAGGAAGAGTGGAGAGGCACAAAATCCAAATTGCATGAGGTCCAGTGTGAAGTTTCCACATTCTGTGATGATCTAGGGAGCCATGTCATCTTCTGGTGTGGGTATACTGTTTTTTATTATGTAAAGTTAAAGAGCTGCTGATTTCCTTTTCCAGCAGGACTTGGCACCTGTCCACACTGCCAAGAGTAACAATACCTGGTTTAATGATCATGATATCACTGTGCTTGATTGGCCAGCAAACTCGCCTGACCTAAACCCCATAGAGACTCTGTGGGGTATTGTCAAGAGAAGATGAGACACCAGACCCAACAATGCAGACGAGCTGAAGGCCGCTATCAAAGCAACCTGGGCTTCCATAACACCTGAGCAGTGCCACAGGCTGATCGCCTCCATGCTATGCCGCATTGATGCAGTAATTCATGTAAAAGAAATCCCAAGTATTGAGTGCATACTATACTGTACATGGACATACTTTTCAGTTAGCCAACATTTCTGTAATAATCCTTCTCTTTTTTTTTTTTTTGTTTTTTTTTTATCGGTCTCGTATAATTTTCTGAGATGCTGGATTTCAGGTTTTCACTAGCTAAGTCATCCTTAAAATTAAAAGAAAATGCTTGAAATATATTGCTCTGTGTGTAACACATTTTTATATAAAATTTCGTTTTTTACTTTTTGAGATGAATTACTGAAAATTGATTGTAAAGGCTTGCTGTTTTTTGTTTTTTTTTAATAAACATGTTTACCTCCTTTTTGCAGTTGGTTTTGCACACAGCAGCCTGGATCCTCCTCTTCTTAGGTCCCCCTTTGCTGCTCCTAGTACCTCCCCTTCTTTTGAGTGCCCCTCAGCCAGATATGATATTCTAGTTTTCTGAAGTGTGTGTGTGTGTGTGTGTGTGTTGTTCGTGTGTGTGTGTGTGTTCGTGTGTGTTCATAAAACCAATAAAAAAAAAAAAAAAAATTCCTAATGGGCCTAGGACTGTGTGATGCAGTCGGGTGCCTCGCTTTGTTTTGCTCATAAATAAGAGATGCCTGAAGATATGGTCGGCCTTCAGTTTTTTTTTTTTTTGGTTTTTTTTCTGACTTCTGCTTAAAAATAAATAAAAATAAAGCGCACCGGTCTGCTCCAGAAGCATCAGGCAGTCTCAAACTTGTATGTATACTTTTTATGAATTCAAAGCCTCATGCACACTGGACATTTTTGGACCTTTTTGTACAGCAGCGGTTTTTGGCGGTTTTTGGCTTCAGACGTTTTTTTATTTTTTAGTTTTTTTTTTTTCTACAGTCAAACTCCCCAGTATGTTATCCTATGTGTTCATGCACACATGGGCTATTATCAGCAGTTTTTTGGCTTTTAAAAAAAAAAACAAACTAGTGGGTTCTGAGAGCATTTTTACAGCTGAAAAACTCCTCTAATGTCAAACGCTGATAAACGCTCAAAAACGCGGCTCGCCAGCATTTTTTTAAAGTTTTTGATCCATTGAAACAAAATAAAAAATTTTAGAAAGAAAAAAAAAACGCTATTGCAGAAAACTTTAAACATTGAAAAACTCACTGCAAAGCTACTTTATAACGTTATTTTAACGTTCAGTGTGCATGAGGCTTAAAAGATTACACCATTATATTTTTCCCATCAAACTAATGAACTGTTTTTTTTTTTTTTTTTTCCTGTACCTCCTGTAGGAAACCTTTGCAAGAGCAAAAAACTGGGTGAAAGAGCTTCAGAGGCAGGCTAGTCCAAACATTGTTATTGCCTTGTCTGGGAATAAGGCTGACCTCTCCAGCAAAAGAGCTGTAGATTTTCAGGTGAGCTTTGTAGCTTTGTTCCCCTCCCAATACAGAGAGCACATCCAGAATACTTTTCATACCTTCTTTTGCTTTGTTGCAGGAAGCTCAAGCCTATGCAGATGACAACAGCTTGCTATTCATGGAGACGTCTGCTAAAACCGCTATGAATGTGAATGAAATATTTATGGCTATAGGTGAGATTTCTCGCTAGTCCTTACTCGGGGGTCAGCATATAAACATACTTTCATTTTGCTGTGCACTTATGATAAGAGGATACTCCCATATTTAAGCAAATCCTACTTTAGATTGTTCTGCATTGTGGAGTTTAAATGAATTGGGTGAGTACTGTAAGAAAATGTGATTGCAGGTCCCAACAGATTAACCTATATACAGCATACACATATACCATCTATCAACGGGGACCTGCTGAAGGAGGTGGTACCAGCAATTCTCTAGGAACCAGTGAAAGTTATAAAGCTGGAAAACAAACAATTTTACAATCCTAGCTGTTCCAACTCTCATTCCCAATGATCTTTTAGCATCTTCAAACGTGAAAAAATATATATTCATATACTTGTGATATCATCGGTTTGACTTTACTTAGTATGGCCAAGGACATGTACATTGAACTATGTATCCAATCATGCTTAGGGATTGTAGTTACTTGATGTGCATGTAGATGGAAATGAGAGTTGACAACTATGAACCCACAGAGGATTACATGACCCATACTCATGTTTAATGGCACTGCCCACTGTTCATTTCACGCTGGCGACGTGAGGTCTTGGCACAATCGCTGATCAGTTTACACACTGTCAGTGAGGGTAATGATTAGCCTGCTGCACATAGAACAGCCACAGTGTTTGGTCCTTGCACGGTAAATTGCAAATGGCATCTGAAGGAATACTTTTTATGAGGTCAGATGAAAATGCTCCTGTTTAAAAGGTAAATGGAGCTAGCATTTTTACATGCCATGTATCTGAATATAAATTTTTCCTGGAGTGGGGTTTTAAGTCAACCAATTTTTTGTTTCATACCTTTTAGTTTTTTCAGTATATAGGGGTTCAACTGACATAGTAAAGGCTCCTTCTTTCCCTTTTTTATTTTTTTATTTTTTCTTCTATAGCCTTTAAGTAGCTGTGATTGTGGTGGGTGGTATTTAAAGCCTGATTTTGATGTGACTTTTATCTAATATTGTATATACAGTACCTTTCTAATAGTCCCCCATAAGCATCAAAATGCAAAAACATGTAGGGCCTTATTGGGGTTGGAGACCAGGCTGGACTGACTCAATCAGTCACCTGTTGGTGGGTGATGAAAAAGGGCGCGAGGAAAGACTTGACTTCCAATGATTTGTGCCCTACTTTGAAAGTAGGTGATAGGTGGCCCTTTTTGGGGACTGGGCTGCTACCTCTTAGTACAGCCTTATGGTTGTACCCACATGTGAACTAGGAAGAGTAGGTAGAAAGGAGTGCCCAATGTCCAGTAAATGCAAGATGGAAAGTGAGTTTGAAGGCGCTTAATAGAAATTGCAACAAATATGACAAGCCAACGCGTTTTTGTGTAAATAGCCCCTTTCTTCAGGGCTATTAGCCAAACAATATATAAAAATTTAGAAAGGGAAGGGTAAGGTGGGAAGGGACTGATGGTGGGTGGTCTGGGAGGGGGGGTGGGGTTTGGGCAGGGTAGCTTGGGATGGAAGGTGCTGGAATTGCGGGGAGAGGGAGGATAGAAGGGGTGTTGGGATATTTCAATGGCCAGGAGGGACCTCTCAACTACTTCATTGGGGTGGATGTGGAATGAGAGAAGGAATGTAATATAAGGACTTTAAGTCTGGTACAGAACTAAATGGTCACTTGTAATCAGTTGCTGCCTTTTGTAGGTTCAATTTTAGTTTAAACTAGTGTAGGGAAAACTTGGGCCCCCTTACAATATTTTTTTTTTTTATGTCTGTGTCCACTGGGAATATTGCTGTTGCAACCCCCAAAAAGTGAAGTAAAATGTCCCCAACAGGACACAGATGACAAAAAAACTGTATTTGCAATCTTTCCCTAAAAATTGTCTGTTTGCACGTTAATAAGCTGTAGAATAATTCTTGACAGGCATACAGCTGCCACTACCTTTTGACATGTTAAGCATACTTTGAGCATAGAAATTGCGCAAATATTACTTTTTTTTTTTTTGGCTTGCACCATATATATCACACTCATAATTTTATTTTTCTTTAGCTAAGAAGCTGCCGAAGAATGAGCCCCAAAGTGCACAAGGAGCCCCCGGAAGGAACAGAGGGGTTGACCTCCAGGAAAACAACCCTCCTGCTAGGAGCCAGTGCTGTAGTAACTGAGTTCCTTCCTGCTCACATGTCGCCTATTGGTAGAGGAGAAAGGAGTCAAAACACAGAAATATCCATAATTGCAACACAATACCATTTAAAAGCTTCAGATCAAGAAATAAACCAACAAGAAAATCTGAGATGAGACTGGAAATCCACTCTAATCATACTTGGTCCTCACAGAATCAGAATGAACTCTGGCTCTGAAGGGGCTAAGATAGACGCTGTGAACCTGTATTGTACCATCTTCACCACTCCAGTTTGTAAATGATCAGCGTCCTGATGGATATCTCATTCCACCTGCACTTTTTTCCTTGTATAAATACTAATTCAATTTTTAAGTCTTAAGTCACTTTTAATATATGTATTATAAATATATAAATATGAACTATGATCTGATTAACTTTCCATTTCCTTGCCCTCTTGTCCCCCCTCCATTTTAGTAGCTTTGGTGGTGGGTACAAAAGGGGTAGAGGTGCTCTCAGAATTCTAAAGTGCTTCTGATTGAACTTGATGAACATGTTCATCACAAGCTCTTTCTTAAAGGGTACCTGTGAGGTTAAAAAACATGGGAGCTGCCATTGCTGTGTGTGTGTGTATGTGTGTGTGTTTGTGTTTTTTTTTTTTTTTTTTTTTTTTTTTAAATGTGCAGGCTCCAGTGTTGTCACCCTGGTCCTGTTTACACTACCTGGTGGCATTAAAACTGGATCAAGCATGTGACATGCACAGTCTAGCATGTGTGAGCTCCAGTTCTGCAAATCCTTGCATACTTGTTTCAGATCAGTGTCTCACTAGGTAGTCAGGTTCAGGAATACAGCACAGGTCTGCACCTTTACTTACTAAGCAAGTGACCGCTCCCATATTTATGTCCTCCAAGGTTTCATATAAACAGTATATTGTAAAGACAGAAAGCTGTGTACATTGACATGCATATATGTATGGAGTGTATATGAATATATATATTTTTTTTTTCATATGTTTAATCCCCTTAATACAGAATGCCTTGCTAAGTTAAACTTTTATCCAATTGCCTTTCTGGAAAAAAGGAGATTGATCAAAATGGCACCTTGGAGCTAAAACCGCTTACCAGGAAGTCTCATAGTTTTGTCATTTTTGGAGAAATGGTTTGCTCATTGACTTTTCCATTTGCCTTTCTTCAGAAATAATCATGTTTTATATTCTTCATAGGTGTCTTCAGTCATGTGAACCATGTAAAGGCTGTCAGGGCCAAAAAAGCACTTAAGTAGTGGTAAAAAATAAACAAAATAAAAATCACTAAATGGTTTTACTGATCCGTGGCATTTTCTGGAACTTAGTCTGTTTGCTGGATCAAACTGTCAGTGTTTTGCCATAATGTTATCAAGATATGACAACATCACATTTTACTTGACAGCCACCAAATTATATATATATATATATATATATATATATATATATATATATATATATATATATATATATATATATATATATATATATATATATATATAATAAATAATCTCTCTCTCCCATAGCCAACCAAATAAGGGTCATTCATTTCTGCAATCATGTGTTCTATTGCTTTATATGAGGCTGGGAAAAAAATGTGGATGATTAGCTGGCTCTACACACACCACAGTATACCATGTGAAAGCAGATGAGAGAATTTATTTTGGAATATCGCAGTATGGATGTTGTATAACTGCTGTCATTACTTATGCGTAGACTCTGATCTCCACCGTAAAGTTACCCAAGTAACTGTAAATTAGGGCCACTACAGACTCCATCTTCAACACTTATGTATCTTTGGGAGCTGTGAAACAGATTTTTGTAATTTTGGCCATCTAAGGTGTCTTTCTGTCTCTATACCCAGTCACATGACCAAATATCAGTTGTGAGTATTAGGGGGAAGGGAACCTTTATTTTTTTTCTTCATATTCTGTATTTTGTATTGTATGTTCTCTGCAATATGTAATTAATCAGTATATCTTGATAATACAGTATGTACCCAAATAGAAACCTTGTTTCTTCCATTTTGTGCATATAAGAATGTCAGACTTTTCGGAGTACATGACCGCAATCATTCACGTTTTGTAGTGATCATCATTTTTGCGTATATAAGTTTTTTTTTTTTTTTTTTCAAGGCCCTTGGTAACGCCTGAAATTGTAAGGTTTGTGAAAAGTTAAATGGATTGTTCTCTGTCCTAAGTTCTACTCCTCTGCATTGGCACAGAGAATCACAGCTTGACCTGATCCAAAGTGTGAAACCTGAAAAAATAGTTGGGAAATGCCCAACACAGGCACAAAGCTGCAAACCATAGGGCCAGATAGAGCATAGGCTTTGACTTGAGAGAACGTGGCCCGGTCTTATTTTGCTTATCCCTAAATTAATTGGGATATATAAAAAAAAATACGTGCTATAAAACTAAAAAAATCTAAAAGGTCAGCCTTTGACTAAACCAACAAAGATGAGATAAAAAGAAAATTTCTTTAATAATAGTCTTCTAGTTGGTAAGGTTGAAAAATAGACACCAGTCCATCCAGTGGTCTGTGAGTATGCTTATGTTTGTCAATAGTACATATCCCTGTATGTTGTGATGGTTAAGGTGCCCATCTAACAGAATTCCACATTCTTACCGATCTGACAGTAAAGAAACCGCTACGCAGTTTAGGGTTAAACCACTTCTTTTCCAATTTCAGTAAATGGCAGCATGTCTTTTAAAATTTCCTTTCACTGAAAAGTTTTTTTCCCCCTATGCTAGGGTCACCAGTATGGTATTTGTACATCGCTATCATATCCCCTCTCAAGCGTCACCTCTCCAGAGAGAATAAGTTCCATGTTTTTTTATTTATTTTTATTTTTTTCCCCATAGCGGAGATCCTCTAGTCACTTTTATTGGCTTTGTTGCCCTTCTCTGGACTCTCTCCAGTTCCAGCACATCCCTCCTGAAGACTGGTGCCCAGAAATTGATGGCATACTCAAGATGCGGCCGGACCAGAGTCTTGTAGAGTGATGGAACTATTGTTTTATCTCCCTGGAGTGAATCCCCTAGCGAGTAACTTGTGTTGGTATTTTTAGCACCCAAATACTTTTACAAAATTACAAATTCAACATTAAACCTTATTTGCCATGTGGTTGCCCACCCCATTATTTTATTTAAGCAGGGCAATGCATTGTGGAAACTTTACAAGAAGGCCTAAAGTGTTACTAAACATAGAACCTGCCTTCACTATATCTGGTCTCCCACGGTACACAGAAATGCAATAGCTTTAGTAAATATAAACTGCTAAATACCTTTTCTCATGAACAGTATATAGGAGTCTTGTGACTTGACTTGCTTATTCTTGTGGGAGGAGTTTTCAGTCTCCCCTAATTCTGTCTGGACAGTGCTGATCAAAAAACAACAACTTTCTAGCAATAGACGCCAAACTGTGCATGTGCAGCCTGACTCCTAATGCTCTGTTCTATCGAGAGATGGGTTGGGGTCGGTTAAAGAGGAGGATCAGAGAAGACAGGATTACACACCCTTTATGCACAATGCAGAGGATTAACCCCTTAGGTTCCATAGTGAGTATAACAAGCATGCATTGCTGCATATATACACACACTGACTTTACTGTTGTGAATTTAGTAGCACTTTAACTTTGTATCATCTGCGAATCTTGTGATTCAGCAGTTTATCCCATCCTCTATATAGTTTATGAATAAATTGAACAATTGGTCCCAGGTCAGATCCTTGGGGGACCCCATTTACCACACCAGACCATTCTGAGTACTTATCTGTTATTTATTACCACCCTTTGGACCCGCCCCTGTAGCCAGTTTTCAATTCAGATACTCACCCTATGGTCCATGCCGGCAGACCTCAGTTTGTAAAGAAAACATTTTTGTGGAACTGTATCAATGCCTTTGCAAAATCCAGATACACTGCATTCACAGACCTTCCTTTATTTAGATGACTGCTTTACTTCTTCATAGAAAGTTAATAGATTGGTCTGGCAGGAATGATTCTTCATGAATCCATGCTGATTACCACTAATGATACTGTTTTTATGACTAGAATCTTGGATTTAGTCCCTTAATCCCCCCTCCATTAGCTTACATACTATTGATGGGCTGACCGGTCTGTAGTTTCCAGGGATATAGCTCAACCCTTTTTTTTTTTTTTTTTTTTTTTTTTTTTTTTTAAATATAAATATTGGTACCACGTTGGCTTTTCTCCAATCAGCTGGTACCATTACAGTCAGTAAACTGTCCATAAAAATTAGGAACAATGGTCTAAATGTCACCTGGCTGAGTTCCTTAAGGACCCTCAGGTGTATGCCATCTGGTCCTGGTGACTTATTTGTGTTTTTTAAGTTTTTCAAGTCTATTTCTGTTAGCCATGACGGTGCATTTTGTGACGTTTTATTAACCGCTTGCCAACCAGCCGCCGTCATACTGCGGCAGGTTGGCAAGTTCCCGCAAACCGTCGTGGCTGTACATCGGCCCTTTTAAACGGGGGTAGCAGGCGTGCGCCTGCTGCACTACGAGGATGTCGATGCGCGTGGCCAGCAGTTGCGAGCACGAGAGCCAGAACAGGGGCCTGTGCGTAAATGCATAAATCCCTGTTCTGTGAGGCGAGACAGATTGTGTGCTCCTAGTTAGGAAAAACCAAACAAACAATCTGTCATCTCCTCTAGTCAGTCCCATCCCCCTACAGTTAGAACACACATGAGGGAACCCCTTGATCGCCCCCCTAGTGTTAACCCCTTCCCTGCCAGTGACATTTACACAGTAATCAGTGCATTTTTATAGCACTGATCGCTGTATATAAATGTCAATGGTTAGAAAAATGTGTCAAGTGGCTTATCTGTCTGCCATAATGCCGCAGTCCCGATTAAAAAATCGCTGATCACCGCTATTACTAGTAAATAAAAATGCCAAAAATCTTTCCCCTATTTTGTAGATGCTATAACTTTTGTGCAAACCAATATAAGCTTATTGCGATTTAAAAAAAAAAAAAAACGGCTTTTTATTATAGCAAAGTGTGTGTGTGTGTGTGTGTGTGTGTGTGTGTTTTTTTTTTTTTTTTTTCTTAAATATCGTGCAAAAATAAAAACCGCAGAGATGATCAAATGTCACCAAACGAAAGCTCTATTTGTGGGGGAAAAAAAAGATGTCAAATTTTAATACGGAAGAAAGAAAAATAGTAGGCGTAAAAGGAAAACAAAAATGGGGGTGGGGGCAGTGAGACCAGCCCACCACCCCTAATCCCTCTCCAGTGCACTTGCAAATCATTCTTGATGTACAGGCATACCCCTCCCCTTTCTTACCCTCCCTATCGCTATGATATAGGGAATACCCCTGAATGGTGAGCTGTCAAACCAAATTTATAAAATTCCCACAAAATCGATATCCTCCTAGTACATTAGCAGCTCCAGTTCTCCCATTTTTATTAGCTAGACTTCTACCAATGATATATAAACCTTTTTTGTCCGTTCACATACTATTTCCTTGTTAGCTGTTATGAGGCTGCAATTGGGATTCGCCAACTTAATTACCTTGGGTTTTGGTATTGTAGTCGCCCTATCGCTAATGCCCCTAATATTACCTGCTGAAACTTGCTTCATGCTGGCTAGCTCTACATTTTAGACCTATTTTAAAAGCCCCTCTAACTTATCGGCCATCTTTTCTCCCAGCGCTGAGAAGTCAGACCAGTTGTCCAGGAACCCAAACCCCTCCTTTTTCTACACCAGCTCTTCAGCCACTTGTTAGTTTCCCTAATCTCCTGCTGCCTCTCTCTAGTTTTGCTCAAGGTACAGGTAGTATTTCTGAGAACACTAAATTGCAGGTCCTTTTCTTCAATTTAGCTCCTAAGTCCCTGAAATAGTATTTTAGGACTCTCCATCTTCCTCCTAAATTTGTCATTGGTACCCTCCTGTACCAAGACAGCTGGGTCCTCCCCAGCCCCACCCAATAATCTGTCCACCCTATCCACAATGATAAAAGAAAACAGCCATATGCTACATACAGTCCTAAAGTTAATAGATTAAGTGAGGAACTAGCACGAAAGGAGAAGTACAGCCAAAGCTTTTTTGGCTATACATCTCCTATGGTTCACAGGAGTGCAGTTCGTTTTTAGCTGACAGCAGGCTAAAGCATTACCGACACGGGCAGATCCTGGACCAAGGGCCTAGACCAGCAGCTGGCTCAGCCTCTCAAGTATGTATTTATGTGTATACACTAATTATATATATATATATATGTGTGTATGTCCAGCTAAACATTAGAGTAAGTATGTTGAAAGCCTGTACCTAAAACATACCTTCTAGAGCAGGAGTCTCCAAACTGTGGACCGAGGGCCAGATGTGGCCCTTTGCTAGCCTTTATCGGGTCCTTGGGGGCACTATTGCCTTTACTGATACCAATGATGGGATGCTATTCCTCTTACTAATAGGGGCACTACTACTACTACTCCTACTGACCACCAACATTGAGGCCATATTTACTCTCACTGATGCTGGGCTCAGGACGTTTTCTGCTCCTGCTGGTCACAATCCGGTCTCCTAAAAGTCTGAAGGCCAATAAACTGGCCCTTGGTTTAAAAAGTTTGGGGACCCCTGCTGTAGAGCATAGTTTTTCAACCGGGTTTCCATGGTAAAATGGCACACAGCCCTGTACCATTCATGAAAGGTCACTGTGTTAAAGTGGAGGGCCACTCTAAAAGAAAAAAGAGTATTAATATTCTTTAAAAAAAACATTTGAAAAAAATAGGCAGTCTTCCTAATCTGCCTCCTTCCTACTCCGCGGTGATCTTCCCTCCTCCTCCGTGTTGTCTTCTGGGTAATGGGGCGCGCTGTGTTCTGGGAACTGTGTGTTCCCTAACACAGCGCATACCATTCACATAGCGCATGCGTAGTAGGAAACGGGCAGTGAAGCCGCAAGGCTCCACTACCTGTTTCCCCTAGTCAGGATGGTGGCGCTGGGACCTGAGAGCTGACGGATATGTCGGCCGCCATCGCGGGCACCCTGGAAAGGTAAGTCTCCTTAATAAGAGTCAGCAGCTATTTATTTTTTTTTGAGCTGCTGACTTTTTAAAAAAATTATGTATTTCAGCTGAAACACCACTTTAAGTTCTGTGTACAGAGTAGAGGGAGATCACATCCCATTCCTCCTCCAGGCTCTCTTTCATCTATGCTGTTATTTACTTTTGCCAGCAAAAGTGAAAGCTGTGTAAGCCGCCCGTCTGCCGATGATGTCACAGCTTTTAGTGTGATTGCACATTTTCCCACATCACACAAATATGTGTTGCCTTTTGCAATTGTGCACGGTGCCATTTAAGAATTAACCACACATCCACCAATTGTATGTTTGTTTTTGCCCACTTAAATGCATGGTACCACAATGTATAAAAAGAAAAAGTGCAGCGCTGGATAATAGATAAAATGTGAATACCAAATGACACAATTACTAATGAAACCAAATATTGTGAATAAATATGTGACCACGTGAAAACAAATCAAGTGTTCAAATACTCAGAAAAAGTTCATGAATAAAAGTTCATAAATAAACATCCAAACGATCAAAAGTGATGGTTATTCCTGTGTAGAAACATGCAAAAATGCAGTGCATGGAATACTTGTCACCGTCGGTGCTTCCCGTCACCAAGAAATAAAGTAAAGGGGAGGCTTACCAGAAAGCCATCGACCGCCCTTAGGCAGGGGGGGTCAAACTGTGCTTAGTAGAACAACCTTGGTGCTGTTTAGATGTCACCAGCGTGCCAAACGTTATTCGATCGACCTTTACACTTCGCGGACGATGGTACCACTGGTGGGGCTCAATTTTAAAATCACTCCAGCACATTTTTTGCCTGTTTTGTGAGCATAGAGCAGCCTAATAAAAAATAGAACACGAAATAAAATGCTTTGGTTCAGACACACCTCCTTGTGTGAACGAGGCCTCAGACTGGTGTGCCCCAGGGTTGTGCGCAATTCTTAAGGGTGCCTTGACTACAATGAGGTTGAAAAACATTGCTCTAGGGTAGGTACAAGTATTACCAGTACCTCCCGTTTCCCCCAGTCGTCTTCCAGGACAGCCCTTCAGAGATGTAGCTCCTCCCATCGCCACAGGAAACACATTGCTATTCAGTTCAAAAGGCGGTCCCTTAGGCCCATGGTCAGTCATTTGTGTTTCCTCCATCGGAGGAACATGTTGCTGAGTAGGGATGAGCCGAACCCCCCCCCCCCCCCGAGTTCGGTTCGCACCAGAACCTTCGAACGGACCGAACGTTCGCGCGAATATTCGAACCCTATTCTTTACAATGGACGCGAATGTTCGAAATCAAAAGTGCTAATTATAACGGCCAATATGCATGTTAATGTCATAAAACAGGTTTGGGGACCCGGGTTCTGCCCCAGGGGCCATATATCAATGCAAAAAGAAGGTTTTTCGGGAGCAGTCATTTTAATGATGCATAAAGTGAAAAAAAAAAGTGAAATATTCCTTTAAATATGGTACCTGGGGGGTGTCTAAAATATGCCTGTGAAGTGGCATGCGTTTCCCTTTTTTAGAACTGTCCCTGCACTAAATGACATTTGTAAAGGAAAAAAATAAGCCATTTAAAACCGCTTGCGGCTTTAATGTCATGTTTTGTCCTGGCAATATGGCTGAAAATCCTTGAGAAAAATGGCATGGCTACCCCATCACCCCCCCCCCCCCCCCCCCACCCCAGCCCCTTTGGGTCTTGTATGGATATTAAGGGGAACCCTGCACCCAAAATAAAACCCTATACCTACAACCTTATATACTCTGAACAGCAGTATACAGGCAGTGCAAACAAGACAGGGACTGTAGGTCTGTTCTTAAGTGTAGCTCCATCCAAAAAAAAATCTATTTTTAAGTTTTTTGTCACCCCCTGTAACATTTGTTTTGCTGTCTGTGCACCTGTTTAGAACATTTCACCTCACTTTCCGTCCCAATGACAAATGTTTTTGGAAAAGTGGGGTTTTTATTGAAACAAGGATTGGTGATAAAGCATCAGTAGAGAGGAGATACCTTTTTCCCAAATTAAATCTAACAGGATAGAATTTCCCTTCCTAGGGGTAGATTTCCTCTCACTTCCTGTTTTCTCCTTCCGTTTGCAATTAGGAGTCGTTTGTAAGTTGGATGTTTGAAAGTAGGGGCCTGCCGTATATACTCTGCAGAAATTTGCCCAATTAGATGTTGGTGTAGCCACAACACTGTAAGCCCTCACAGTTACTCTTGGTTGGCACAGGAATGGGCCCTGCTGTGAATTATTAGATCAAGATTTGTAATTGCATGCACCTGTTGAACAGGGCAGAAAAATTGGGCCTTTGGTGGTGGTGGACGGTGTTGCCACAAGACTGTAAGCCCTCACAGTTACTCTTGGTGGGCGCAGGAATGGGCCCTGCTGAGAATTATTAGATCAAGATTTGTAATTACACGCCCCTGTTAAAAGGGGTTGAAAAATTGAGCCTTTGGTGGTGGACGGTGTTGCCACAACACTGTAAGCCCTCAGTTACTCTTGGTGGGCACAGGAATGGGCCCTGCTGTGAACTATTAGATCAAGATTTGTAATTACACGCCCCTGTTAAACAGGGGCTGAAAAATTGTGCCTTAGGCACTGATGTGCTGGTGCCACAACACTGTAACCCCTCACAGATACTGTACTTGGAGCACAGCAGTCAGACCTGTTGCGAAGCATTGCTTAAAATTTTTTAATTACACGCCCCTGTTAAACAGGGGCTGAAAAATTGGGCCTTAGGTGCTGGTGCCACAACACTGCAACCCCTCACAGATACTGTACTCTGAGCACAGCAATGAGACCTGTTTCAAAGCATTGCATACAAAATTGTAATTACACGCGCCTGTTAAACAGGGGCTGAAAAATTGGGCCTTAGGCACTGGTGCTGGTGCCACAACAGACAACACCGCAACCCCTCACAGATACTGTACTTGGAGCACAGCAGTCAGACCTGTTGCGAAGCATTGCTTAAAAAAATTGTAATTACACGCCCCTGTTAAACAGGGGCTGAAAAATTGGGCCTTAGCCACTGGTGTGGTGGCACCCAGAAACAAAAATGTTCTTCCAAGCTATCAAGGAGTGGATCATTGAGGAGGAAGAGGATAGTCAGTGAACATAACCGGACAGTCACTCAGCATAGGCAGTCTTGAAGGGATGTGACATTATAAATTATTAGGTTATATCCGCTTCAGGTGCCTGGTAGCTGGTGGTGATCCAAGACTGATTTATCTTTATGAAGGTCAGTCGATCAACCGAGTCGGTGGACAGGCGCACCGTGTGATCGGTGACAAAGCCTCCAGCAGCACTGAATGTGCGTTCGGAAAGAACGCTGGATGCAGGACAGGCCAGTAGCTCAATTGCATACTGTGCAAGCTCTGGCCAGTGATCCATCCTCAAGACCCAGTAAGCCAGAGGATTTTCGGTGGGAAAGGTGTCCAAGTCTGACCTTGCCCCTAGGTATTCCTGCACCATGTATATCAGACGCTGGCGATGGTTGCTGGAACCGATCATACCTTGGGGCTTCGGACTAAAAAATTGTCTAATCGCATCGGTCAGACGTCCACCTTCCCCACCCCTCCTTCTGCTACTGACCGAAGCCTCAGCAACTCGTTGTCCAGGACCAAGAGTTTGTAACCTCCCAGTCTCTGGGAATGCGTTGCACAGACCTTTCTGCAAGGCCTCCCTGAGATGTCTCATCCTCTGCTCCCTCTGCGACGGCAAGATAAGGTCAGCAACCTTACCCTTGTACCATGGATCAAGGAGAGTGGCCAGCCAGTAATGGTCCCTCTCCTTGATCCGAAGAATACAAGGATCTGTAGTGATCTAATATAATCGTCGTTCCTCGTAGATGGAATATAGTTATTAAAAGTATTGTCTCCGCAGCAAAACCCGATTCTCCCAGAGAGAGATTTTATTGACTTCCAAAACAGAACATTATTACAGATGGCAAAATCCAACAGAGTACATGACAAGGAATATCTTCTCCTAGACCCGTCTTTCTCTAGACTAGCTGACAACCTGCCTGTCTTCTCATATACTGATCTGACACTGGGGGGGGGGTCAACCAAATGTTTACCATGAATACCCCCCTCAATTCTAATTACCATCAGTAAATACTAGGTGAAAAGGCTATTCCTCACACACACAACTTGCATAAGATTTACACATCAAAGGGTAACAGATAACATTGTCTTTGATGTGTGCGACTACTGATTAGATTAAGAGATGACACCTGGACACCCTTTTGAGGTGTAGAATAGACTTGAATCCCCAATCTATATTCTTGCATAATGAATTTGTCTTAGAATGCCTAAATAGAATGCCTATACGAACTACATAAAAAAAACACTACATATATATATAAATATGTATATATATAATATATATATATATGTATATATATATATATATTAGATATAATATACTACATATACCCCCACTTGGGTCGTTCTAACTACTAGAACTGACCCATAAATCAAGCAACAAACATAGCATTACCGACTTGAGGTATTGGATGCTTCACAATGGCTCATATGAAATATAAAGTTGAAACTGGTTACATCTCTCTTCACCAGCCTCTAAAATATCCCCATGAAACAGTCATTAGATAATTTAGCTTTAGACCATGACTGGAAAAGGATTCGGTAAACATCCTTATTATATCACATCAAGATCTTGAATATTGCACAAAAACGAGCGGATGTCACAGTCCATTCTTCAATTTTCAACTCCAACTTCATCACATCTCTCATTGAAAGTAGACTTGGTGTGCTGGGAGCTCCGATCCACATAAATCCAGGATTCCTCTCCAGGCTCAAGGTTTTCATTTTCTTAAAGATGCTTTTGCACAAACACCAGCAAATCCCGAAATTCTACTTCCATCTTTATAGTAAGAAGAACCATCCATGTACCAGCTCTCACTTTCAAGTTCAAAAGGTTTGGATACGGCTGAAAAAAACTGCTATTGCTGTACTTTGTAATTTGCTGTAGGCCGACTCCTCATTTCCATCCTTAATAGAGCAGTTACTTGAATCATTCAGTCCATAATTCCACCTGAATGGTATACCAATCTATATACCAATCTATAATCCATATATCCATATAATCCATATATAATCCCCCACTTTCAGATAGAATCAGCTTGACATCAGCGTTTATCAGATCTTCTATCCAGACAAAGCAGCAGTGGAAAATCTTGCCAGTAAAGTTAGGTCTTTTTTCATCCATATGTCAATAATATTAATGACTGATTCAACAAAGTTTCAAATCATGACTGGAGTGATGAACTTCACTCACCCCTCTTATAAATTTAGGAAAACCACCCAACATACTATAATTTATGCTATGCCAAGCCATTGTGCAGCATCTCACCTTAGATGTCAAATATATTGATCAATATGCAATATGTAATATGCAACATGTTATGTAACACGAAAATTATTTTAGGTTTAAATGTTTCGCTCTGGTTTTAAGATAAAGTTCAAGAAATAAAACATAATAAAAAAAAAATAAAAAATAAAAATAAAAATGGAAAAGGGTGAAAAATAAAAATAAAAAATAGGGCTTGATGAATAAAAATGGGAAAGGGTGAAAAATAAAAAAATAAAATATAGGGAAAAGTCCATTGTCCAAGTCAAAAAGTCAAAAAAAAGTAAATTGCTTGATGAATATTGAGAGAGTCCATGATATTGTTTATTCAGTGTTTCTCCCCCACTAGCCAGAAATTTCAGCTTGCAGTTCACATGCTATGCGGATGCAGTATCTTCAATATCTGAAAGACAAAAAAACTCTCCAACAAAACTAATTAGCAAGATCCTTAAACATTCTTTGAAGTTAAAACAAAGGACTATTTACACATCCCCAGGTTGAAACTAAACCACCCCCACTGCTAGAGAAATGTCACTTGTATTCAAAAACAGATCTGGATAATGTAATCTGTTTAGCTGTCCCAGCAATGTGTAATGTTCCATTTTCATCTTATCGTACTCAATCTTCAAGTGGTCATATTTCTGTTTTAACTGAGAAAATGGTATCCAAGCCTTAGATACTTTTTTTATTATGATTTTGGTCAGCTCTGCTTTTCATATTAATATCACCTATATTTGACCTGGTGTCTCCTCTTTGATTGTTATCATAAGACATTATCATTTGATCTTTATGTTCAGTATTTGTCCTAAACAATGTGGCTAAATCAATCTTGACAGCTTGCTCATTTGACTTTCTCCATAAATTGTCTGCTTTCAACAATACATCTTTTAAATCATGGGGATTTGGGGTAACTAGTAAAATATTTTGTCTAATCTCTTCGTTCAAAGCATGTAGAAATATACTCATATGTAACAAGCCACCATGCTCAAATGCAAGATTATTACTGACCAATATTTCCATAATAGATTTTATCCTTCCTGACAGTTCGTAGGGAGATTCACTTTTCATTTGTTTGATCTTCCCATGAACAGTAACATCAGAACGTACACCATACAAAACACATAACAATTCAATCAATATGTCCCTTGTCCTCATTGGTTGAGTACAGATCTGCTTAATTCTCACCCAAAGACTATTTCCTATAGAATGTTGCATAACTCTGTCTAAATCAGATGGGTTGAGATTGTACATATCTCTGACATTCTGCAAGTCACAAAACCATTTTAAAAATCTGTTTAAATCATGGCAGGGAACCATTCCTATTTCTTTAAGAATTGCATCTAATTCTTTTGGTTTCAAAGGCTTCATTACAAGCTGAACTTCACCTGCATTATTATTATTGTTATAAACTGTGGTGGTCACAGTGGGTGCGGCTGGCAATGAATTATCAGATTTAATATGAGGTTCTGTTTCATTTGATAGAATGTTTGTATTTTGCTGCAGATTGCTGAATCCACGATTTGATGCATATCTGCATTCCTGAGATCTCTTCTCCAATTCCATAATTCTTAATTTCAATCTTTCATTTTCCTCTGATAATTCATTACAACGTTTAGACTTCTCAAGCAGAGCTTCCCCAATGGTGACTGCATGCAATTTTAAATTTACAGTCTCAGATTCTGATTGGTTTTGTAACCTCTGACAAACCTTGTTGCTATTATCAACTGCACTCTGTAACTGGGTAATTTCCTCAACCTTATCCTTCAACGAACTTTCCATTGTTAAACAGCAAGATAACAAGCCCTGTACAATACAACCTTTTCTTTTACCTTCTGAAATTTTACTATCAAAAACTGTTTTTTCTAAAAATTCATTCATCATAGTCCATGTCTGCTTATATTTTTCTGGCACTTCATAAGGACCGCCATGACGCTTAATACATTTTAACACCCATCTGTTAACTTTATCAGAACTGACACTAGCTTCACACTGAGTAAGCATTTTTACTATATTATTAATAATTTAAAAAGAGAGAAATATTTTACTCACCGCATTAATTACTCCTTCAGCTTCCAGCTCAGGTCTTCTGGTACACGATGCAGTCCCTTTCTTCGTTTCCAGTCTCCAGAGAATAATTCTGGGGTTCCAAACTTGTTTGATTTTGTAGATCAGACTCTCTTATGTCACAACCAGACGTTAGAGTCACAGCACAGGTCTTGGGTCTCCATCAGACTTCTGTCCAACTCACGGATTGTTATCACCACGATTTCTAATACAAAGTCCTGAAAATGCTCTTCTGGTCGCTTGAACGGCACCAATGTAGTGATCTAATATAATCGTCGTTCCTCGTAGATGGAATATAGTTATTAAAAGTATTGTCTCCGCAGCAAAACCCGATTCTCCCAGAGAGAGATTTTATTGATTTCCAAAACAGAACATTATTACAGATGGCAAAATCCAACAGAGTACATGACAAGGAATATCTTCTCCTAGACCCGTCTTTCTCTAGACTAGCTGACAACCTGCCTGTCTTCTCATATACTGATCTGACACTGGGGGGGGGGTCAACCAAATGTTTACCATGAATACCCCCCTCAATTCTAATTACCATCAGTAAATACTAGGTGAAAAGGCTATTCCTCACACACACAACTTGCATAAGATTTACACATCAAAGGGTAACAGATAACATTGTCTTTGATGTGTGCGACTACTGATTAGATTAAGAGATGACACCTGGACACCCTTTTGAGGTGTAGAATAGACTTGAATCCCCAATCTATATTCTTGCATAATGAATTTGTCTTAGAATGCCTAAATAGAATGCCTATACGAACTACATAAAAAACACTACATATATATAAATATGTATATATATAATATATATATATATATATGTATACATATATATATATTAGATATAATATACTACAGGATCCTTCCGGAGGCTTTGCAGGATCAGGGAAGCCATGCAACGTAGGTTAGCCGAGGCATTCGGTCCGGAGTCTTCTGGGTCACTGAGGACGACATGATCGCCAGCCACCTCCTCCCAGCCACGTACAAGTCCACTGGTTTGTTGGGACTGTAAATCATCCCTAAAAGACTGCTGCTGATGCTGAGTGCCAGGCTCCACCTCCATGCTCACACAATCCTCCTCCTCCTCATCCTCTTCCTGTGTGATGGGTGGGAGAGAAGGAACACTGTCTGGATAAAGGGGGCCTTGAGAGGCAAGGAAGTCCTCCTCTTCCTGCCTCTGTTCTGCCTCAAGTGCCCTGTCCATTATCCCACGCAGCATATGCTCCAACAGGTGGACAAGAGGTACAGTGTCACTGATGCATGCACTGTCACTGCTCACCATCCTCGTGGCCTCCTCAAATGGTGACAGGACAGTGCATGCATCCCTGATCATGCTCCACTGGCGTGGGGAAAAAAATCCAAGCTCCCCTGACCCTATCCTGGTGCCGTAGTCGCACAGGTACTCATTGATGGCCCTCTACTGTGTATGCAGTCGCTGCAGCATGGCCAACCTTGAGTTCCACCTGGTGGGCATGTCACATATAAGGCGGTTCTTGGGCAGGTTCAACTCCTTTTGCAGCTCACCCAGCCGAGCACTGGCATTATACAATCGGCGGAAATGCACACAGATTTTCCTGGCCTGCCTCAGGACATCCTGTAAGCCTGGGTACCTGCCCAAGAACCGCTGCACCACCAGGTTGAGGACATGAGCCATACAGGGCACATGGGTCAGCTGTCCCTGTCGCAGGGCGGAGAGGAGGTTGGTGCCATTGTCACAAACCACCATTCCTGGCTTAAGCTGGCGTGGCGTCAACCACCTCTCGGCCTGCCCCTGCAGAGCTGCCAGAACCTCTGGCCCAGTGTGGCTCCTGTCCCCCAAACACACCAGCGCAAGCACGGCATAGCATCTTCTTGCCTGCGTACTTGCGTAGCCCCTTGTACGCCTACGGAGCACCGCTGGTTCCGAGGACAGAGCACTCGAAGAGGCCATGGAGGAAGAAGAAGAGGAGGGGGTGGAGGAGAGAGGTGTGTCACAACCAGTAGTAGCATTTTGGAGGCGTGGTGGCAGAACAACCTCCAACACTACTGCACCTTGTCCTGCATCCCTCCCAGCTGCCAAAAGAGTGACCCAATGGGCCGTGAAAGACAGGTAACGTCCCTGTCCATGCCTGCTGGACCATGAGTCAGCGGTAATATGCGCCTTACCGCTGACCGCCCTGTCCAGCGAGGCATGGACATTGCCTTCCACATGCCGGTAGAGAGCCGGAATCGCCTTCCGTGAGAAAAAGTGGCGTTTGGGAACCTGCCACTGAGGAACCGCACATTGAACAAACTCACGGAAGGGGGCCGAGTCTACCAACTGAAAAGGCAGCAGTTGAAGTGCTAGCAATTTAGACAAGCTAGCATTCAACCGCTGGGCATGTGGATGGTCTAGCAGCTGGGGCAGGGAAATTTGCCTGGTAGAATCGGACGTCGTGTACTGCTAGCAGAGTGCCCGCAAGTACTTGGCTGTGACACACCTAATGCTACACCTTCATTCCTCTCAGAGCAGCTTTCAGAGAGGACTGAAGATATAGTGGGGTTGGAGATACCAGCTGATGAGGAGCAAGGAGAGGTCCGCTTTGTTCTTTGGTGTGGGTCTTTACTGTGCGCTTGCCAACGAGCTGCATGGCAGGTCGACATATGTCTGGTCATGCTTGTGGTGCTCAAGCGGCTGATGTTTTGGCCACGCAAGATACGCTTGAGACATATGTTGCAAATAGCAGTGGTGCGATCTGATGCACTCGTCTCAAAAAAGGCCCACACCAAAGAACTTTTGTGATAACGTGCAGAGGCAGCGCCCTGCAAAGGCGGAGCTCTGCGGTGTGATTCAGTTGGTGTGCTGGCCTCTAGCTGGCCTCCGGAGGGCATCCTGCCTCGTTGGACATGTGCCGCTTCCTCCTCCTCCTCCTCCTCCTCTCTCCCTTCAGGCACCCACATGGAGTCAGTGACCTCATCATCCCCTCCCTCTTCACCACTGGAGCAAACCTGGCAGTAAGCTGCAGCTGGTGGAACATGACTGCCAGATTAAAAAATATAGAATATAGAAAGTGACCTTCGCGCTTTACTAATGGATAATGGATTAAATAAATCCACACGTGTGAGTGAATAAATGAATAAAATAAGTGCACATGTGCAAAGGACACTTATAAATATAAATCAAATAGTAAGTGAAATAAGCTCCAATAAATAGTGACAAGTGTGATTCAGTGTAGATAAATTATCTTACATGAATAAATTACTAGCAGCCAAACCTAAATGTGTTCACAATACACAACAACAAATTGATAGTAAAAGTGATTCAGTGCTAAAAATAAAATAAAAACACACAGTAAGAATATCACATCTGATAAAAACCCAGTAAAGGATCAATAATTGGTAAAAATAAATAGAAGCACGTAATAAACACCACAAATAAACTGGTTAATAAAGAAGGTGGTCTGTGAGTCTAATATAACTAAAAAAGTCCGATGAATAAAGGAGTTAAAAAAGTTCAAATCGGGGGATAGCTCTTGTTGACATCACTGGGAGATAAGTCTTGATAGCATCAGTAGTATAAGTGGTTAAAAGACAACTATTTAGAATTCATCCACACATATATATGCTGAATGCTTTTCCAAAAAGCGAGGTGTTTCCCAACTGTCAGCAGGGTAGGTTGGTACAATCCTTAAACGGTTCCCCTAACCTCCCACCTGGTATCCAAAGAGTAAGGTGTTTCACAACTGTCAGCTGGGTAGGTTGGTGCAATCCTTAAACAGTTTCCCTAACCTCTCACCTCATATACTCTTTGGTAGCGTGTGTGATAAGGAACGTTGTAGCCCTTCTCTACCATCCGAGCGTTTCTCCTCCCTTTCATCGGTTATTCACCGCGCACTGGAAACAGGGATGTGCCTTCGCGTTGGGACCACTGTCCTTTCCACGCCGTTAGGCCAGCATATGTCTAAATGCGGGTCAATAGCCAAGTCTCCGATCCAATATAATCACCGGGGGAAAAGGGGGGAAAAAAATGCTTCCAATGGTGAAGTATATCAAAACATGGGGACTTTATTCAAAACAAAAATAAAAATTGGACTCTTACAAGATAAAAATTTTCAAGTAGGCAAACATTAAAATGGCGTCCAAACGCCGATCTCACATCACTTCCGGTTCACTGCCTCCGATCCCTCCCTACATGTTACGTCATGTGACTTCATCAGGGGAACCGGATTGGCTGCAGTAGCATTGCTTTTATCTGGTCAAACAGGAAGTAGTACGGTAGCCATCTTGTTGTAGCTAAGATGAATATGACCCTTTTGAATTAATTTGGTGTGGTTAGCCACTATAAAAGTTTGCCAACCATTTGCTAGATAGATACGTTTATGTCGCTATCTATTTGTCTCATCCATATTGTAATGTAAATCTAGCCCGTGCAGGTATATATTTATATATATATAAGCCCAATCTGTGTGTTGATGTCACTACAGATTTAATTAAAAAATATTATATATTAAAAAGCTATTCAGATACTCTATAATTAGTGATTCATTTAGTCAGAACATCGCCATTGCCATTAATTGGGAAGGGACATCATTTAATTTAATTTTAATTTTAATCAATTTTATATTCTAATATTTTATACATTTTAAATTATGAGATCTATTCTATTTAACTTATCCCACTACTTCTATTTTTAAATCTTTTATCCCGTGCGATCAGGTCGGGTTATTATAATTTTATTTTTATTGGTTATAACTATTATTAGTATTAACCATAGAGTTTATTTATTGTTCTAAATGGTACTCATTATTCAAGAATCCGGGTCACACATCGCCCTGATCATGTTGGTTCTAATGGATACTTTTCTTGCATGAAGTCTAGGTTAGCTTCCGGTCAGCTAACCGCAGCTCCAGACAAGTCCAAACATACATTCACTGGACTGTCAGCAAGGAATGTCCAGAAGAGAAGGGCATGTGATAGGAGGACATCCATTTTGTTCCACAGGAGGTTACAAAATGGAGGTTATAAACCAACATGCCCTGGAACTGTCAGCAATGAAATACTAGGAGAAGAATAGTTTAAATCATCCATTCTTTCTATCTTTGACACACTGATTTGAGGATGGATATTTTGAGCTAACACAACGGGCCACTAGAAAATGGCCGCGGGGGTGTTGTTTCTGCATGTCCAACTTTCGGATCCTGTGCTGAGATATACCACTTAAACATATAGCTTTTAATACTTTAATATTCATTTATATAATTTTAACCACTTTCCGGCTGGCGCACGACGATGTACGTCCCTTTTTTGAAAAGGGATATCTCGGTAACGGCAGCAGCTGCTGCCACAACCGAGGTATCCATCTCTTCAGGCGCCGGTCGGCTGTCCGATAATGGTGGTCATCGCGGCGGATTCACCGCGAGATCACCGTTATCGGCGGCGGGAGAGGTGCCCTCCCGCCGCTCTCCTGCGCCTTCCGCCGCTTACCGGAACCGTCGGCAGCGGCGGAGGCGATCGGGTCCGTTCCCCTCCTGTGTCTAGAGATGAGTGACGCTAAGATGGCCGCCACTCATCTCTATACCATAGGAGGGCGGAAGCGACGTCAAAAACGTCACTTCCGCCCATACCTCTTAAAGAGGAATTTTCAAATGTCATTTTTTTAAATGACATTTTTTTTTTTTTTCATTGATGTCCAAATATGAGATCTGAGGACTTTTTGACCCCAGATCTCATATTTAAGAGGACCTGTCATGCTTTTTTCTATTACAAGGAATGTTTACATTCCTTGTAATAGGAATAAAAGTGAGCCAATTAATTTTTTTTTAAAAAACAGTGTAAAAATAAATAAAATCAAGAAAAATAAATAAGAAAAACAAAAAAAAATTTTTTTAAAGCGCCCCGTCCCGACGAGCTCGTGCGCAGAAGCGAACGCATACGTGAGTAGCGCCCGCATATGAAAACGGTGGTCAAACCACACATGTGAGGTATCGCCGTGATCGGTAGAGCGAGAGCAATAATTATAGCCGTAGAACTCCTCTGTAACGCAAAATATGCAACCTGTAGAATTTTTTAAACGTCGCCTACTGAGATTTTTGAGGGTAAAAGTTTGAAGCGGGCGCAATTTTGAAGCGTGACATGTTAGGTATCAATTTACTCGGCGTAACATTATCTTTCACAATATATAAAAAAATTGGACTAACTTTACTGTTGTCTTATTTTTTTATTCAAAAAAGTGACTTTTTTCCAAAAAAAGTGCGCTTGCAAGACCGCTGCGCAAATACGGTGTGAAAAAAGTATTGCAACGACCGCCATTTTATTCTCTAGGGTGTTAGAAAAAAAAAAACAATATATAATGTTTGGGGGTTCTAAGTTTTTTTCTAGCAAAAAAAACTGTTTTAAACATGTAAACACCTAAAATCCAAAACGAGGCTGGTCTTAAAGTGGTTAAATAAAAACATGATGTAATAAAAGCTTTTTAATATATAATATTTTTTAATTAAATCTGTAGTGACATCAACACATAGATTGGGCTTATATATATAAATATATACCTGCACGGGCTAGATTTACATTACAATATGGATGAGACAAATAGATAGCGACATAAACGTATCTATCTAGCAAATGGTTGGCGAACTTTTATAGTGGCTAACCACACCAAATTAATTCAAAAGGGTCATATTCATCTTAGCTACAACAAGATGGCTACCGTACTACTTCCTGTTTGACCAGATAAAAGCAATGCTACTGCAGCCAATCCGGTTCCCCTGATGAAGTCACATGACGTAACATGTAGGGAGGGATCGGAAACAGTGAACCGGAAGTGATGTGAGATTGGTGTTTGGACGCCATTTTAATGTTTGCCTACTTGAAAATTTTTATCTTGTAAGAGTCCAATTTTTATTTTTGTTTTGAATAAAGTCCCCATGTTTTGATATACTTCACCATTGGAAGCATTTTTTTCCCCCCTTTTCCCCCGGTGATTATATTGGATCGGAGACTTGGCTATTGACCCGCATTTAGACATATGCTGGCCTAACGGCGTGGAAAGGACAGTGGTCCCAACGCGAAGGCACATCCCTGTTTCCAGTGCGCGGTGAATAACCGCTGAAAGGGAGGAGAAACGCTCGGATGGTAGAGAAGGGCTACAACGTTCCTTATCACACGCGCTACCAAAGAGTATATGAGGTGAGAGGTTAGGGAAACTGTTTAAGGATTGCACCAAGCTACCCTGCTGACAGTTGTGAAACACCTTACTCTTTGGATACCAGGTGGGAGGTTAGGGGAACCGTTTAAGGATTGTACCAACCTACCCTGCTGACAGTTGTGAAACACCTCGCTTTTTGGAAAAGCATTCAGCATATATATGTGTGGATGAATTCTAAATAGTTGTCTTTTAACCACTTATACTACTGATGCTATCAAGACTTATCTCCCAGTGATGTCAACAAGAGCTATCCCCCGATTTGAACTTTTTTAACTCCTTTATTCATCGGACTTTTTTAGTTATATTAGACTCACAGACCACCTTCTTTATTAACCAGTTTATTTGTGGTGTTTATTACGTGCTTATATTTATTTTTACCAATTATTGATCCTTTACTGGGTTTTATTAGATGTGATATTCTTACTGTGTGTTTTTATTTTATTTTTAGCGCTGAATCACTTTTACTATCAATGACTGCCAGATTGCTGTCCTTGAGCATCCCCTCTCTTTGCGCTCACGCTACTGCCTTCTTATAGCTGGGTATCATCTTCCGAGCCTTCAAAACGTTGGGCATCCTCCTGGAGCATGTACCCAACACTGTGCTCAAACAGTTCGGGGGACTCCTCAGGAGGACATGGTGGGTCTAGGGAAGGGGTGCCTGATGATACCATTGAGTACGCGTTGGCAGCTGCTTTGCCAGTACCCTGAGCCTGGGTGAGAGAGGATGAGGAGGGCTTGGTCATCCATTCTACCAAGCCTTCGGCATGATGCGGCTCAACATGTCCAGCTGCCGAAAACAAGGACAAGCGTGTCCCATGGCCACGTGCTGATGACGATGCACGACCACGTCCAGGACCAGCACTGTTGTCTCTAGACACAGAGTCTGCTTCCCCTGGGCCTTACGGCAGATAGAGGCTGCCTTAGATGACAACAGCTGGGCCTTACAGCAGATAGAGAGGCTGAGGTGGTTTTATGTGTGCTGTACTAACACAGCAGACACACGCTAGCTCCTGGAGATGCCTGGCTGCCTTAGATGACAACAACTGGGCCTTACGGCAGATATAGGCTGCCTTAGATGACAACAACTGGGCCTTATAGCAGATAGAGTGGCTGAGGTGGTTTTATGTGTGCTGTACTAACACAGCAGACACACACACGCTAGCTCTTGGAGATGCCTGGCTGTCTTAGATGACAACAGGGCCTTATGACAGATAGAGAGGCTAAGGTGGTTTTATGTGTGCTGTACTAATACAGCGGACACACACGCTAGCTCCTATAAATGCCTAATAGTATAAAGGTGATACTGCAATGCTGTACTAACAGCACGCACACACCAGACTAATCCCCAGAATCACAGCATTTAGACTCAGCAGCAGATAATGTCACCACTCAGCACAGCAGAATGTATAACACAGCACAGCACTGCAGATACTGTCAGCAGCAGTGCAATCAGCAGAATGAATATAATATCAAATGTGTCAGCAATGAATCAGCATCAGCAATGTACAACTGACTTTCTGTATCACAGTCACCGGAACAGAGTGCACTAGGCCGCCACAGCGGCGGCCTTTTATAGAGTGGGGCGTGTACTAAAGCCCCTGAGCTATAATTGGCTACAGGCATCCTGCCTGTAGCCAATTATGGCTCTCCTTGCTGCCGGCGCTGTGATTGGCCAAGCATGCGGGGTCACAGTGCATGCTTGGCCAATCATCAGCCAGCAATGCACTGCGACTGGCGCAATGCATTGCGGGCCGCTCGCATCACACGAATGTGATGCGAACGGGCCAAATAGTTCTGGGCTCGCCGAGCGGGCGAGCGCCCGGTGCTCGATTCGAACGTGGGTTTGAATCGAACACCGGGCCCATCCCTATTGCTGAGGCGTCAAGTTCGCATGCAAAGACCGCGGCACTTTCAGTAGCAGCCAGAAATTCAGTCTGGATGAAAACTTGGGGAGGGGACACGGCTTCCAAAATGCGCCTGTGCTGTGTCCCTTTCTTCGGGGATCTGGTTTTCGGTCTAGAATTGGACACCGCCTTGGAAAGGGCAGTGGATAAAAGACCTTAGCCCCCAAAAAATTAAAAATTTCTAAAGTTTTTTCGTCCTCAAAGAGAACCCCCAAAAAACAGATAAGGAGTTCAGACCAAAGAAGCATTGAACAGGACAGATAGGGAAAGGAGGTACTCTCTTTTTAACTGTCCCAGTCAGATCCCAAAACCACAATGATGTCAGGTAACCAATGGGAGAAAGGCTGAAGGGGTTTCTCCCACAATGGGAAATGAGCACAACAAACACATTTCGTATTGAACATCATAAGGAGGGGTTATGCCCTAGTTTTTCACAGAGATCCCCCCTCCAAGTTTCTAGTTACAAAACTACCTAGAGACGCAGAAAAAGCCAGGGCCTTACCCTTAATGACCGGGGAAATGGTAGATCAGGTATTGGTACCAGTCCCAGTTCAGGAACGGGGATGGTTTCCATTTGCACGTGTTTTTGATAGAAACCATCCGGAAAATTCTGACCGATTATGAATCTCCGGCCCCTAAACTTGTCCATACGATACAAAAAGTTTTGCATGGAGTTCATTATAAATCAAGAGAAATCCATACCAAACTCAGTGCAAACAATTCTCTTTTTGGGTTACAACATCCAATTCAAGGAACAGAAAATTGTGCTTCCGGAAGAGAAGATATCCAAGCTGAGACAGAGGATGTCTTACCTTCAATCCAGTCGCAATTGCACAGTAAGGGAAGTGATGTCAGCATTGGGCCTTATGACGGCATCAATACCGGCTGTACAATGGGCCTGCTTCCACCAAAGAAACTTACAGATGCTCCTGTTGGAAGAATTTGAAAGGCAAGGACCTTGAAGAAAAGGTAAAGATTCCCACCAAAGTAAAACTATCTCTATGGTGGCGGAAAGACAGAGACAATCTTCACAAAGGGATATACTACCCATCACGTCCATACTGACCAGCAGTTAGGGTTGGGGAGCCCATGTCAACAGTTACTGGGCCCAGGGCAAGTGGACTCCAGAAGAAAAAGAGTTCTCCTCCAACTGGCAAGAACTGTCGGCTATCTGCAGAGCATAACTAGCTTTTCAGGAACAGGTCCAGGGTCACCACCTCCAGGTCCATTCCGACAATACGACAGCAGTAGCGTATGTCAACAAACAAGGGGGTACCAAGAGTCCCCGGTTGATATTGGCAGCAAAAAACATCTTTCGGTGGGCAGAAAGCAACCTCACTTCCATCTCCGTGGTACATCTGAAGGGGGAGCAGAACGATACTGGTGATTTTTTTGAGTCAACAAGTTTCAAATAAAGAATAGTCTCTGCACCCAGAGGTATTCGACAACATAGTGGCACACTGGGGGAAACCAAAAGTCGATCTGTTTGTGACCTGGAAAGATGCAAAAGTCCCAACTTTTTTTTCTCTGTACCCAGGAGACCAACCCTTGGTGGATGCCTTGAAGAGCCCCTGGATCTTCAACCTTGCTTATGAATTTCCACCCCTCCACCTCAGAGGGTGTTAGCCAAATTTCTGCTAGAAAAGACACAATTAATCTTGGTAGCACCATTCTGGTCCAAGAGACCCTGGTTTATAACTCTTCTGAAGTTAGCAGACAAGGCCCACTGAGGCTACCCCTCAGACAGGACCTTCTTTCGCAGGGACTTCTACTGCATCTACAAACCGACATACTAAAACTGTCAGTGTGACTGTGTGATCCTAAGAAGCGAAGGACTATCCGAGAGTAATCCGAACTTTGCTTTAGATTTCGAAAACCGGTCACCAGAGCTATCTATGGCAAGACCTGGAAAAAGTTCAATGCATGGTTGGATAGTGGAGAGGTGCAAAACAAGAACATAACAAGCTTCCTAGAGTTTCTTAAGGAAGGGAACGACCGAGGCTTATTGCTAAGTACAATCAAGGTACAGGTCTCTTGCCTTAAGTGTGTATCTAGAAACACGCTTACAGGAAGATCCCCTTATCTCAAGGTTCTTCAAAGCAATTGCAAAACACAGACCAGTCCAAGTTCATATGATCCCAACCTAGGACCTATCGGTAGTCCTCAGGGCCTTCCTGGGGGCACCCTTTGAACCAATCTCGGAGGCCTCTAAGACTGCTCACGCTTAAGACAGTGCTCCTAGTCGCAATCACTTCAGCCCGTATGGTGAGTGAAATGCAGGCTCTTTGCATCCGAGAGCCTTTCCTCCAGATCTGCGATGATAGTCATCCTAAGAACGGAGCCTGGGTTCCTGCCAAAGGTGGCGTCTAAATTTTAAAAGTCTCAGGCGTAAGAAGGTGCATTCTAAACTATCTTGAAGCGACCAAGACTTTCAGGGTAGCAGATTTAATTTTTGTTTTCAGGCAAGTGTAAGGGTCGGAAGGCCTCTAAAGTCACTTTAGCCAGATGGATCAAGTTAGCTGGAAACCTCCTAGGGGTATTAAGGTGCACTCCACAAGAGCGCTTTCGGCATCCTCGGCAGTAAAGGCTGGTGCCAACCCGGAGCAAATTTGCAAAGCAGCTACATGGTCAAGCTTTACCACACACTACCGACTAGAGCTACTGTCTTGTCAGGACCAGGCTTTTGGGAGGAAAGTCCTCTAAGCTGTGGATCCCCCTGCCTAATCTGGTGAGTACTTGGGTATCCTCTCAAGGGCTGTCCTGGAAGACGACTGGGGAAAATCTGAGTTAAACTTTCTTCCAGTAGTCTTTCAGGACAGCACAATCCCACCCTTAAATTAAATTGGTGAATTGATATTGCCTGTTCTGTCCTTCGGTTTTTGGTGATGACTGACCATGGGCCTGCGGGACCGCCTTTTGAACTGAATGGCAATGTGTTTCCTGTGGCGATGGGAGTAGGTCCATCTCTCAAGGGCTGTCCTGGAAACAGGGTTACCGGTAAGTCTAACTCCTGTTTTAGTATGTTAGTGCCCCTTCACACCTATGTGCACACACGAGGGTGTGAATGGGCATGTATCCTTTTTAAAAGCACACTAAACTACAGTGTATAGATGTGTATTTCCATATAGAAAAGTATGAAATTCATGATTCTCAGTTTTCCTGCTAGCAAAGGATATGAAGTAGAATAGACCAGGATCTCGTGTGTGTGTGTGTGTGTGTGTGTGGTGTGTGTGTGTGTGTGTGTGTGTGTGTGTGTGTGTGTGTGTGTGTGTGTGTGTGTGTGTGTGCGTGGTGCAATAATGCTTGTTGCACTGACAACATTGATCACAATATGGTAGTCTGTTCATTTAAATTGGCTGCCAATGTACCCCAACACACTGGAAAATGCACCTGACCCTTTTTTTTTTTTTCTGTGAATGCAATACACCATAGTGCATTGCCACGTCCTCCCTATTAGTGATGTTACAGCTCATGAACACCTGCACGCAAAGTCCTAATGTTTCCCAAACCATCCGTTATGTTGTCAAATTATACTTTATGGTGTCTGTTTTATATGTGATTATTTGCCTAACTGTGTTGATTTTACAGGAAGATGCAGAAGCACTACTACCTGAAGAACATTGGATTATAGTACTTGTTTACCCCAGGGCCGGCCCTACAATGGGTCCCACGGGGGCCATGGGACCCAGGTGGCACTTTAAGAGGGGCAGGGCCAATGCTACCTTTCACGTGGGACAAATGCCCCAGGCCCAGTCACTGTTTTGCGGTCCAAAAGAGCTGCCCCTGGAGCCCACGCTCCCTGCACATTGTGGCCCCCCCACGATGCCACTGGCATTGAGGTAGCTGTAGTCCATAGGGAGCGGGGGGCGGGTGTGCCACTCACTCTCAGACCCTGCCCCAATGCAATCTATATGCAGGAGAAAGCAGAGGCTGCAGGTGCAGCTAAGTAATGGGGTTTGGAGTGGGAGAAGCAGCGCTGACATCCCCCGAGCTGTGGATTGTCTGAGGCAGCACTGGGGGGCACTGATAAGCTGCACTGGTGGGCACTGCCGCACTGATGAGGTGGCACTGATAGGCTGCATGGATGGGCACTGTTGGGGTGGCACTGATAGGCTGCACGGATGGGCATTGTTGGACCCTAATAGGCTGCACTGATGGGCACTGATGAGGTGGCACCGATGGACATTGATGGACCCTTATAGGCTGCATTGGTGGGCACTAATGAAAACTGATAGGTGGCACTGATGGACACTAGCCTGTCCATGTACTGCCCTAGCCCACCCTATCCCAGTGGCATGTCATCCATGGGCATAGTTGCCAACAGTCCCGATTTCCCGGGACAATCCCGATTTTGGGACTCTCGTCCAGATTTATGCTTGTCCCGATTGTTTTCCCGGGATTTTGGTTTTGTCCCGAGAAAATCGGGAATGTTTTTATCAAAAAACAGCAATGGCTACACAAAAATGGACGCCGTCGCCTCCACGAGTGTTGTTTCCCCTTGTGTTCAGTGCAGAGGAGAGGGGCAGCCAATCGGCTTCTCTCTTCAGTGTGCAAATAGAAAATTCTATAGTACACTGAAGCCTATTGGCTACAGGGATTGGGAGCCCCTCCCCGCTCTCCACTGAATACAAGGAAATGTTCAGTCTCCACCCGCCGCCGCCGCCAACCCTCCGCTCCGCCCCGTGTGTCACACAGTCTCAAAATGATGGAAGGACTGGGGCTCGCGTGCTGGGGACAGTGCATCGATGGTCCTGGCTCCCCCCTTGCGATGAGCGGGGACACAGTCACACTTATGGAAGGACCGGGGCTCCGCTGGCTGGGGACAGTGCACTAATGGTCTTGGCTCCCCTTGCACCCCGCCCCCCCATGTCACCACCATACCTGTAATCCCCTTCCTGTGTCACCACCATACCTGTGTCCCCCCCCCCCCCCCCCCCCCCCCCCCCCCCCCCCCCCCCCCCCCCCCCCCCCCCCCCCCCCCCCCCCCCCCCCCCCCCCCCCCCCCCCCCCCCCCCCCCCCCCCCCCCCCCCCCACCCCCCCCCCCCCCCCCCCCCCCCCCGTGTCAACACCATACCTGTTCTAGAAAAAGCAAAACTATAAACATGAAGAAGTCACTTGGATACTGTGTGTCATATTTTTTAATCAGACTGTCCACAGCCGGTACCGAGCCTCAAGCTAATCACATTTTACTTAATCCGTGATTTCAAATTCCTGCATTTCATGACAGCAGAATTCTTTTAAATGTGTTACTAGAACATTTGCACAAATCCACAATCTTTATCTTGCTGGAATAGGTCCAATCTGTGTGGTGACAATAGTGCAGCTGGTGGTGGCTACTACTAATGTAAACCATTCCGAAAAGATTATATTCTCCCTTCTACAAAGCATGTACAGAGAAAGCACAGCGCCAGTCATAGTCATCATAGTTAAACCAGCAAGTAGAGACTCTAGCTTTGTTCAACAAAAATACACTCCTGGTGTTATAGTGCGGATATCTTTGAAGGTGCAAGCTTAAAGTGATTTGTAAAGCTTCATTTTTTTATTTTTAAATAACAAACGTTATACTTACCTCCTCTGTGCAAGGGTTTTGAGATGGATGGGGGAATCCTCCCTGCTGAGTCGTATTCTGACATTGGGAAAACAAGCTGGATCTACAGAAGTCGACCGGTATATCGACTCAATGGATCAAAATTCAGTCGGCCACTGCGGAACTGGCCGAATTTCAATCCATGTATGTAAAACTATGACTTTGAAAGCCACATTAAAAACCCCTTTCCGCCGACCTTACGCAGATATGCGTACTTGGCTTTTGGGGGTTATACCGGGATGATGCCCGCAGCTGCAGGCATCATCCCGGTACCGTTGTTTAGAGCCGCCGATCGGTTTTACAGGTCCCCCCCTCGCGCCGCTCTTACCGGGCCTCCTGTTCGATCGTGTGTGTGTGAGGGACTGGAACAAAGCCGGAAATGGCTTGGTTCCAGTCTCCTTGCTGTATAAAAAGGAAGCGACGTCACAACGTCACTTCCTGTTTACTCGGCTGCCAATGGCGCTGAATTAAAAAAAGTACACAGTATTCAGATACACAGTGTTCGGTGATCTGAATACTTTGAAGTGCAAAGGAGGGATTTGGGGTCTTTTAGACCCCGATCCCTCCATAAAGAGTACCTGTCACCACCTATTACTGTCACAAGGGATGTTTACATTCCTTGTGACAGCAATAAAAGTGATCAAATATATTTTTTTTTAAAAAACACAAATGAATTATCTAAAAAAAAGAAAAAGAAAAAAACAATTTTTTTTAAAGCGCCCCCTTCCCCACGAGCTCGCGCAGCAAAGAAAACGCAAACGGAAGTCGTGCCCGCATATGTAAACAGTGTTCAAATCACACATGTGAGGTATCGCCGCGATCGTCAGAGCGAGAGCAATAATTCTAGCACTAGACCTCCTCCGTAACTCTAACCTGGTAACTGTAAAACATTTTCTCTTATATTCACCGACCGACACAGCTCCTCTCTGTAACAAATGGGTTGTTAGCCTTATCACTAGGAGAATACTAGGCATAACGGAAAATTCCTATCTAAATACTTACCGTAATTTTCCTTTCCTGATGGACTCCATGGCAGCCAACGTGTGGGTTTAGTCCCGCCTCCACTACCCTATAGGACGTTACTCCCATAAATCTTTGCTCCCTGCCAGAGGCCGTGTTCGGTAACTATCCTACTCCAGCCATTTGGGAGGGAACTCCGGCTGCCATGGAGTCCATCAGGAAAGGAAAATTACGGTAAGTATTTAGATAGGAATTTTCCGTTTTCCTGACAGACTCCATGGCAGCCAACGTGTGGGAAATAACTCGCCATACACACCCGGGTGGGCAAAATGCTGAACAAACAAAGATTTATTTGACACCGTCAATTGACAAAACTTTAGCACCAAAATCAACTGAAGACAGAGCCGCTGGCTCAACACAGTAGTGTGACATAAAAGTATGGATTGACGACCAAGACGCCGCTCTGCATATCACATCAGGAGCTACATGGCGCGAGGCTGCCCACGAAGTTGAGAGACTTCTGGTTGAGTGTGCTGTCACCGCCTGAGGAGGAGCCAACCCCTTCTCCTTATACGCCCACTGGATCGCTTGAACTATCCAAGCAGCAATAGATCTGACTGATGCTCGGGAGCCCTTGTGTTTTCCATAGAACAGGACGAAGAGATAGTCCGACTGGCGGAATGAGGCTGTAACTTCCAAGTATTGTTTCAGGGAACCCCCAACATCCAAAGGGTGAACATCTGAGACTCCAGTGGACCTGAAGGTGGGTAGAGAAATTTCTTGATTCTGGTGAAAAACTGAGGTGACTTTAGGGTTTGACCCTAACATCGGAACCAGAACCACTCTGTCTGGAAAGAAGGTTAGGAAAGGTTCTTTGGCTCCTAGAACCTGGATTTCAGACACCCTCTTCGCCGAGGTGACGGCCACTAAAAAAGCGGTTTTTAACGTAAGCTCTCTGACAGAAAGCGGCTTGTCCAGATGAGAAAAAAAGTCCAAAACAAGAGGCAGATCCCATTTAGGGAATCTTGGCTTCCTTTGGGGTCTCAATCTCATTGCCCCTTTGAAAAATTGTTGGATAAGGGCATGTTTGGCCCATGACACTCCCGTGAAGGCGGAAATAGCTGACACCTGAACACGAAGGGAACTGACCGACAAAGGTAGGTCCAGACCTGACTGCAGAAAACTTAGGATGTCCTGAACTGCCGGGGAACCACATGAATTGGCTCTGGAAGACATATGGGACGAAAATCTTGCCCAGATCCGCTCATATACTTTGTTGGTGCTACGCCTCCTTGCACTCAGGAGGGTGGGAATAGCCTCCTTGGGACACCCTAGTGCCTCCAACCTTCCCCTCTCAAGAACCAGGCCTTCAACTGTAGGTGACCTGGACACGGGTGGAGGATCGTGCCCTGGGAGAGCAGGTCCCGACGGGTCGGAAGAGGAACTGGGTCTCGGAAGCTGAGCAGAGACAGGAGAGGAAACCACGGTCTGTTGGGCCAGTGTGGGATTATAGCCACCATCTCCACTTCCTCCCATCTGAGTCTCCTCAGGAATTGAAAGATGATCGGAGTTGGAGGGAAGGCATAGGCTGTGCGGAACCACCAGCGCTCCGTTAGTGCATCCACCCCGTAAGCTTGTGGATCCCTGAACCGCGAGTAGTATCTCGCCAGCTTCCTGTTGTACTGGGAGGCAAAGAGATCCACTTCTGGAGAGATCCCTAGGGATACCACCCAACTGAACACCTCCTCGTGCAGAGCCCACTCGTTGTTGTCCAGCTGCACCCTTGAGAGAAAGTCCGCTTGGACGTTGAGAACCCCGGGAACATAGGTTGCCGTCAAGTTGGCTAGATTCCTCTGTGCCCAGCGCATGATAGGTTCCACTTCTGCCAGTAGGGAACGACTCCTGGTGCCCCCTTGTTTCCTTATGTAGGCAACAGCTGTTGTGTTGTCCAATCTGAGAACAACCGACTCTCCCGATATCAGATGAGGGAAGGCCACCAGAGCTAGAAAGGCTGCACGCAACTCCAGGACGTTCGAGACTATCCCTCGAGAGGGAAAGTCCCAAGTGCCCTGAGCCACCTCCATCAGACAATGGGCCCCCCAACCTCTGTTGCTGGCATCTGATGTTACTGTTATCCACCTGATCGGAAGAAGGGAATGGCAATTCAGTAGGTTCTCTCGCTGAAGCCACCAGAAGAGGGAACTCCTCATGACTTGAGTGACACGAATTGTCTGGACTTTGTCTCCCGACCACTGGAGAAGAAAACCCTTCTGAAAAGGACGCATTCTCCACTGTGCCCACTTCACCATCGGTATTGTGGACACCATGGTGCCTATGACCTTCAGGCAATACCGAGTGCTGAGATGAGGGGACGCGAGAGCCAGGTGGATCCTGTCTCGCACTATTCTGACCTTTTCCTCGGGCAGAGAGATGGTACCTCTCACCGTGTTGAAGAATGCTCCCAGGAACACGAGATACTGTGAAGGTTCCAGCTGGCTTTTTTCCGTATTCAGGAGCCATCCGAACTCCTTGAGCGTTGAGATGGTCTGATCTCTGTGATCTACCAGACAACTTCTGTCCTGAGCCAACAAGAGTAGATCGTCCAGGTAGTGATGGATCCGGATTTTTCTGATCCTTAGTAGAGCTACGATTGCTAGTAGGACCTTCGAGAAGGTACGTGGAGAAGTGGACAGACCGAAGGGAAGGCAAGTGAATTGTAAATGAACCTGGTCTATGGAGAACCGCAGGAACTGTTGGAAGTCTTTTGCGACGGGCACGTGGAAGTAGGCGTCTTTTAGGTCTATGGAGACCATCCAATCCCCTGGCTGTACTGACTGTTGGATTGTGGCCAGGGTCTCCATCTTGAACCTCTCCTTCTTTATGAAGCGGTTCAGATATGTCAGGTCTATTACGGGTCTCCACGCCCCGCTCTTCTTCTGGACTAAGAAAAGAGGGGAATATATTCCCATACCACGTTGCTCGACTGGCACGGGAATAGCTGCGCCTTGTTCCAATAAAGATTTTACGTAGGTTGAAAGTATCATCCTTTTTCCTTCTGATGTTGGAATGGATGTGGGGACACACCTGCACTTGGGGACCCTGCTGAACGTCCAAGTGTGTCCTGAGGAAACCGTCCTGACGGTCCAGAAATCCTGGATTGAGGCCGCCCAGACGTGCCGAAAAAGGAGCAGGCGAGCTCCCACCCGGTCCGTCTGGACGGGCTCGCTCTCAAAAGGACTTGGTCGGTTGTTTGTCACCCGACAAACTGCTTTTTGTAGCTTTTTTGAAAGATGATTGCCTGGACCTCCAAGACCTGGAGAATTCCTTCCCGGGCCTGTAACTGCGTGCCTCCCTGGCACGGTCTTGACCTTGCTTCCTTGGAAACGAACCTCTGGGATTTTGTTGGCGTCTGTCTTGGGGAAGGAACCCAGACTTACCGCCCGTGGCCCGAGTTATAGCACTATCCAACCTATTCCCAAACAAAGACGAACCGTCAAAGGGGATCCGGCACCAAACCTGCTTAGATGCCGGGTCGGCCAGCCAAGGACGGAGCCACAGGGCACGCTTGGCAGTCACAGAGGATAGCATAACTCGAGACAGGAGACGAATAATGTCAATTGAGGCCTCCCCCAAGAAAGCCGAGGCCAGCCTCAGCTCCTGTATAGGAGAACTCCTGGCTAGCTCTTCTGAGACACCCCTGAGTGTCTCGTCGACACTGTCGGACCAGACCTCCATTGCTCTAGACAAGGCCGCCAGAGCCAGGGCCGGTTTACAGGCCGTGCCAGCCATAAGGTAGACCCGCTTCAGGTCAGAATCAATTCTTCTGTCTAGAGCGTCCTTGAAGGAGACCGTGTCCTCTAAGGGAAGGGTCACATGTCTGACCAACCGCATTACTGCCGCATCCACTAGGGGGGGGTGATTCCAGCTGCTTTACCTCTTCTTCTCTGAATGGGTACAGCTTCTGAATTTTTGGCAGGAGAGAGTTCTTCTTCTCTACCTTTCCCCATTCTTCCGTAATAACCTCTCCTAGTTCCGACAGAAAAGGAAAACTGATCCGCTCCTTCTTTAATTGTTTGAAAAATTTTCTCTGCTTCGCTGGAGCCGTCACCGGCTCTTCCCAATTCAAGGTTTCCTTGATGGCTTTGACCAACGGAGGGAGCAGAGCAAAATCAAAACCGGAACCAGCCACATCCTCCTCAGATTCACTATCGGAGAGATCCGCGGATGGATGGCTTGGTAACGAGGCTTCCCAAGTATCTTGAACCTGGGTATCCCTCACAGGAGATTTGGGCGACTCTACAGGAGATACATGAGGGGCTTCCAGCTCCTTTAAGCTGTCCTTGACCATCTTCTCCACCATAGATTTTAACTGTTGGCCAGAGTCAGTCCTTTCTCCAGTCGCCTTTACGTAACAGGCATCACAAAGGGACTTGTCCCTAGGGACTTGAGCCCTACACCCCCAGCATGACCCTTCAGAATGGCTGGGGCGAGTCGTAGAAGAGCGGGATGGTTCCCGGCTACGATGACTGGATCTCGCAGAAGAACCATGGTGTCTAGATCTGGAAGAGGAGTGCCGGCGGGATTTAGATGAACCGCTTCCTTTATGCGAACTCCGGTGTTGAGTAGACCTGGAAGGGCTGAAAGAAAAAGACAGATCCACCGTGTCAGCGGAACATCACCTATGATGATGTTCCACCCTCCCCCCTCCCCCAGCAGGCACCCCAGGGAATGCCCCCCCCTAAAATACCTGCTGCGAGAGGGCTGGCCACTAGCAGGCGGTGACGGCACAAGTGGTCCGGGAAGGTCCATTATGCTGCAAACAGAATTGACCCAAATCAAAACTACAAAAAAAAAACATCAAACAAAGACAGCAGAGCAGGCCACCAAGGATTCCCTACCTTTTGTAGAAAAAAACGGGCTCTCTGGAGTGCTTCTGCAGACTTACAGGCATTCCAGAGCCTGAAATCTGTCTTTCCCCTTTTAAATCTGCCGCCTATCGTGACGTCATCAGCGCGACGGCCACGATGCTAGTGCGCATGCGCGAATACCGCTACGCGCATGCGCGAACCAAGCCTCGTTCTCGCGCTGGCTCTGCGCATGCGCAGAACGACCGCGCGGCGAACGAGGAAGGGACTCGGCGGCTGGAACGCACAAGGAACCAGCCGCCATGATGACCAGACACACCGCACCAGCGGTGTATGGGGACACAGAACCAGCACAAAATACACTGCCAAAAACAACAGAAAAAAGGCTGCCATGCAGAACTCACCCCTCCTGTGAACGATCGTTTGGCCGAAGGTAGGAAAAACTTACATGCCGGATTTTGTAGGGGGAAACAGTCACCTGCTAGTAGCCAGGATTAACGACCATAACGCGGTTCTGCCTTGTCAGTGACCAGGAACACACCTCTTCAGCGCCTCTTCCATATGCCCCTTTCCATACTCCGCTAGTAGCCAGAGCTTATTGGAAATGTGCGACTCCCAGTCGCTCGGCCAGTCCGTATCACAGGGGGGAACGATAATCTTCAGGTAGAAAGACATAGTATAGGTCCTTCGGAGGAGGACAAAAAAAGAACACGGCCTCTGGCAGGGAGCAAAGATTTATGGGAGTAACGTCCTATAGGGTAGTGGAGGCGGGACTAAACCCACACGTTGGCTGCCATGGAGTCTGTCAGGAAAGTTGTAATACAACACTCAGAACTCTTAGTTCCGCCCAGGGGGCGGTCCCTTGGGTAACAACCCTCCTGTCTGCAGACAGACCTCAGGTTTTTTTTGCCTAGTAAAGGAAAAAGACCTAGGAACCCTGCGGGCCCATCGGTCCGTGTTTTTTTATGCAGAAGCTTGGCTTTTTGCGCAAGATGACTGATCCTGTGATCTACTATCAACAGCCGGCTGGGTGACAGGCTGGATACCCTTATCCTTGTAGTCTCCCCAGTCCGGCCATCGAGCGTGTGCAGGTCGCAGCTACGGCTCGGCAGGCCACGACGAAACCTCAGCTCCAGAGGTGGTCGTGAGCTTTTATGCTCCGGGGCGTACATATGAACCAGGCTACTGATGTCTGCGTCACAGTATGCCGAGGCCAGCAGCTCCCCTGTACTGATCAGTGAGTAGTTCTGCAGTGGAATGTCTCCCAGCTCTTCAGGACTGGTATATACAGCTCTCCCTGCCTCGGTGGGGCTGAGCAGCTGGGCATTCCCTGGGAGGTCGATTTGGGGGTTCCTCTCTAACCTCTCCAGTCCCTATCTTCCCTCCCTCCCCCCTCCCTGGTGGGGTGCTGCATGTGGCTGCTGAGCGGTGTATGTCTGTATATACAGGGATCTTTGTGGGCTCTCACCTGAGATGCTGGCTGGCTGGGGGTGTCCTGGGTCCTGTGGGTTATGCTCCTGGAAGGTTCCTGTGAGGATCTGCTGTGGTCTGGTGTGGCGCTGTGTTTCTGCTATCATCTTTGCTTTCTGTACCTCATGCAGCTGCTGGCGGCCATTTTAGGTGTGGGCGAGGGCAGCTTGCCTTCCTGGACTCCAGCGGCCATTTTCCAAGTGATCTCCTATTCAGGACACTGGCGGCCATTTTCTGGAAGTCTGAACTTGTTCTCAGTGTTCTCTAGCAGCAGCATGACTCGTGTGTTCTCACAGCCATTTTCCCTGTGTTTCCTGTCTGTGTACTGGATGCTGGGCAGCCATTTTATTGAAGCAAAAGCAAATTTCTAGACCTTTTTAGTACTCATTCTAGCGGCTGACACAGACACAGTTTTTGTTTCCTCTGCACTTGGGAGCACTCAGGGACTACAGGCACTACTTGTGGACAGCACAGAACTCCTCAGGGTGGTGAGTCCAGCGGAAAGAGCCCCTCAGTCAGCAGCGGCAAGGAGGGTGGGACTGTCGCTGTCCTAAGTCCACTTCGGGTGGCAGACAGGATAGGGTCAGCATGGCTTCAGAAACTGGTGTTTCTTCCCCCGAAATCCAGGCATTTGTGACCGGGTCACCTGCGGATTGCGCAGTACCCATGGACACCCTGACGGTGGTCCTCAATTTACTCGTTGCCAAGATGGAGGCGGTGAGTGGGGAGAAGGTGCACTAAAGAGGCCCCTGCCCCCCCCCCCCTGTCCTCTGGGGAGAGTGCTGACGCAGACTCGGGTCCTGCTGAGGCTGGTGACCCCTGCTCTGTCTTGTCAGATGACGCTGACCAGGGCCGTTTCGGACAGGAGGATGAGTCCCCGTCCGGGCGCGACAAATCGCTTGTTGGAGCACTTATCACAGCTGTGCGTGATTCCCTGAAAATTCAGGAGCCAGCAGATTCCTCTGCTGATGTACCGGTTCCTTTTGGGTCCCGCAAGCCAGCATGTTCACCTAAGGTGTTCCCGTATCTGACTTATTTTGACAAGTTCGTTTACAGGGAATGGGGTCGCCCGCAACGGACCTTCGGCCCCCAAATACATGACGGTGCGTTACCCTTTTGAGGAGAGCCTTCTCGAAAGATGGTCGGCTCCTCCGGTCATGGACCCCCCAGTATCCAGGTTAAATAAAGTAACCACGATCACGGTTGAGGGGACTCCTGCATTCAAGGTTCCCACGCACAGGAAGGCCGAGGCAGTGGCTCGTTCCTCGTTTACGGTGGTGGGGTCAGCCGTGCGACCAGTACTGGCATCCGCACTTGTGTCGCAGACACTGACTTAGTGGGCAAAACTTTTGCACCGCAAATTGGGAGAGCAACAGGTTTCTCCTGTCTGCTTGGAACTAGCAGACCAACTAGTGCAAGGCCTTAAGTACATCTGTTACGCTGCCCTGGATACTCTCCCTCTGTTATCCAGGGCTTCAGTGTCAGCTGTGGTGCTGAGGCGCCTGATTTGGCTAAAATGCTGGTCTGCTGACCAGGCATCCAAAAAAGCCCGGACGGATCTTCCCTTCCTTGGCGACCGGCTCTTTGGAGCCTCATTAGATGACATTGTTAAAAATGCCACACTACTCCCACAGGCCAGGAAGGCTAGGAGCCACGCCGTAGGCAAGGGCCCTCCTTTTCCGCTCACAAACTTTTTTTTCGTCCGCCCGGAGCTTCGACAAAATGTTCCAGACCGACAGGACGTCCATGGACAATCATAGACATCCCTGGAACCGCCAGCCTAACAAGCCAGCGAATATAAGTGCTACCGCATGAAGGTTTGCCCCCACCCATATCTCGGGCGGGGGGTCGCCTTCGGGAGTTTGCATCACGGTGGTCCTCACGGTTGTCCGACCAATGGGTCTGCGATTCTAATTTCCACAGGCTACAAGATAGAGTTTCTCTCTTGCCCGCCAAACAGTTTCTTCCCCTCCAGCATGCCCATATCCCCGGATTGCTGGGAGGCCCTCTTGGGGGCGGTAAGGGATTTGCTGAAGTGCGGGGTGATTGTACAGGTTCCGGAATCGGAATGCTTCCAGGGATTCTACTCAAATCTGTTTGTGGTTCCCAAGAAGGAAGGGGTACGTCCGATCTTGAACCTAAAAGCCCTCAATCACTTTGTAAAAGTGTAGAGGTTCAGAATGGAATTGGTTTGCTCAGTAGTCGCTGCACTCCATCAAGGGGACTCCCTGGCATCCTTAGACATCCAGGATGCGTACCTGCACATACCCATATGCCTTCGGCATCAAAAGTTGCTGCGGTTTACAGTCGGGGAAGCCCACTACCAGTTCGTGGCTCGTCCCTTTGGTCTGGCTTCAGCCCCCCAAGTCTTTATCAGGGTATTGGCTCCAGTGTTGGCGTTGCTACGGCAACATGGGATCGTGATCATGCGATACCTAAACGATCTTCCGCCTCAGTATTAGACGAGGATGTGGCGATCACCATGCAGACCCTGCAAGAATTTGAGTGGCTGTTGAACCTAATGAAGTCAGTGATTGTGCCGACCCAGCGTCTGGAGTACCTAGGCTTGCGGCTGGACTCCAGGGAAGCGAGAGTGTTTCTCCCTTCATACAAATTGCAGACTCTCAGATCTGTGGTAAAACAGTGGATGAACCACAAGTGGTCATCGCTCCGCTTTTGCATGCGAGTACTGGGACTCATAGTAGCCTCCTTCAAGGCAGTACCTTATGCCCAGTTCCACACCAGAGTCCTGGAGCAGAAGATTTTGACAAAATGGGACAAATCTCAGTTGTCCCTGGATCGACAGATCCAGGTGAGCCAGTCAGTCAGATAATCACTGATCTGGTGGTTGAGGTCCCCGGTGATTCAGTCTGGGAAATTGGTCTCTCTACATGGTCGATGAGACTGCAAGGGCGTCCGATCAGGATCCAGTCAGACAACGCCACGGCCGTGGCATACGTCAATCACCGAGGGGGGGACAAGAAGCTCAGCCGCTGCACGGGAGGTCGCTCACATACTTTGGTGGGCAGAGCGTACTGGCCCTGTCAGCCATTTACATCCCGGGAGTAGAGAACTGGCAGGCGGACTATTTGAGTCGACAGGTGCTGGACCCTGGGGAATGGTCATTGATGCAATGAGACATTCAGGTTACTGTGCCTGAGGTGGGGTACACCAGACGTGGATCTGCTGGCCTCCCGTATCAATCGGAAGGTGCCAAGATTCATGTCCAGGACAAGAGATCCATGGGCCGACGCGTCAGATGCGCTGGTGGCTCCGTGGGATCAGTACCAGCTGATCTACGCCTTTCCTCCACTGAAACTGTTACCACGTCTGCTTCGCAGAGTGGAAGCTGTGGGGATCCCAGTGATACTGGTTGCCCCAGATTGCCCGCAGCGTCCCTGGTACGCAGACCTGGTGCGTTTGACGGCAGACGCTCCCTGACGACTGCCGATGCGAGAGGACCTTCCCTCTCAAGGTCTGATTCTCCATTCTGCTTTACCATCGCTGACTTTAACGGCATGGCTATTGAGAGCCAGGTGTTGAGGAACCGGGGTCTGTCGGACTCAGTGATCCCAATTATGTTGAGAGCACGGAAATCTTCTTCTTGGAAGATATACCATTGTACCTGGAAGGCCTACATCTCCATGTGAGGAGAAAGGCTGGCATCCGTGCTCCTTTTCCATATCCAGGATCCTGCTGTTTCTTCAGTAGACCAGAAATTGGCATTAAGCACCATTAAAGGGCAAATTTCAGCCTTAGCTGTCTTTTTTCAGCGACCCCCTGGCATCTCACTCCTTAGTGAGTACCTTCGTTCAGGGGGTACGACATGTAGTCCCTCCGGTGCGTTCACCGCTACCCCCTTGGGCTCTGAACCGGGTGTTGGCGCTACAAAAACCGTCATTTGAAAATATCAGGGAGATTCCCCTGTTGACTCTTCCCTGAAGGTGGTCTTCCTAGTGGCCATCACATGGGCCAGGAGGGTTTCAGAACTGGCGGTTTTGTCTTGCAATTCGCCCTATCTGGTTATCCACAAGGATAAGGTGGTGTTGTGTCCGCAACCGTCTTTTCTACCGTAAGTGGTCTCGGCTTTTCATATAAATGAGGGCATTGTATTGCCATCTCTGTGTCCTAAGCCGAAGCACCGTAAGGAGGTGGCCCTTCACGCTCTGGATGTGCTTCGGGCTCTTGAGGTGTATTTGTCTGCAATGGCTCCCTTGGAAGTCAGACTCACTGTTTGTTTCGGTGGCTGGTCTGCCGCTCAGGTGTGTAAAGCGGCTACCTGGTCTTTTGTCCACACGTTTACCTAGTTATACAAGGTAGACATCGGTGCATCGGTTGATGCCTGTTTTGGCTGCAAAGTTTTGCAGGCGGCCATGTAGTTGCAATTGAATATGCAATATATATTTTAATTTTTTTACTGTTTTTTTTCGCCACGTGTTTTGGTTTTAGCAAGTGTTTTGTAACTAGGAAGGTGTTATTAAAGCGGTTGTAAACCCTTCCATATGGATAAATTATGGACAGCGCTTGCTCCACCTTATGCTACAGTAAAGTGGCACTACTATGTTGGTATATACCAGTGACGACCCGTCCATAGGGGGCGCCCGGCCCCCCCCCCCCCCGCAGGCAGTCAAAAACAAACACAAAAAAAAATACTTTTTTTTTATTTGAACATATCCCTTTAAGATTTTATTTTTTTCAAAAATGGTCCTTATGTACAGTGTGAACCGGCGCCGGGCGCAGTGCAAAATATGGGAAACGCCACGTCAATGCAATCAGCAGATTGCAGACGAGGCGTTTCATTTGGACAAAAAAAGCTGGCTCTCGAGCGCGACACAGCTTTCGGTGCGATGTACTGGCCGGGGGAATGCCGACGTGACCGCTCAGGAAGTGGAGTGACCGATCAGAGGAAGTGACCGCTCAGCTGCTCAGTTCCAGTCCACTCGGCTCTGCACTGTCCACTGCTCTGCAGGTAAGCAGAAGAATTCACACGGCACCCCCCCCCCCCCCCGCTTATCACCAAAACATTGCGGTGCAAACCCCCCCGCTTAGCAACATAACGGCGGCGCCCCCCCCGCTTAGCAACATAACGGCTGCACCCCCCCTCACTTAGCAACATAACGGCGGCCCACCCGCTTAATACCAAAACATCACGACGGCACCCGCCCATAGCAACATCACGGCAGCACCCCCCCGCTTAGCAACATAACGTGCCCCCCCGCTTATCACCAAAACATCACGGCGGCACCCCCCCTCGCTTAGCAACATAACGCCAGCCCCCCCTTATCAACATCACGGCGGCACCCCCCTTAGCAACATAACGGCGGCCCAACCCCCCCACTTAGCAACATAACACACCGATGTGAAAACTCCATGCACTGTAATGCAATGCATTGACAAAATAGTGCAGGTGCCTTTTTTGTGTTGATGTGTGTTGACAGCCTGGTCAAAATTTATAGGCTACCCAAATGCAATGCAGGTCAACACACACAAAAACACAGAAAACTTGTGTTTTTTTTATCATTGCATTTGTTATTTTGAAAACCTTGGGGGAAAAGAAAAGTAGTGGTAGAACAAAAGCACTTGTGGGTTTAGGGCTCATTTACACCATATGCAGTTTTTAACCACTTCAGCCCCGGACCAATTGGCAGCCAAAGGACCAGGCCCCTTTTTGCAATTCGGCACTGCGTCGCTTTAACTAACAATTGCGCGGTCATGCGACGTGGCTCCAAAACAAAATTGGCGTCCTTTTTTTCCACAAATAGAGCTTTCTTTTGGTGGTATTTGATCGCCCCTGCGGTTTTTATTTTTTGCGCTATAAACAAAAATAGAGCGACAATTTTGAAAAAAATGCAATATTTTTTACTTTTTGCTATAATAAATATCCCCAAAAAATATATAAAAAAACATTTTTTTTCCTCAGTTTAGGCCGATACGTATTCTTCTACATATTTTTGGTAAAAAAAATCGCAATTAGCGATTATTGATTAGTTTGCGCAAAAGTTATAGCGTTTACAAAATAGGGGATAGTTTTATAGCATTTTTATTAATATTTTTTTTTTTATTAGTAATGGCGGCGATCAGCGATTTTTATTGTGACTGCGACATTTTGGCGGACACATCGGACATTTTTGACACATTTTTGGGACATTTGTCATTTATACAGCAATCACTGCTATTTAAATAGCACTGATTCCTATGTAAATGACAGTTGTAGTTAGGGGGTTAACCACTAGGGGGCGGGGAGGAGTCAGTGTGACGTGTTGTGTTTTTTTTTACAGTAGGGGGGCGTGGCTGTACGTCTGACGTCATTGATCGTCGTTCCCGATGACAGGGAACCGCCGATCACTGACAGTCAGTGTAGGAAGCGCGGGGAGAGGTTTGTTTACATAGACCTCTCCCAGTTCTTCAGCTCCGTAACCCGATCGCGGGATACCAGCGGCGATCGGGTCCGCTGGTCCCGCGGCCGTGGTCACGGAGCTCCCGACCGGGTCACGCGCGCGCCGCTGGCGGCGCTCGCGCGCCCCCCGGGCAGGCAAATTAAAGGGGACGTACAGGTACGTGCTTTTGCCTGCCCGTGCCATTCTGTTGACGTATATCTACAGGAGGCGGTCGGGAAGCGGTTAAACACAGTATGAAGGCATATGCAAGAAAAATAAATGTATTGCAACAAGCTGGTTTATATCATTGCAGTGATTTCACATGCGATTGAAAAAATTAGTACAATAGTACAGCATTTTTTTTTTTTGGACTGGGACCTACCGCAATCACATATAAGTGAAAAAAAATGCACCGCAAAAACATGTATGTGGAACCACAAACTAAACATGGGGATTGCTGTCTAAATGAGCCTTTAGCCTATAATTTTTGTATATTCGTTCTGTGTGGTCTGTGTAACTAGAAGCATCCCAGGCAGTGGCGGCCCGTCCACCCCCCCCTTAGCAACATCACGGCGGCACCCCCCCCTTTAGCAACATCACGGCGGCACCCCCCCTAGCTTGGCAACATAACGGCGGCACCCCCCCTCGCTTAGCAACATAACGGCGGCCCACCCCCCCCTTAGCAACATAACGGCGCCCCCCCTTATCAACATCACGGCGGCACCCCCCCTAAGCAACATAACGGCGGCACCCCCCCCCTTTATCAATATCTATCTTTCTTTATCTATCTATCTTTCTCCCTCTATCTATCTATCTTTCTTCCTCTATCTATCTATCTATTTATCTGTCTTTCTCCCTCTACCTATCTTTCTCCATCTATCTATCTATCTATCTTTCTCCCTCTATCTGTCTATCTATCTATCTGTCTTTCTCCCTGTATCTGTCTATCTATATATCTATCTATCTGTCTGTCTTTATCCCTCTATCTATCTATCTTTCTCCCTCTATCTATTTATCTATCTATCTATCTATCTATCTATTTATCTATCTATCTATCTATCTATCTATCTGTCTTTATCCATCCATCCATCCATCCATCTATCTGTCTTTATCCATCCATCTATCTATCTTTCTCCCTTTATCTATCTATCTATCTATCTATCTATCTATCTATCTATCTATCTATCTATCTATCTATCTATCTATCTATCTATCTATCTGTCTTTATCCATCCATCTATCTATCTATCTTTCTTTCTTCCTCTATCTATCTATTTATCTATCTTTCTCCCTCTATCTATCTATCTATCTATCTATCTATCTATCTATCTTTCTTCCTCTATCTATCTATCTATCTATCTATCTATCTATCTATCTATCTATCTATCTATCTATCTATCTATCTGTCTATCTGTCTTTATCCATCCATCTATCTATCTTTCTCTCTCTATCTATCTTTCTTTCTTCCTCTATCTATCTATTTATCTGTCTTCCTCTATCTATCTATTTATCTGTCTTTCTCCCTCTATCTATATATATATCTATTTATCTATCTATCTATCTGTCTTTCTCCCTCTATCTATCTTTCTCCCTCTATCTATCTATATATCTTGCTATCTGTCTTTATCCATCTATCTGTCTATCTATCTATGTGTATAATGTACAGCCTGGTATATGATGTGGATTCTATAAGGGGTGTGGCTTATGATACATGGGAGGGGCCAAACATGGAGGGGCGGGGTCTTGCGCCCCCCCATCCTAAAACTTCACCAGCCGCCACTGGTATATACTATGTGCATATTACTGGATCATACAATATCAATCATGTGCTAGCTGTTTTTACAAATAAATCAATTGAAAATCATGACAAATAAAGTG
>CM053037.1:82132103-82183140 GCA_028564925.1 Lithobates sylvaticus
AGGATAGTAAACTGATAGGTGTATTTACAATAAGGTCACAGGAGGGGATTATAGGGAGGTTGGGGAGAGGGATGGGAAGGAGGAAAGGGGAGAGGGAGGAAGGGGGGCACCCCAAGAGAAAAGATTAGTTACATTCTCTACCAAAGTATTAGCAGGCAAGAAAACGGACAAGGAAACAATTATCACGGTGCAGCCTCTAGACCCAGATTATAATCTGCAATCTCTGAGTCCCAATCGTCTATACATCATGACCAAATTTTATCGAACTTGCTAGGGCATTTCTGATTAAGGTAGGTGATTCTGTACAGTGGTATGAAGAGATCTACCGCTCCAGGATGATCCACCCAAACTCAATCCCACAGCTGTTCCTATGGTTAGAGAACCCGGGTGCAGGCACGGCACAAGCTGATGAAGATGCAAATTAAGGACTCTGGACGGCCGCACTCCAAGAAAAATTCAAAAGCCTTTATTGGTAAAATATGGAATCACACAAAAATAGGTCACAGCAAAGCAAGAAAATAGCTAATGCATTTCACACTACCAAGAGTGCTTACTCATAGCTAATGCACATGGAGAAATATGGCAAATAAATACATTTCATGATGTTACACACCTAGAGTTGATTGGTTAATTGGTTAATGAATAATTCAATTGATGGATGAACTGGCCAGCTGACTCTGATCAAGAACCATAGAAGTCATAGACAGCAAAAAAAGCAAAATGACCCGTGACAAATTGGACTATGAAAGTGACAGGGTATATGTCTTTCAATTTGGTCAATCGTTTACCTGGTCATTTTGCCTGATTAGCATTAGTATTACATTTTGTTCTCAATCTGAAACCATGACCTAGTCTTTTTCATTCTGACGTTTCCCAATAGGGTTCTCCTTTTTGTTCTTCTGGTTCACTAGATCGACCTTGGTCATTTTGTGTCCATCTGTGTCCAGTTGGACGAGATGTCCTGCTTGTCTTCCCCATACATATCTGCCTTTGCTGTGTCTATTGACACACACTTTTTTTGGTATTAACTACACGGGAGAGACCTATACCCACCTATCATTCTTAAGTTTGATCTCCTATAGATGGATAGATGGGGTTGCAGGCATCTCTGTTTGCAAGCACTCATATATATGTGCAAAACTATTACCATTTGTTTTTATTCATGTGTATATATATATATATATTATATATATGTATATGTGTACATATATATGTGTATATATGTGTGTGTATATATATGTATGTAATTTATTTTATTTTTTTCACTTTTATGTTGTCATTTTTTAGGAGTCTGTGGAAGAGGGTTTCAGTGCTTCTGTCATTATAGCTGTAGTTTGTCACTAGTGACAAATAATGTTTTTTTTAATTTTATTAATTTATTTATTTTTATTCACGACACTGGCTTACCTTGTCATATGTAGTTTGATTTAGAGCCATCAGTGGGGTTATTTTATTTCATTTTATTTAAACTCAGGAGGTGTAGAGGTGCCAAATATGCCATATATGTGATTTAACACTCATGACTTTGGATAAACATGTTTAGGTATTTACACGAAATACATCTATTCAATGTTTTAGAAACGCATACACGCAACGACTACATCGCACGATCTGCATTTATCTGTCTTTCTCAGGTGATTATATTCTTGGATTTGGGCGGACCTCTTCTGGCATGATAAAGACATCACCTGCTAAGCTCCTGTGAAACGGCGTTTCATACACCGGTCTTCAAAGTGCTAGTATCCAAATGGACTCTAATTAAAACTTATTGTTTTGCCATTTCCCAAATTTATGACGGCACCCTGGCTTTTGGATACGTGTAATACACTTTACTACACTCTTTTACTATTAATGTTGCCATATACATAATGTTACTTTAAATGAGGTGTATATGTACTTTTTGATATTATTTTCTGTCCATTATAAATATGACATAATTTTGGATGAAGTGCATATATACATATTATTTACACTTATTATTTTTTGATACCATTTTTGTCTATCATATATGGAACACTATTCCAAGTGAAATGTGTGTGTGTGTGTATATATATATATATATATATATATATATATATATATATATATATACAATATATTTTTGATGCCTTTTTCTTGTCAATGAGCAAAGTGTGGTTGGATTACATGCCGGGTTTTTTCCGCCATCCTTTCCTTTTTCCCCCCTTTTCTTTCTCCGTATACATTATTTCTTAGTCATCTGCATATACCCAGGTTTAAGCCATGTTATAAGTCACTACACATTAACACCTTCTGAGGTTTTTCTATGTGGGTTCACAAACAATAGGTCGGTATCTAGGTTGTTCACACTAGGAGACATTTTTTACATTTTATATATCACTTACATGTTTTTTATGTAATTGATTACATAATATAGGTCTTCTGTCAGCCCCCCTGTTTTTGTGGATTGGGTGGCTTTTTGTCCATGAATATATAGAAAATACATTTATTTATATCCATCTATACTTGTAAAAGTCCATATTCACGGACACATCACTACATTTGGATGCAATATTTGTATTCACACTTCACAATGGTTTTAAACGATTGCTGCTGATCAGCTACTTAGAAAAGCGTTGTATCACACACAGATTGCACACTGTATGTATGTGCATATTTATATATGTGTGCACATGTATAATAATACACACATGTCTGCTTTTGATGTATGTTTCTTTCATTTAGTTGTTTAGCAGCAGAGGCATTGTTATGGGGATGCGGGGGGTGCGACCCGCACCGGGTGACACCCACCAGAGGGGTGACACCAACCAAGGCCGCCACTATAGCTTGCAGCGGAGCGAGCACTACATTCAGCCGTGCGGGGGACAGAGGGGAGGCTGCCTATAACACTCCCCAGCTGTCACTCAGGATCTCCCATATCTCCCGTGGCAGCCGGATTAGGTGGGTGGAGCTGGGGGTGTGGCCACCTCCTCCACTCCTCCCACAGACCCATTCACACCAATCCCACAGCTGAAGGAGAAAGACCAGAGGACACAGCAGCCCCGCCCACCCGCCTGGGTCTTCACCTGCAAGCATGAGGTATGCTAGAAGTTACTGCACAGCACACTGTCACACATCCCTACCTGCCTTGTACTACCCCAAACCTGCCCTGTGCCACCCCCAAACTGCCCTGTGCCACCCCAACCTGCCCTGTGCCACCCCCAACCTGCCCTATACCACCCCCAACCTGCCCTGCGCCACCCCAAACCTGCCCTGTGCCACCCCAAACTGCCCTATGCCCCCCAAACTGCCCTGTGCCACCCCCAACCTGCCCTGTGCCCCCCAAACTACCCTGTACCACCCACAACCTGCCCTGTGCCTCCCCAAACCTGCCCTATGCCGCTCCAAACTGCCCTGTACCTCCCAAACTGCCCTGTGCCACCCCAAACTGCCCTGTACCACCTCCAACCTGCCCTGTACTACCCCAAACTGCCCGTACCACCCTAACCTGCTCTGTACCTCCCCAAACTGCCCTGTACCACCCCAACCTGCCAATATACCAATCCAACCTACCCCATACCACCCCAACCTGCCACTACACCACTCATACCCTAACCTGCATTACCCCAACCTGCCCCGTGCCACCCCCACCTGCCCTGTACCACCCCCAACCTACCCCATACCACCCCAACCTGCCACTACACAACTCATACCCTAACCTGCATTACCCCAACCTGCCCCGTGCCACCCCCACCTGCCCTGTGCCACCCCCAACCTGCCAATATACCAATCCAACCTACCCCATACCACCCCAACCTGCCCCTATACCACTCATACCCTAACCTGCTTCACCCCAACCTGCCCTGTGCCACCCCCACCTGTCCTGTACCACCCCAACCTGCCCTGTACCACCCCCAACCTGCCCCGTACCACCCCCAACCTGCCACTATACAACTCTATACTATCCTAACCTGTCACTATACCACCCTATACTATAATTTACAGGGGCTGGTTTTGGGTGCGCCCCGTGACCGTGCGCTGCCTGCAGGGTGAGGGCAGCCTAGGCAAGAGGGGGGGTGACACCATGTTTTACCGCACCAGGTGACACCAACCCTAGTGACGCCACTGTTTAGCAGTAATCTATTTTTCACCCCCATATTTGTCACAGTCCCAAGTTTTTACCTTATTGTTCACTTTCACATGATATAGCTTTAAGTCTTTTAATTTATCATCTCACATATTTTGAACATGTAGTATGGGACACATTTTCTAATGACATCTGAGCTTCAGTCGCACTGTCACGTCCTTTTATTATAGTAATGTTCTGAACAGAACACACTTTTCACCTCCTAGTCATTTACACTTTATGACACATATATCTTTTTTGTATCTTATTTCTTTTGCATCAAGTTTTGCCACAGTCACATCGATATCCATACAAAAAATATATATATATATATATATATATTTTTTTTTTTTTTACACCTATGGACATTTTCAACATATATAGATGGACACATATATGTATTTTCCTTTTTTTTTTGCTTGCATACATCATATGGACATGGTAGTAATATTAGGCTGAGAGTTTTTTCAGTGACACAGGTTGAAGGTTCTTTACTGAATGTTTGATGGGGACAGGTCTGGTTCTTGATCAGAGTCAGCTGGCCAGTTCATCCATCAATTGAATTATTCATTAACCAATTAACCAATCAACTCTAGGTGTGTAACATCATGAAATGTATTTATTTGCCATATTTCTCCATGTGCATTAGCTATGAGTAAGCACTCTTGGTAGTGTGAAATGCATTAGCTATTTTCTTGCTTTGCTGTGACCTATTTTTGTGTGATTCCATATTTTACCAATAAAGGCTTTTGAATTTTTCTTGGAGTGCGGCCGTCCAGAGTCCTTAATTTGCATCTTCATCATGATTCTGTACAGTGGCAGGACAGAATTTAGAACAGAGCGCAAGGAGGACACCGTGGGCGGTGCAGTATCTTTTCAATGGAGAAATATCTCCCTGCATGCATAGAATGGGGCATAGTTTAAGAACAACCTAGTGTATCTGATCTGAACGTTGGTTCCAAAGATATTGGGATCCGACTCGAGGGCCAGGGAGGTTATCCTATTGAGGTCATCGAGAATTTCTGACCAGTAGGCAGCAAGGCGTGGACAGGACCAGACCATGGTTACCACATAGGGGAAGGTGTGGGGAGAACGTCTCCGGAGAGCTATAACGGGCCCTCGCCCTGTGCCATACCGAAATAGTGGTATGCATCAGATCAGTGATACCAGGATGGGATTTTGGTCCCCTGAATACCAAGTTGCTAAAGGTGGAGTATGACCCCATGATGGCCGCCAGGGTAACCACTGTGTTATCTTTAGGTTGGGAGAACCACCATCTGACCATTACCAGGACCGCCGCCCAGAAGTAAGCCTGAAAGTTAGCTAGGGACAAGCCTCCTTGAGTAATAGGGAGCTGTAAAGTGGAGATGGTCAGGCGTGGAGGCCTCCCATTCCACACAAAGCAGGCTATAATACCCCGTAGTTTGTTGAAGAAGAAGGTGGGGGCATCAATGGGAATGGGAAGAGGTAGAGAAATATAAATGGTAAATATACCATCTTGACTTTATCTTCACTCTCCCCACTGTGGTAAGGGGGAGAGACCTCAAGGCTATACACTTCTGAGAGAAGGCCCTAAGCAGCGGCAAGAGGTTAAGCTCAAAATATGAGGACAAGGGGGCCCTTATCACCACCCCCAAGTATTTAAATTCGGATGTCCAGGTCAACGGGGTACCAGTCTGGACATGTTTGCCTGAGGAATGCAATGAGAAAAGAAGTGACTTTCCCCAGTTAACCCTGATGCCCGAAAATAGTCTGAACACATCAACGATTTGGAGGGATGGTGGGAGAGAGGATATGTATTTCAGGAACAGGAGGGTCCGTAGTCCGAAGTGCATCAAAGCCTCAGTTGGTGGTTAATATCCAAGAATCTTCAGAAAGAATAGAGAATTGGCAGGCGGACTACTGAGTCGCCAACAGTTGTTCCCAGGAGAATGGTCTATTCACCCCGACATCTTTCTGTCAATATGTCAAAGATGGGGAATTCCGGACGTGGATCTGTTTGCGTCCAGGTTCAACAAAAAGAACGACAACTTTGTGTAAATTTTTCCTTGGTAGCCTGGTTGGGGATCAGGCTCCCAATTTCTCATTTCCAAATAATTATGGATGATGGTACAAGTTTATTTATTTCTACCTTAAGTAACCTATTACAGAGACCACATCTATTCTCATAACTTTGTGTCAAGGACCAAGGATCCGCTGCCATGCGGAACAGATGCTTTGGTTTTTCCGTGGGATCAGTTTTCATTGATATATGCGTTCCTTCCTGTTCTGCAGCTTCCGCACCTTCTTCACAGGATTAAGCAGGAAGGGGAGGAGGTGATTCTTGTGGCCCCGGCGTGGTCCAGGGGATCTTGGTATGCAGATATTGTAAAGATGGCAGTAGGGGACCCATGGATCCTACAACTGCGGCCAGACCTTCTCTCGCAAGGACGTAGGGCGGTGATGCAACGCAGAGGGAGGGGCGGGACCTAGGACACGAAGGCCGGATGGAGAGGAAGAGGTGCACGCCGTGCTACAGACGCCGCAGACGTGACATCCTCGCATGAAGCTCCGGGTCATAGAGGAGTGGAAGATGCGGCGGCGCTAAGCAGGACACGGAGACGCCGGTACAGACGCCCAGAAGGGAATAGCCGATCGTAGGACAGCAGGACTCCGCTCCCCCCCCAGAACAGCTGCTCCCTCCTTCCCACCACCCAGGAAGACAAGAAAGGCAAGACAGTTGCAGCGGCGAAGAAGGGTAAGACCCCAATGAAGGGGAAGAAAAGTGAAAGCCAATCTGTGGGGTAAGTCTCATACCACAAAGAAAACGCCTGTGATTTATCCGGAGACATTGTTTGGGGCAAGTGAGCTATATGAATGTAAAAAAAAAAAAAAAAAAACAAACACTGACATCCGATAGCAAAGATGGACTTGTAGCCTGTGATATTCTGCAGAGACAGGAGAGAGAGAACTATCCCCCCCCCCAGCCCCCCCCCCCCCCGTCAAAAATGGTGAGATAAAAACGGATGTACACCCTATGGGGGGGTTCATAGGGGCGAAGAAAGGTAAGACCCCAATGCAGGGGAAGAAAAAATGAAAACTACACTCCTGGGGTAAGTCTCATATTATAAAGAGAACGTTGAAATCTGTGATGTATCTGGAGACAGTTTTAAACAGGAGTGGCAAGTGAGTTTCATGAAAAACACTGACATTGGATAGCAAAGGTGGATGTGGAACCTGTGCTATTCTGCAGGGACAGGAGAGAGTGTACTGTCCCCCCGTTTAAAAAATAAAAAGGGTGATATAGAAATGTATATACCCCATGGGGGGCTCACAGGAAGTGAACTAAAATTTACCACACAGAATCATTGAACCCAGACTGGGCCCTGGAACAGCTAACTGAATATACATAGGGATATTTTATTACATATTTTGCTATAGGACCCCGTCCCCTGCTGTCCCCACCCCCCCCCCCCTCGGTTAAAACGTGAGTACCTGTGGGAGCCTGCTTCTTTATTTGTGGGACGCCCCCATCTACGTGTTTTGTATTAATGGTGTAAAGCCTATATGGGCCACTTCATTCTCGAGGGTTTGCCCTGCCGAAATTTTGTTGATTGGAATCGTGAGAATATAAACCGGTCGTAGAAAAGATTGCTGAAGGCTAACGCCCCCACCTAAATATACTGGGGCAGATAAGGGGGTAGGGATTGTTGGGGGGCGTGGAGACTCGTACCCCCCCACCACCCCAGGATATAACACCCAGTGACTAATAATAAGGGGGAAAGCACAATATAAACAAGTAACTTAATATGACCGGCAGAGCTGCTAAAGTAACTGAACCTAAAACACCAAAAGAAAAAGCAAATTCAGGTACAATTAAGCAATATTTGGTGAAGGGTTTGAGCCCAAAGAGTCCAGTTATGGAAAAACAAGTCACGAAACAGGGAAAAAAGAAGGAGGGGAGCAAAAAGAAGGAGGAAATCCTGGAGGCCTCGGGAGGAAATACCAGTACACAAAGCGAAGTTGACAGTAGTAGGCTGGAGGAACAGAGGGAGAATACCCAAATACTAACCAGGACAATACTGTCAGAAATGTTGACGAAAATGGAGAATTCAATTAAAAATGAAATAGTTGCACTACGAACAGATTTAACACATGTGCTGACCCGAGTAGAGGAAGTGGAAAACAATACAGACAAACATACATTTGAAATAGCGGAACTCAAAGAGCAGCTTAAAACGACTAAAATAAATCAAAGGAGGACTCTGTATAAATTAGAAGAGCAGGAGAATCAGAGTAGAAGACAGAACCTTAGAATACGATCACTCCCAGAAGAGAACGGGGAAGACCTTACAAAAACCATTAAAGAATTATTTAATCCCTTATTAAACAAAACCCCAGAATGGGACTTGAAAATAGAAAGGATACACAGAGTCAGGAAACCTCAGCATTTGCCAATAGATACCCCTAGGGACATCCTGGTCAGATTCCAGAACTATGTAGAAAAAACAGAGATTTGGACTAATCTGAGAGGAAAACCCCCACTGAAGTTCAGGGGAATTGAGCTTCAAATTTTTATGGACCTTTCTCCGGAAACACTTGCTAGGAGACGAATGCTCAGACCACTGTTAAACCAAATGCGTATAGAGAACGTAAAATATAGCTGGGGGTTCCCAGCTTGTCTGATAGGATACAAGGAGGGTAGATCGGTAAGGCTGAGGTTCCCGGAGGATTTAATGGAGTTCTGTAAAAATTTAGGGTTACAGCCAATAGAAATCCCAGAATGGTTGGAAAGAGAAGGCCTCTGATGTGGGACGGGGGGGGGCTCGGGGGAAAACCCAATCCTTGACCCGTGGGGGGGGTTAAGAGATAATGCAATATAATATAAATAGCCTTTCTTGCGGATGGGGTGGGGGGGGGGGGGGTAGGGGGGGGGGGGGAAAGGGGAGGAGAGAGATTATGACCGGAGCGGAATCCTCACCATCCGAGGGACCATTTCTGCCCTCCCCCCGCCACCCCTAAAGTGGCGGTGGGGAGGGGTAGAATGGGGGAAGAGGTCCAAGCCCAACCTCTGAGAAGGAAGCCCAGACGTTGAAAGGAAAATTTCTGATCAGCTAAGGGGCTGGAGGTCAGTATTGACCAAAGGAGGGATAGGAGGGGGGGGGGGGGAGGTGGGGGGGGTGAGGGTGGGAGGGAAGAGGGAAGGGTGGGAAGGGGTGGGAGGGATGGGGGAAGGGTGGGAAGGGGTATTTGGGGGAGTAAGTGCCTCTCCATAAAAAACAAAAACAAAAGAAAAAATTCTAGATTAGGTTCCTAACATATAATGTTCGAGGTTTGAATAATCCTATTAAAAGACAAAAAATTTTAACAGAGCTTGAATACTACCAGACAGATATAGTGTTTCTCCAGGAAACCCATCTCTTCCAGGGAGCCAATATAAAATTATATTCCAAAAAATTTCATACTTGGATATACGCAGATTCAACCACTAGGAAGGCCAAAGGAGTCGCAATAGGTTTCTCGGAAGGAATCCAGTTTAAAGAGCAAGGGAGAGTTGTAGACCCTGAAGGGCGGTACCTTTTTGTATGCGGTTACATCAATGGGGTGCAACTCACTCTAGCAAATATTTATGCACCAAATAAAAAACCAATAGACTATGTCAACAAAATGATAAATAAGCTTGCTAATTTTGGACAGGGGATGATTATAATGGCAGGAGATCTGAACCTATGTATGAATTTAGAAGAAGACAGTACGTCACATGTAAGGGAGACGGGAAAGCAATCTTTAAACAAACTGAAGAAAACCCTACACCAAAATCAATTGGTGGATGTATGGCGAACGATGAATGTAAAAACACGTGATTATACTTTCTTCTCCCCCGTACATGGGACGTACACGCGTCTTGATTATTTCTTCGTGGATCATAATACGTTATCCAGGGTTACGGACTCTCATATAAAGATATCTACAATATCAGATCACGCACCAGTTATGATGATAATCGAAGAAATGAGAGTATCAAAACCCCCCCCGATTTGGAGATTAAATGTAACCTTACTCGATGAAAAACAAGATATTGAAAAAATACAGCAAGAATTAAATTTTTTTTTTGAAAAAAACGAATCAAGCGACATTTCACATGCAACACTATGGGAAACACATAAGGCATATATGCGGGGTATATTTATAGCAATGAATGCGGGGAAAATAAAAGAAAGAACTAAAAAAATTGAAAGGATATCGGAAGAAATATATAGTTTGGAGCAAACCCATAAGAAACAAGGGGGTCACCAGCAAGAGATATACCATAATCTCATAATAAAAAGAGAAGAATTAAGAGACATACTGACTCAGAACACAAAAAACGTTTTCAATGCGTCGCAAATAGATAAATATGTGGGAGGAAATAAAATAGGAAAACATCTAGCTAAAACCCTGAGGAAAAAAAAAAAACAGGAACTACATCGAAAAAATTCGTAATGGACAGGGGGATTTAGTCTTTAAGTCCAATGAGATCGCAGAGGCCTTTAAGCAATATTACAAAACCCTGTACAATGTGAATAAAGACAAAATAGACTTGGGAGAAAAATACAATAAAATAAAAGAATTCCTAAAAAACGCACGACTTACCCAAATATCTATGGAGGATAAGTCAGATTTGGAAACACCGATATCGGAAAGCGAGATCATCCAAGCTATGGCAGATACAAAATCAGGGAAAAGCCCGGGACCGGATGGGTACCCGATTCTTTACCTTAAAAGATTCAGTAAAATTTTGGTACCTAGACTGTGTGAATATTTTAATGGTCTGGGAACAGAATTTGGACTAAGCCGAGAGGCACAGAAGGCATTAATAACCCTTATTCCAAAAGAAGGAAAAGATGATAGTTGCTGTTCAAATTTTAGACCAATATCCCTCCTCAACTTCGATACTAAGCTTTATGCAAAAATATTAGCAAATAGATTAAAAAAACTCATGAAGGACTTGATCCATGTAGATCAGGTGGGCTTTGTGGCCTCTAGAGAGGGACGAGATAATGGAATTAGAACCCTCCTACTCTTACAAAAATTAAAGACAGATGGGCCCCCAGGTCTATTCCTGTCGATAGACGCCGAAAAGGCCTTCGACAGGGTAGACTGGGGGCTCATGATGGAAACGTTAAAGTATATAGGTCTGGGCCCCAGGATGGTACAGAGAATTAGAGCCCTGTACGAAGAACCAACTGCAATAATAAAGATTAATGGAGATTATTCATCCCCCTTCACTATGAGTAACGGGACGAGACAGGGATGCCCCCTGTCTCCGCTACTGTTCATCCTGTCACTAGAGCCACTTTTAACCACAATTAGACGAGATAATAAAATAAAAGGAATTAAAATAGGGGAGACCGAACATAAAGTCGCAGCGTTTGCCGACGATCTTTTATTTTATATAACGGAACCACAAACATCAATGCCAAGATTACTTGAGGTCTTGAAGGTTTATGGAGAAGTATCGAACTTCAAAATAAACATTAATAAGTCAGAAATTTTGAATATTAACATAAGGAAAAAAGAGGCTCTAGTGTTGCAAAGGGATTTTCAGTTCCCATGGAAACAAAAAAGTTTAAAATATTTGGGGGTTAGGCTGGCTAATTCCATGGGGAAGCTATATAGCGAAAACTTTCTCCCACTACTAGATGAAATAAGGAATGAAACTAAGAAGATACAGTATAGACCCCTTTCGTGGATAGGCCGAATAAATTCGGTGAAAATGGTGATTCTGCCTAAAATTACATATAAATTTCATATGATCCCGATTCCTCTCCCGGACTACTACTTTCAGACAGTAAAATCAATTATAAATAACTTTATATGGCAAGGTAAGAAACCAAGGATAGCACGAGATATCTTGAAACAAAGTAAAGATCAGGGAGGCCTGGGGGTCCCGGATATAAAAAAATACTATTACGCAGTAATACTCTCAAGAGCAGTAGAATGGACACGACAGGAAACTCAAAAACAATGGGTACATATAGAAAATGATATTAGCGAAGTAAATCTAAGGGGTGCGATTTGGTGCTCACCGAAACTTAGAGATTTAGGAATAAAGACACAGAGGATCACTAGACACGTTTTTAAAATTTGGGACTTAACACATAAGCAACATGACTGGAGCTACAATTCACTATTAATGCCACTGAAGAATAATGAATACTTCCCGCCTGGGAAGAAAAAAATGGGTGGACACTGGATAGAAGGAAGTACACAATTAGGGGACATAATAGAGAATGGGAAAATAAAGACACTAGCAGAATTACAACAGAACACATCACACCTTAGGGTAAATGAATGGCGCTACCGCCAGCTGACGAACTTCGTAGGGAGCTTGCCACTACCATTAAGACTTAAAGATAACTATACAGCGTTGGAAAAAATATGTAGAACCAAAGGACTAAAAAAAAAAGATACATCCCAGCTGTATAAAATGCTCCTGGAAGAGGGCCGGCCGGAGGTACCTCCATTCCTCACAAAGTGGGGAAACGAATTAGATTCACATGGATATAAACACAACATTAAAAAAATTTTGAAGTTAATACACAATTCAGCGATTGATAGTAAGACTGCCGAAACGAACTATAAATGTATTGCAAGATGGTACCTTACGCCAAATAGAATGCATAAACTTCAACCGGGGAGGTCACAAGAATGCTGGAGGGAATGTGGGGAGCAAGGGAATATGGCCCATCTGTGGTGGAAATGCCCCAGGGTAAGGGAATTCTGGAAAACTATACTGGACTTAATAAAGGAAATTACAGGGACCAAAATAAAAGACGACCCCTGGATATGCTTATTTCACAATACACCAGATTCAATAAAAACATATACTAACACATTGATCCCTCATATGCTGAATGCCGCCAAGGCAGTGATACCAAGAAGGTGGCTGCAAGTCAAACCACCTTCAGATCTTGACTGGATAGGAAAGATGGAAGAGATATATCAGTTGGAGAACCTTAGATATAATGGGGAGGAAAAGGAAGATGAAGAAAAGACCAAATGGGGAAAATGGCTAGAGTTTAAGCAGTCTTGGAAATACGCAGAAATACAAATGCAAATAGGATAATGGGAAAAAAAAAACAAAAAAAACAAAAAAAAACAAATAGAAACCGAAATTTAGAAAGATAGAAGATAAAAAGGAGAGGCACTGGGGTGGGAGGGGGTGGAAGGGATGGGTAGGGTTGGGTGGGAAGGGGAGGGATGATAAGGTTTTAAAAAGTAAGAAAGAGATTAAAGATAACTAAATAAATATGGAATACCGAGAGGAAGATGTGAGATGTATACCTATGTCTGCTTGTTATGCGATAAAAAAAAAAAAAAAAAAAAAAAAGGGGATGCGCTTTCACAATGATGAATACAACACAAGAGACATGAATGAAGCGTAAATATGAACATTTCTTTCTCTCTTGCGGTTTTCTGAAGTGAAAAAAAAAAAAAAAAAAACAAACAAAAAAAAAAATCCTCCGGTTAGGTCACCCCTGAACCCTTGGGACTTGAATTTAGTCCTGTCGGCATTACAGAAACAGCCTTTTGAGCCAATACAAGATATTCCCTTGGTCCTTTTGACAACGAAGTTCGTTTTTTGATTGCCATATCTTCTGCTAGAAGAGTATCAGAGTTGGCTGCTCTTTCTTGTAAAGACCCATATTTGATTATTCATAAGGATAAGGTTGTCTTGCGTCCTCATCCTAATTTCCTACCAAAGGTAGTGTCAGGTATTCATTTAAACCAGGATATTGTTCTCCCTTCATTTTTTCCAGAACCTCATTCTGCGGAAGAAAGGTCACTACATTCTCTTGATGTGGTGAGAGCAGTCAACGACTATTTGAAGGTGACCGCTCAGATTCGTAAAACAGATGTTTTGTTTGTGTTGCCAGAATGTCCAAAGAGAGGACATGCAGCGTCGAAATCTACTATTTCTAAATGGATTTGTGATTGTTCAAGCTTATGGTTTAAAGAGAAAAATTCCACCTTTTCATATTAAAGCGCACTCCACCAGGGCTGTTAGTGCTTCTTGGGCAGTGCATCACCAAGCCTCCATGGCTCAAATCTGCAAGGCCACAACTTGGTCTTCAGTCCATACATTTACCAGGTTCTATCAAATAGATGTAAAAGGTCACGGGGATATTGCCTTTGGGCGCAGTGTACTGCAAGCTGCAGTATAAGTCCTCTAGTCTCTTAGTGTCCTACTTTTGTTGTGTCTCCCTCCGTTCAGTTGGCATTGCTATGGGACATCCCACATAGTAACTACTATGGCTGAGTGTCCCGTGATGTACAATAAGAAAATAGGATTTTTAAATCAGCTTACCTGTAAAATCCTTTTCTTTGAAGTACATCCCTCCCTTCTTTTTTGGTGTAGCGGTACCCTCGTAGGGGCTGCTGATTTGGTTACTTAGCAATCCGCCAATCACCCTGCTGCCAGAGTCCCCAAGATCAGTTAAGACAAGGAACAGTCATTTGCACGGTTTTGTTACGTTTATTGCAGGATACAACTTGGGTGGAAACAAGGGGTGATATGAGATGCCCATAGAAGTTGGTGTATTGCACTACAATACTGAATAGCCTTGGCTTGAAGTTGTTGTGCATCTAGTATTCTCAGCAAACTATTGGAACACTACTTCTTCACTTCCAATTTTGACAAAGAAGAATCACTCTGAATAATTCCACCTTGCAGACTATGATGGTTTCTGAGAATCAAAGATCCAGAGGCCTAACACAACCTCTCCATGATGGATCAATGAGTTAGACGGCCACACAGTCTTTGGTGGATATTACCAATGTGCTAACCAGACCAGAGATAACATGGTATCTCCCACTGATGGCCTGACACATGGTAATAGGCGGACTACTGTTCCCAGCCAGTCCTTTACTGTCAATGCTGTGTTCCCCAGCCACAGCATTCTGCACTACTCTCGATAGCCTCTCTTGTTCTGTTCACACTGACCTTTGGCTACTTGGCTGCTCTGTGTCCCCGGATTTCCTGTCGCATCATGGCAGCATATACCTTGGGTTGTGACTCCGCCTCCACAACCTGATAGGACCACATAACTATAAACTGGTGATACGGCCCCCGCCCCAGTATTCTCTTATTTTTCCTCACCTGTTGGGACGCACGGAACATCACCCCCTTACCGCTTCGCCCCAGCCAGGTTCTAGCCTCTCCTGGTTTGGAAGTCCTTGCCGGTACAGCCTCTAAAGGAAGCTAAATGGAAGGAACCCCACTCTGGTGATCTCAGGGGTATCGTATCTTTCTCAGTTATTATTTACCTACTGCCTTTGTGTGGAACCTTGAACAGGTTTAAAGCACCATGATGACTGCCGCTGTGTAAAACCTTAAATAGGTTTAAAACACCATGACGACCACCGCTGTGTAAAACCTTAAATAGGTTTAAAACACCATGACGACCACCGCTGTGTAAAACCTTAAATAGGTTTAAAGCACTATAATGATTGCCCCTGTGTAGAACCTTAAACAGGTTCAAAGCACCACCTTACTCCGACCTCGGTGGAAAGCCTTAAACAGGCTTAAAACACCATTTCAAACATGCTGTGTGACAGGGCAAACACACACCTCTCAAGATACATTTAAGCCTTAAATAGGCTTACCATTGTGCAGTGGTCTCCCCCTCCTGTTTTTCTCAGTATACCTGTGTACTCGAAGGGTGTGGGGCACCGCTGGGTCCTGTAGTCCTTCCCCATTGCTCCCCCTCTGCGCCGAGCGTCCTGGCGCTCCCGCGCATGCGCAGTACGGTCTCCCGGCGGCTCGGAGGCTCTTTGCCCATATCCATACTGCGCATGCGCGAGCGTGACGCCCGCCCGGCGCCAAATTTAAAAAGGGAAAAAATTCCCTTTTCATTCTCTACACTCTGCAGCACCTAGGAATTTCGTTTTTTTCTCCCCTGCAGACCTCCTTCAGCCTACTCTTCACCAGGTAAGTGCCTACTTTTGTACTGCACTGACCCCCCCCCCTCCCCTTATCCTACCTTTCTCTTCTGTCTCTCCAGGCTGTCTATCTCCCTTCCTCATGGAGACCACTGCCCCAGCAGATCACCGCCAGACCAATAGGTAAGGGGGAGGACGGATTGGTAAGTAAAAAAAAAAAAAAAAAAGAGAGCAGAGGTCACTAACGCTACCTAAATGGTCAGCCCTGTCAGGTCCTCAAGATCCTCCAAATCCGGACGTAGAGGGTCCTCGCGGGGAAGGAGCCGCTCACACAGACGGAGCCGCTCAGGTCGGAGCAGGAGAAGTCGCTCAGGTCACAGAAGTCGCAGGAGAAGCCGCTCCAGATCTTATTCTCGACGCAGCCACTCCCGCCGCAGAAGATCACCTGCGCATAGACACCACTCATCAGCGACCCGCTCCAGGCCCGCTCCCAACACCTGCTGGGTGTGTGGGGCCACCGCCCTCCCGGATAAACTAGCCTGCCGCAGGTGCCTCGAGGAGGCCACCAGAGGGGACCAAGACCTCAGAGAACCGGCTGGGGCATTAACCCCACAGCCCGCTCCAGACGTGGATGCATCCACAAGAAGCGCCTCTCCTGCCCCCCCGAGTACATCAAGGGAGCACGACTCCCAGTCAGACGAGGACGAATTGGAGGCATCAGCGGGCTTCGACTTTTCCCTTATCGAACCTTTCGTGAGGTCTGTGAAGGAGGCTATTAACTGGGATGAGCCCCAGGAGATCCAGCAAAAGCGGAAGAAATACTTCCCCAACCTCAAACGGGATACGGAAGCCTTCCCCTTCATCGAGGAACTTGACGATCTCATTAGGGAGGAATGGCAGAGGCCCGATAAAAAATCAAGTCTCAACAATAGGCTTGCCAAATTATATCCTCTTAAGGAGCCCAAGGTGAAACCTCTGGTGACCCCACCCGTAGTAGACGCATCCCTCATGCGTCTGGCCAGGCACGTGACGCTCCCCATCGAGGACGCCGTGACCTTCAGAGACGTCCTGGATAGGAAGATCGACACGGATCTGAAGAGAACCTATCTAGCGGCAGGTGGCGCATGCAGGCCAGCAGTGGCCCTCGCGGCCGTGGGGAAGGCCATCTCTAGCTGGTCGGCCAACGCCGAAAAACTTATTGCAGATGGAGCAGACCAGGACAAACTAGTCAAGGCCCTGCAGGAGCTAAGCCTGGCAGGGGACTTCGTGGCTGAGGCCTCTGTTGATGTGATTAAGTCTACATCCAGGGCCATGCTGTCCTCCGTCATGGCCAGACGGGCACTCTGGCTAAAGCCGTGGGCGGCTGACCCGGCTTCCAAATCTAACTGGTGCCGTATCCCTTACGACGGCGAAAACCTTTTCGGGGAAAAGCTAGATTCAGCCATTTCCAAGGTGACTGGCGGGAAATCAGGGCTCATCCCCTCAGACAGGAGGCCCAAACAGCAGAGGCCTCCTCCCTCTAGACGAAATCTCCCCGACAGGTACAGGGACGCCAAGGCCTACAGGCCTGGCAGAGAGTTTAGGAGGAACTGGAAGAACCCTCAGACTTCCTTCTCGAGGTTCCAGAAACCCAAGACTTCTGCGTCCACCGACCAGAAGCCTTTTTGAAGGTGCGCCCGCCCAGCCAGCAGTTGTGGGAGCCAGGCTCCTAGGATTCAGGCTGCTCTGGGCGGAAACCATCAGAGACCCCTGGACGGTGGCCACCGTCCGGTTCGGGCACAGGTGGTCATTCAGGGGACGCCCTCCGGGGGATCATTTTTGCCCGACCAGGCTCCCATCCTCCCGAGAAAGAAGGATGCTGTTGTTAGAATACGTCCAGGAGCTGCTCCAGAAAAAAGCAGTAGTAGAGGTGCCCCGACCTCAAAGAGGTCTGGGGTTTTACTCCCCACTGTTCCTGGTCAGAAAAAAATCCGGGGACTTGCGCCCTGTCCTGGACCTAAAGATCCTCAACCACTCCATCCGGGTAGAATCCTTCAAGATGGAGAGCCTACAATCGATCCTCCAGGCCATAAACCTGGAGGACTGGATGCTGTCCATAGATCTCCAAGATGCTTACCTACATATCCCCATCCATATAGCCTTTCAGAAGTTCCTCCGATTCTCCATAGATCACCACCATTACCAGTTCCGAAGCCTCCCGTTCGGAATCTCCACCGCCCCCAGGACATTCACGAAGGTCCTTCTCCCGGTCATCGCTTCCCTGAGGGAAAGAGGCCTAAGGGTCCACCACTATCTGGACGACATTCTCCTCCTCTCGAACAGCCAGGAGTCTCTCATACGGCACAGGGAGATCCTAGTCTCCACACTACAGGGCCTGGGATGGCTCATCAACTGGAGGAAGAGCAACGCTCAGCCCACCCAGAGGATGGTCTTCCTGGGAGCCCTACTAGACACCAGACAAAACTCCATACAGCTACCCCCAGAGAAGGTCCCCCCTCTGGACAGGAAAGTGAGGAAGGCAATTTCAACCACTCCCTTATCAGCCAGAGTGTGCCTCAGCCTCCTAGGCTCCCTGTCAGCTACCATCCCGATGGTCCAGTGGGCGCAGTGGAACGCGAGACCCCTTCAGATCTCGTTCCTTCTCCAATGGGACGGCTCATCCATGTCCCAGTTGATCCATATCACTCGGGAAGTCCAGCGATCTCTAGAGTGGTGGACTCGTCCCCACAATCTGAACAGATACAGACACATTGTCTCTCCCCCTCTAGAAGTTGTTACTACGGACGCCAGTCTGGAAGGATGGGGGGCTCACTACCTTCAGCACGCAGCACAGGGCCGCTGGCCGTTCAGAGCACGGGACCTTGTCTCCAATGTTCTAGAGATGAGGGCAGCCTTCCAGGCCCTCCTGGCCTTCAGTCCTTTTTTGAGAGGGAAACAGGTCCTCTTAAAGATGGACAACAAGGTAGCTGTTGCCTATATCAACAGACAGGGGGGCACCAGGAGCTCCTCCATGCTGCAGGAGGTGCGCCCTGTGATGGAATGGGCACAACAAAACCTTCTGGATCTGAGGGCAGCCTACATTCCGGGCGCCGAGAACATTCTGGCAGACTCTCTCAGCAGGGACTTCATCTCGAACAACGAGTGGTCCCTGAGCCCTCAAGCTTTCACCCTCATTGTCCAGACCTGGGGTCTCCCCGACATAGACCTGGCCGCGACCCCAGCAAACGCGAAATGCCGGAGGTTTCTGTCGAGGACCCCCTTCCCTGCTGCGGAGGGCACAGACTGTCTCCAGCATCCCTGGGAGTTTCACCTGGGCTACATTTTTCCCCCGACCCCCCTGATAGCGAGATTCCTCCTGAAACTCAAGAGGACGACAGCATTAGTAGTGGCCGTAATTCCATTCTGGCCCAGGAGGCCGTGGTTCACCACCCTCCTGCAGCTGAACACGGCAGACCCTCTCCCCCTCCCGATGTCAGCCGATCTGCTATCTCAAGGTCAGCTGCTCCACCCCAACCCGGGGAAGCTGCACCTGATGGCTTGGAAACTGAGAGGGCTAGGTATCTAGACCAAGGCTGCTCCCAGAGGGTAATCGATACACTGCTCCAGGCTAGGAAACCTACCACGAACACTACCTACCGAAGGGTGTGGGAGAGGTTCGTTTCTTTCGCCCATCAAGAAGGCTGGAATCCATCCTCCCTACTGACATCCCAGGTCCTAGAGTTCCTGCAGTCGGGTCTGGACAAGGGCCTCGGCTCCAGCACTCTGAAAGTGCAGGTCTCAGCCCTATCCGCCCTGACCGGGGTTAGGTGGGCGCAGGACCCTCTCATTGTCCAGTTTCAGAAGGCATGCCTCAAGTTAAGGCCACCCAGGAAGCCTTCGTTCCCGGCCTGGGATCTATCGATCGTCCTGGAAGCCCTATCCAAAGAACCCTTCTTCCCACTAGAGAACATCTCCCTTTGGGATCTCACACTGAAGGTTACCTTTCTAATAGCGATAACTTCAGCAAGAAGAGTCTCTGAGATACAAGCCTTACTAGCCAAAGATCCCTACCTGGTCATTTACCCGGATAGGGTAATCCTGAGACCATCGGACCGCCTGATTCCCAAGGTATCCTCATCCTTTCATTTCAACCAGGAAATTAGCCTGCCGGCACTTACCACAGACCAGGGCGATCCTCACCCCCTGGACGTCAAGAGCAACATCCTGGCCTACCTTTCGGCTTCTAAATCCATCAGGAAGTCGGAAAACCTGCTGATCATTCCTCATGGCTTCAGGAAAGGCCAGGCAGCATCGGCCCGCACTATTGCTTCATGGCTAGTGAAATCCATCAAGAAGGCCTACTCTCTCAGCACCATACAGATTCCTGATGGCTTAAGGGCACACTCCACCAGGGCAGTGGCGACCTCGTGGGCAGCCTACTGTAGAGTCTCGGCGGAAACCATCTGCAGAGCCGCCACCTGGTCCTCCAGGAACACCTTCATCTCCCACTATAGAGTGGATTCTGCATGCCTAACAACCACAGATTTCGGAAAATCCGTTATCCAAGCCAATTCTTCTATTCCTTGTCAATAAACCTATCTTGCTTGCATATTCCCACCCAGTCTGCGAGTTACTCCCCAAGGTATATGCTGCCATGATGCGACAGGAAAACGGAAAATTGTATACTTACCTTTCCGTAATTTTCCTTTCCTGTCGCATCTTCATGGCAGCATACTTTGCCCACCCTTTTTTTTTTTTTTTAAGGTGATTCATATGTACAGAGAATACTGGGGCGGGGGCCGTATCACCAGTTTATAGTTATGTGGTCCTATCAGGTTGTGGAGGCGGAGTCACAACCCAAGGTATATGCTGCCATGAAGATGCGACAGGAAAGGAAAATTACGGAAAGGTAAGTATACAATTTTCCGTTTTTTTCTCATGCAGCTCATGGCTGCTCTGGCCCACACCCTGAGCTCTAAGCGGGGGACCTCCTATCTCCCAGGTGGAGCCCTGACTCACTACCAGCTTCTTAGTTATAAAGGCTGTGCACACCTGCACAGTCATGCTGCTGGTCTCTGGTAAGACCTAGACAGGCTAGAGGTTTCATCCCTTCCAAACTCTTCAAAGCCTCCAGACCTCAATCCGGGAGTTACCAGTCCAAGAACTTTCTCCATTCAGAATAGACATGACTGCTGAGGTGCAATGAGTCCAGGTACTATGAATAGTAAATTAACTGTATAACCGTCTTTTAACCCTTGCCCCTTCATCCGAATAAATAACACGCTGACAACTGCTAAGTTGGAAAGGGCAAGGCCACAGCTTTATTTCTTTAAATTCAACACATAACATATGAATACTTCAAACAAATGAATACTTCAAACAGTGCCTGTCACAGTTATACTGTGAGCACATAATCCAAATGAGGGGGAAGGAGATAAGAAGGGGGGGGCCTGTCCTTACCATAAGTGCTGGACAGGCCGTCTGCTTCCCATTTCCATCAACAGCAGCCATTTTATGCTGGCAAGGTCAAGAAACCGCAGCAAGCTGTGACATACCAATGAAAATTATAGGGCGGGAGGGTGGGCAGCTCTTCCAACGGATCTTCCAGAAGGATCCAGAATTTCTGGGCGTGACACTTTTGTCGAGCTCAGGCCCAACCCAACCCACACTCCCACCAATCTTTAATGACCCTCTGGTCAATTTGACCCGCCCTGGACATGCCCCCATCAGTCAGGGCTCTCTTTCCCTATGGGGGTCAAGAGGCCTTCATGCTGGAGCCCACCAACTAGCACTGTTACAACATATTAAAGCTCATATGAGATCTTAGTAATTAGGTTGATATATATACTCAAAATGTTTGAGGCAGGACTTTCACCAAAAATGACAAATGCTAGTTGCCTGGCTATCATGCTGACATTCAATATGTTGGGTTCCAGATCTGAATAAAGCATGCGTATAAGGAGTTCCGACGTTGCTTTCCATCACTCTCCTGATTTGCATGTGTTCCAGGTTAGTGAATCAAAGTATTAGAGCCAACAGGTCCGTCTAGTAGCCAGGTAACTAGCATTTTCAGAAGAAGGTCAGAAACGGGAGCTTCTCGGTTCACTTTAACCTGCCTTCTGACTTTATTCATGATGTGATATTCAGTACTGAAACAACATTGCCATGTGTTTTGGTTTTCCCAAGTGATTTGTAACTAGGAAGGTGTCATTTCCCCCTGGAAGCACCGTCATCCTGGATTATGCGATTGATATTTTCATTTAAATGCTAATCCCTCTAGCAATAGCTTCTCATACCAATTATGTTATCTTTTTAAACATAAAGTATAAAAGTCATGCCTTGACAACTGTCTCCATAGTATTTATTACATAAACCTTTTCCTGATTGCTTTGCGGTTGATTGTGCCTGCAGGCAGCCAATTAAAGGGCAACTCTACCCCAAACCAGTTTTGAGTGGGTAGGTTGAATCACAGACAACTTGGAGCTTTTATCACTGTAGGGGATTGTGTACAGGGGTATTGTTTACATGTGTTTGATGAATCATTTGGTCCAATGCAGGTCATCAGATTGCCATTTACCACAATGATACAGTGTGGATGACCATTCTGAGGATGTGTTTGACCTGGTTTGCTTTAAATTGGGCATCTCTAAATGCAGTGTGTCCTATAGGGGATGTGTTTACATTGCAAGCAAAGGCAGCCTTTTGCCTTGAAATGTATGTGTTTAACCTGCACTGCATTCAGATGTGAAGCCCACCTCACATGTTACATGACCAAGTACGACATAGCTACATCTCAGTGCTGCCCAGCTGTACACTCCCACCCTTACCTTACCCAGTAATGGAGACCACACCGTGCTGGAGTGTAAATATGCCGTAGCAGCTCCTTTATTAAATAACAAAATATATATATATATAAATAACTTTATAAATAACTTTTATAACCAATAAACAACAAATAAACAACAAATAAACAACATCAAGAAAAACGTGACGTAGGCCTATAGTAGTACATTACCCCCCCCCCCCCCCCACCCAAATTACCATAATAAACAGCTCGTGCACTGCGGTCAACTCAACTGTAACTAGGCCTCAAGCTGACATACTAGCTCAGAGACAAAACTATTCCCGCAGTGCAGTCATCCACCATATACCCTACATCACTTATAGGGAATATACCAAACGGGCCCATATCTCCAATGGGTCCCGCATCAAGTTTCCTGTGGGGAGGGGGTTTCTTCTCTATGCCTACGTCACACAACATCCGCCAATGCTACGACGTCCGGTGTACCTGTAAACAAATTATTAGCACCTGTAAAGCATTAAACAAGGGAGGGAGGGCGGGAACTTTTCTCCTAACAGACTGAACTCAGGGGAGGATTGTTCCTCCCTTTCCTGTTGCCCAGCTCCACCCCCCTCTAATCCTTAAACGGCCATGCACCTTAAAGGCATGTGGACTTTTGTCATGTCAGCCCTGCGCTGATCACTACGTTCAAAGCTGCGGGCTGTTCTTGACCAAGTACGACATAGCTACATCTCAGTGCTGCCCAGCTGTACACTCCCACCCTTACCTTACCCAGTAATGGAGACCACACCGTGCTGGAGTGTAAATATGCCGTAGCAGCTCCTTTATTAAATAACAAAATATATATATATAAATAACTTTATAAATAACTTTTATAACCAATAAACAACAAATAAACAACATCAAGAAAAACGTGACGTAGGCCTATAGTAGTACATTACCCCCCCCCCCCCCCAAATTACCATAATAAACAGCTCGTGCACTGCGGTCAACTCAACTGTAACTAGGCCTCAAGCTGACATACTAGCTCAGAGACAAAACTATTCCCGCAGTGCAGTCATCCACCATATACCCTACATCACTTATAGGGAATATACCAAACGGGCCCATATCTCCAATGGGTCCCGCATCAAGTTTCCTGTGGGGAGGGGGTTTCTTCTCTATGCCTACGTCACACAACATCCGCCACCGCAAACAAGGTTAAAACCTTAACCTTGAGCGCACCTCCACACCCTAAGTGCTCGCTCAATACCATCCTGAATACCGATGGCCCACATATCTGTGCCAACTGGGTTCAGATGAACACCATCAGCCCTCAGATAACGCCAAGTGTCTACCTCCAACTCCCTGTGCCTGATGGCCAACCCCCCGTGTTTAACAAAAAATCTGCTGACCTCCTGATTAACCTTCTTCCGAGCTTTGTTAAGTAGGTCCACAGACCTGGCAAAACGCCATGAAGTCCTGGCGATCATGTCTGACCAAACCAGGACTGTGTTGGGGAAAGCCGCCTGAAGTCGGCAAAAGTCATATTTTATGTCCCTAGTGACGTCTAGTTTTGTCCTAAGCCCCAAATCGTTGCCCCCAACGTGAATAACTAAAACTTCAGGAGGCCTATCCCATCTCGCAAACTTGAGCGCTTCCGGGATAAGACGGCTCCAGAGCATACCCGGGAAACCCAACCACTTTATGTAGGCCTCCCTCCTAGAAAAACCCAGCTGTCTACCATCCGGTCTGTCATCTCCCCTTCTGGCTCCCCAGCAGACATAAGAGTGCCCTATAATCCAAACGAGCCTCGGTGGTGCATCTGAAAGAAAAACAGCAAGAAAATTCCGGTCAACTTCAATTAATGTACCACACGAAACCATGTCGGCACTTCACACAACCCTCCCCGTCAGCAAACCCTTATGCAATCAAATCCATCCTAACATATGACCTGAAACGCCTTGACTCCCACCTCCCAATTTGTTTCACCGCTTCTTCCGGTAAACCCCACCTGACCGCCTCAGTGGCCGCCCCAATCCTGAAAGAATGCGAGGAAAATCTCAATTCCCCCATATTCATAACTCGTAAACATTTCCGGAAAACCCCTACGAACTGAAAGCGCGATAGCGCCTCGCCATTCTGATGCACCAACAGGGGGCCCTCCCCAGCTGGCCTCCCCTGTAAGAAAACACTCGTCACCAAGACGGGGCAGAGTTTGGCGTCTGGAATGGCGAAAAACCACCACTTCCTTGCCTCGGCCCTGCTGGTCCGTCTTTGATCTTCGCAGATGTAAAACCAACCTGTCCTCAAAGCACCGCACGTCTCCCACTGCCAATCCATCCCTCTTTTTCCTCGAGGAACTCACCAGCTCCCCAATCCGAAAAGCCCCAAAGAAAGCTAAGACGAAGGCCGTGCGGAAAAGTCCCACCTCGTACCCAGACGAGCAAACCCCACGCAGAGTGTCCACCACTCTGCCCAGCAGTTTGAACGTCACCGGTCGTCGCTCGTCCCGTACCAACTTCCCTTTCTTGTAACCCTTAACTGCTTGACGCGCCCAGAACTCCTTGGTCCAGTCGCTCCCCCCCCAAGTTTACACCAAAAAGCCATAGCCGCCATAACTTTTTCCAGCCTCGACACAGAAATACCGCTCTCCATGTGCCTGGCGATAAAATAAATAAAAAGCAGCCTAGGTTCCCTTTCTCCCCTTGCGGTCTGAACCTGGAAAGCAACCCATTCGTCCCATACTTTCCTGTATGCTTTCCATGTCCCTTCGCTCACCGACCGCTGAATCCATCCCGCTAGTCTTCCAGTGCAATCTTCCACATCTCCACTGGACACTGGATTCCCTGATGCTCTGCCTCCGGCGCCAGCTCCCGAAACTTCTCCCACTGAAACCGAGAGAGAGCATCAGCGACCACGTTCTCCACGCCCGGCAAGTGCACCGCATGCATGAAGATGTTCATCTGCATGCACCGCAGCACCAGGTGTCTCAACAATCGTATCACCGGATGTGATGCCGCCGATACCTTGTTGATCACCTGAACTACCCCCAGGTTGTCGATGTGGAAGCGAACTTTCCGATCCCGGAAGAATTCACCCCACAGCTCAACCGCCAACACAACCGGAAATAATTCCAGTAGCAACATGTTCCTGAGCAACCCCTCCCGCTTCCAGCTTTCCGGCCAAGGGCCCGCACTCCAGCGCCCCTTGAAGAAAGCCCCATAACCCGCCGACCCCGCGGCGTCTGTGAACAACTCAAGATCAAAGTTGCTCACCGGCCCCGTCATCCATAACGCTCTCCCATTGAAATTGTCCAGGAATACGTGCCACATTCGCAGATCACTCTTATGTTCCTTCGAGAGTGTCACGTAATGCCTGGGCGACTCAATCCCCCCAGTACTTGCTGCCAATCTCCTGCTAAAAATCCGCCCCATCGGGATAATCCTGCAAGCAAAGTTAAGCTTCCCCAACACTGACTGTAGGGCTCTCAACTGCACTTTGCGCCGCCCCACCAATGCCCGCACTTCCGTTTTCAATGCCACCAATTTAACCTCCGGCAATCTGCATTCCATTGCTACTGAATCAAGTACTATCCCCAAGAAACTGATCTCTGTCCTGGGCCCTTCCGTCTTGTCGGGTGCAAGCGGAATGCCGAAATCCCCTGCAATCCTTTCCAATGTTGTAAGTAACACCGCGCAAACCTTGGATGCGGGCGGGCCGACACACAAAAAGTCGTCCAAATAGTGGATCACTGAGTTCAAACCAGACACGTCCCTCACCACCCATTCTACAAACGAGCTGAAACATTCGAAGAATGCACACGAGATAGAGCAACCCATCGGTAAACACTTATCCACGTAGTATTCCTCCTGCCACCTGCAACCCAATAAGTAAAAGCTATCGGGGTGAACAGGTAACAAACGAAAAGCCGCTTCGATGTCTGTCTTTGCCATCAGAGCCCCTCTACCATACTTACGCACCCAAAAGACCGCTGCATCAAAGGACGTGTAATGGACCGCGCAAGCCTGGGGATCAATGGCATCGTTCACCGACCCCCCTTTCGGGTAAGAAAGGTGGTGAATAAGCCTAAATTTGTTAGGTTCCTTCTTGGGGACCACTCCCAAAGGAGAAACCACTAGTTCAGGGATTGGCATTACGAGGAAGGGGCCCGCCATCCTGCCCAGAGCTACCTCTTTTTGTAACTTTTCCGTTACTACCGCCTGGTGTTTCAGAGCCGACCTCAAATTGTCTGCTCCTGGTGGCACCGAGCCCAGTACCGCAGGAATTACAAAACCCTCCCCAAAACCCGAAGCCAACAAATGAGCCACGTCCCTGTCCGGATACCTACCTAGAAAAGGCAGCATTCTTTCCACTCTCACCGGCGTCTTCCCCTTTGTTTGCAGACTCACTGGCCTTGCCTTTTCCCTGCTTAAAACACCGTGACCCAGGGTGAGATCCCCCACACCCGGAGCACTCGTGTTTGTACTTACATCCCGTTCCGAATTTGCAGGTGCCCTCATTGTACTGCCAACAGACTCCCTTCTTTTTAGCGGCCGATTGACCTGAAGCCCCCGATCCACCGGCCCCCCCCCTGAAAAAACTGCCCCGCCGGTTTCGCTGCTGCCATCAAGCGCATCCACAGACTGATGTCCTTGTGGTCCCAGCGAAGCGCCGGCCTGACTGCCCTCCTCTGGCGAAATTGTTCGTCATAGCGCAGCCACGACATTCCCCCATAGGTCCGATGGGCCTCCCCGATGGCGTCCAGGTAGCAGAAAAGCGCCGATGGCGTCCAGGTAGCAGAAAAGCGCCGAGCAGTGAAAATATCTCCACGTACTCCCCCTTCCAAATTTTTTCCCTGCCCTCTTGCTTTAAATGAGCCCCTAGGGGCCCCTCAAAACACACGTAAACCTCGCACCGTGCGGAGTCCGCCAATCGTACAATGTCCTGTTTTTTGGTTTTGTCCCCCCCTTTCTCCCCCTCTCCCGCCGCTGGGTCCGTGGGCGGACCCGCCTCCACTGTGCCCCACCCCCCCACCCCCGGGGCTAACGCGGGCGGAATCGCCACCGCCGTTTCCCCTGTTTGCTCGTTTGTCCCCACCCTGCCTGGCACTGCCCCCACCTGCCCCACCCCAATACTTTCCCTCCCGAGCGGAACCCAGGCTCGGACCGGCCCCGTCGGGGCCATTGGAGCCGCGTCAAACCTACCCACTAAGTCCCTGAGCCCTGCTAAGAGAACCCTGAGGCCGGCTCCCGACAAGGCGGGATCGGGGCCGCTGCTGCCCAAGAAAGGAGCCCCCTGAACGGCCCCGGGGCCGCAATCCCCCCCCCCCGTGTCTCCCAACCCGGAAGCGCCTTTAGATTTACCAAACAATGCACCTGGACAGCTCTCCCTCCGACAGCTCCGGCTCCTCCTCCGTCAAATCCACAGCCTGCCCCCCAGGGGATTCGCCCCCGGAGGCGGACGAGCTCCGTTCCCTCATACTCCTCTTCCGTCCCTCTGCCGACTTACTGGCAAACTTCCGAGGGGTCTGGGCACTTGTTCCGGCTGCTGGGTCCACCGCCATGGGGTTAGGCCGCACGCCTGTGCCGTACGCCCCCAGCCCCCGCTGACTGCGGTTCCCGACCAGTTCTTGCGTCGCTCCTCCCCTTCGGGTGCACCCGTGCAGATGGACCGCCTGTACCCCGGGCGCCCGGTAGCTGCCGGGCCGACTAGTCCTGGCCCCCCCGGCCGCCGACCGCAGGCTGGGCCGAACGCCACCCGCCTGGGCCCTCTGTCCCCCATCAATGGGCGGATCGCCCCCTTGTCGGTCTTCCTCCCTCTCCTCTTCGTCCTCCAGGCCCGACTGCTGCGTCCCCCCCCAGCTCCTGTTCCTCCTCCTCACCCCCCCCCCGCGGCCCGTCCCAAGATGGCCGCCCCGCCCGCCGCCCGCCGCGGCCGCCACGAGGCCTGAGGCCTGGGAGCGCTGCCGGGTGCTAGGTGATGCCTGGGTCTCGCTGGGCCCCCCCGTGGAAACGGCCCCCATGTCCCCCTGCCTGCCAGTGGCCCGGCGCCCCTCGGGCGAATAACGGTCCGGCGGGCGGATCTGCCGCGCCCAGCTGCCGTGTGCCGTCCCCCCCCCCCCGCTCTCAGTAAATCATAAGCTGATGGTACAAAGATTGCATGGTCAGATTGTAACTTGGCTGCCAACATGTAGTCCCTTTGTGGAAACACATAGATATTTTGTCCCTGTACCCTCACACCCCAATATACCAACACTAATTCCCCCTTTTTTCTGACACACTTTTTTCTAGAAATACCATGCACTCCTGGTGTACACATAGTCCATTGAGTCTTAACTGTGACCACTATGCTGGGCTCCGGGGGCTGCTCCCCAACCTTGGAGGGTTCCCCCGCTTCAACCCTGGGGGTTGACATCATGCCTTCGGCCCCCGCTTGCCTTGGTAGATACCGAACTAGGCCTAGGGACCACCTGTAAGTACTCTAATGTATTTTCCATTACAGCGAGACATGAAGTCTCAGCCCTCCTCTCATTCTTATTATTAACCCCTGCTCTCCTTTTCTCAGTTTACTACTTCATAACACTCCTGATGAATGGTTGAAATACCAGGAAACGCGTAGAGTGCCATTATATGTCAACAGTTATTCTTCTTTATTACAATGAAGTACTACAACATGTATATCTACTATGTTAAAAGTACACAAATAAATGTGTGATGAGTGCGCTTGTATCAACCTTAAAACAAAATTCAAAAAACCTGTACAACACTTGGAATATATAGTGTATACACCGTGATTTATAAAAACCTGTGTAGTGCAGTGATTTAAAATACGCTTTTAGACCTCAAATTGTTGTTTGAATAGAGGGTTAAAATAATGGATATAAATGTGTCAAGTTTCTCCTATAGATCCTGAAGCATCTTTATGGTGATTATCCTGAGTTTATTTAATGAGGCACTTAAATGATTGCTAGTGAGAGGTTTCAATTACCTATTGCTCAATGTAGAGCTGGTGCCAATAAATGAACAATTATTTGAGTATATAGAAATAAGGTTAATTAATACATAAATAACCGCTGTCTTTGTTACAGCCACCGATACTCAAATTAATGAAGAATATTTCTATGCATTTACCCGGTATCCTGCCAGGCTGAATCAATCTTTAACATAACATGCCAAAAAAAGGAGATTGAATGCAGGAAGTTGCTGCTCACAATAAGAATGGTGCACAAGTAGAAAAAAGACAAAAAGGAAAAAAAAAAAAAAAAAAAAAACTGACACTTTCCTTTTCTGCTGACACCTCCAGGTGCTTTTCGTTTTCTGTCTTTTACGCTGTGCTTACAGGCACTTCCAGTCAGTTTGCATATGGGGAGAGAAAGAAACATACACCATTGCGCAGTATTTCCTAGAAAGAAATGTGTGTGTGTGCTGTGACCAGTGAGCGGTAATCTACTCACATACACCCGGTAATGGTACAGCGATAGCCGAATGCTTGTCAGGCTTTTTTGCTACAGGGCTGGATGCCCTGCTCGTCCACACTCTGCGTGCTGCGGTGATGTCACTAGGCTCCTCCTCCCGACGCGTTGCATTACAGTCACGTAACGTTTTCAAGGGATAATGAGCCCTGTGACAGCTGAGGATATTTATAGGGCAACTCATGGCGTGCGGGTTGCCTTAGTAACTAATTTGTGCTCATCATCCACAATCAGCACACCGCTGTGACCGGGTGCTGTGGAGATCCTTCACTTAACTGTTTGTATACCAGATAGGACTCTGTGGAATAGGCAGAGTAGATTGGCCGACAAAATTGGTCTGTGTGTGTGTGCTGAACTTTATTAGAAGATAATATATGAAATGTTTTAAAATAAAATTGAAACTTAACAAGTGATTAATATGTGTATGTGGACCATGTGAGAATGTGAAAAATGGTGTAGATATAAAATAAATAAAATTATGTAAAAAATGTGTGAAAATAAAAAATGTACATAGAGAGATGTGCAAATTAAAAATAAAAATAAGAATGGGTATGAATATGGAAATAAAAATAGAAATGAAAAATAGACAACAAATATAAAATATAAAAAATAAAAAAATATAAAAGATACAAATAAAAATAAAAATAAATATAAAAATATAAATATACAGAAAAAAATTGGGATGTGATGAGAAAGCAATATGAGCGGTACTGCTTGCTTAGATCGGGACAACAGAGAGAATATATAGAGATGTAGAATAATAACTCAAAAACAGTCCATTTTGAGAAAAACTGTATAACTGGGAATATTTATATGATTTGGACCAGATGCTTTGTATAGGCGGGCTGCCACAAGCGCTGTGGTTTGTACATTACAGTACAGTAGAACCACGATATATCAAGAATGTATTTGAAATATAAATATATATAAATATATATAAAATATATATATAAAAGGCACTATAAAAGTATAAAATATATATATAAAAGGGAATGCATGTATACAGGATAAATATGGAGGGTAAAAATACTAAAAATACTACTAAAAAGGTAAGTATTTTTTAAAAAGTATTTTAAAAGTCAGATATGAAGCACTTTAAATCAAAATCGATGTTTAATCCTGCTGGCGCAAAGCTATTGATCTCATATATCCATCTTGACTCACTTTTGCTGAGTTCTCTGACCTTATGACTACCTCTCCAGTTTGGTTTATATTTCTCAATTGCCCAAAACTGCATCTCTGATGGGTCTTTGTTGTGTACTTGTGAAAAGTGTCTGGATACACTGTGCTTTGGAAAGCCAGCTTTGATATTTTGCACATGCTCCCTTAAACGCTTCCACATAGGTCTTTTTGTTCTTCCTATGTACTGAAGGGAACATGAACACTCAAGCATATACACGACCCCTTCTGTTCTACATGTGATAAAGTCTTTTATCTCATATTCCCTTTTGGTACTTGAAGACATGAATTTATTACATTTTCTTCCTCCCTGTTTTGTGTTTATGCACGCATGGCAACGTTTACAGGGGTAGAAACCTTTTCCTTGGAAAAATGACAAATTATTATTATTTTTTGGTGGATCCGGGACATTTTTTACTATTAAGTCACGCAGGGTTGGGGCTTTCCGATAGATAAAACGTGGTTTTGCGGGTAGGATTTCTTTCAATTGTTTATCCGCTTGTAATACTGACCAGTGTCTTTTTATTATTCCCTCGATCTTTTTATGCTGTATATTGAAATTAAGGATCATGGGAATTTCTGCATAGTTCTGTGTGGTGCGATCCTTATCCTTTATGAGTGTTTCTCTGGAGATCTGTGATACTTCTTCTATTTTTTTTATTTATGAAATCCGCACTATAGCCTTTCAGAGACTGCAGAGATGATACAAGAGATCGGTGGCGGCTGGTGCTCACAATTCTGGGGGGGAGGGGGGTGCAAACAAACTGAACAATTCTAAAAACATCAATTGCAGCCACTTGCCCATAAATTTGCTTGTTCCAGGTACCCTTCTTTGTCCCAGCTGCCATCAAATGCAGCCACTGTGCCCATCTGCCCATCAAATGTAGCCACTGTGCCATCAATTAACTGTGCCCATCAAATGCAGCCACTGTGCCCATCAAATGAATATTTATTAGCCATGGGCACCTATGGTGACAGCTGTCCGTAGGAATGTAGCCGGAATAAGATTGGGGTGGGGTTGATGGAGCCTTCTACGGTTCTACGGTTTTAAAAAAGGTTTTGGTGTGAAATCCTCCGTTTTTTAGTGTAATGTCTAGATCTAAAAACTTGATATTTGTGTCGCTGATGTCAAAAGTTAGTTTAATGTTTCTCTGGTTATTATTGAGTTTCTGAAAGAAGTTCTCCAAACTGTTCTTGTCCCCTTTCCATACTACAATACAATCGTCTATGAATCGTTTATATAGGGTCAGTTCGGTTGGATGGTCTAGATATAAAACTTCTTCCTCCCAGTTAGCCATAAAAATATTCGCGACACTTGGGGCATACTTTGCCCCCATTCCAATTCCATTCAGCTGCCTGTATATCTACTATGTCTACTTGTATCTGTATTGTATACAATGTAGCAATATATGCATTGAAAGTCTGATGACTACCTATGTACTTGATACAAGACATTCGACATGTATTTTAGGGTATAATAAACTATGTATTGTGGATTCAATTTTACTTTATTGTGTTATTATTTTTAATTCTCTACATGGCGTACCCTCAATTAAAGAAAAAACACTTTGTCAGCTGAACACCCTAGGGTTGATTTACTAAAGGTAAATAGGCTGTTTACTTTACCTGCTAGAGATCCACGCTATAGCCGAATGACGGCTACAGCGCGGACCTGCTGTGCAGCGCGCTCTGTGATCAGCGAGTCTGTGAGATTTGCTGGATCACAGATCCGAGTAAGGGGTCGATCTCGACCCCTTACCACGTGATCAGCTGTCAGCCAATGACAGCTGATCATGTGATGACAATATAGCCGGTAATCGGTTTTAAGCCGTTTTTTTAGTCCCGATCACTGCGATGTGCCCCAGCTCATCAGTGCCCACCTGTGCCCCCTACAAGTGCTGCTTACCAGTGCCCACCAGTGCTACCTGTCAGTGCCCACAGTGCTACCTGTCAGTGCCCACAATCAGTGCCTGAACAGTGCTGCCCATCAGTGCCCATCTGTGCCACCCATCCGTGCCACCCATCAGGGCCCATCAGTACCATCTTATCAGTGGCCATCAGTGCCGACTTATCTGACCCCATCTGTACCGACTTATCTGACCCCATCAGTACCACCTTTTCTGTGCCCAACAATGCCACCTTAACGGTGCCCACCAGTGCCGCCTCATCAGCGCATATCAATGAAGCAGAAAAATTACCTGTTTGCAAAATTTTATAACAAACTATTAAACATGATTTTTTATTAATTTTTTTAAAAATTTTGCATTTTCTTTGTTTGTTTAGCAAAAAATAAAAACCCCAGCTGTGATTAAATGCCACCAAAAGAAATCTGTATTTGTGGGAAAAAAAAGATAAAAATTTAATTTGGGTACAGTGTTGTATGAACACGCAATTGTCATTCAAAGTGCGACAGCGCTGAAAGCTGAAAATTGGTCTGGGCAGGAGGGGGGTTTAAGTGCCCAGTAAGCAAGTGGTTACAAGGGTAATTTCCCCAGAGCTTGGTGAATGATGTTAAGCACTGCTGACTTCCATCATCCAATCCTGTGCAAAGAATGGTATTTTTTTTTTTTTTTCTTGCACGTGATTGGGTTATTTGCAAAGTGAAGTTACACTACATTCTACAAGATAATTCCCTTGCAAAGTGAACAGCCTACTTGCCTTTAGTAAATCAATCCCATTATATCTAGTTAAAGGTATGCCTTACATCCACTTAGTGCGAGTTAAAATGAACCTATTTGATATCATCCATGTACCTATTCATGGCGCGTTATGATCAGGTCTCTGCCTAATTCTCACATTTTGTGTTTTTTATAAACCTGTGTATTTTTTAATATATGCATTAATTTGCATTGAGTGGTTTGCATTCTGGACATGTACACAGTATAAATAGGAGTTTAAACCCAATCTCCTGATAACTGGCATGTGTGCTGAATGATTTTACTCAAGTAAAATCTCAGATTTCAAATAGGCAGGATTAAAACTCATACAATTATCACATTTCCCCTTTTCCTTGCAGTTGGGAGGGATTATGCTCTCTTCGCATGATTGCTACAATTTCTGTGTATTGCACCTAACAACTATATTGTATTAGGCTTCTTTCAGACAGGCAGCAATGCTTACCGCTCTGTGAAAAGCGATTCACTTTCAGAGGGTGTTATAGCAGCAGTTGGCAGACACTCAGAAAACAATCTTGCTGCCTCCTGCTTTTTTCCATTTCCAATGGGGATTTTCTAGTAAGTGTTTGGCTCGTGGTTGCGGTGCTCTCCCATTGAATGGGTGAGTTTTACAGATGATTGATGCCTATCAAATTCTGCAACCCAAGTTAAAAATTCCTGCCCTTTCAGGCTGTAATGTTAACATCTGCTCAGCTACCTGTTTTTACAAATCCCCCCCACCCCCCACCCCCCACCCCCCCCCCATTAACCTGTGTGAATAAGCCCTTAGACCTATATTATACCCATGGCAAACTGGAATAATCATGCTACTTATTTAACATTAAAAAAAAATAATTAAATTTGTATATTAAAAAAAGAGATTTATAGGTTTATATAAGTGCATTGAACAATTTTCTAAAATTGATTATTTTATAAGAAAAAGAGTAAAATGATTTTTTTTTTGTACACTGAAAAATGCTTAAATCACAACAATGGACACTAAACATACAATAATAAAATGAATCAGATGTAGACATTTACTCTTTGGCGTCTTTTGATTCATTAACATTGTCCTTTTGGTCTGTTCCCTGTGGAGCTGTTAACTGGATGGGGATAGTCCTTTCCTCCACAGCTGGTATGCTTCTCCAGGGTGCTTCTATCCGTAGCTGACCTTCCGTGGTCAATGTGCAGCTGATGTCCTCTGCCTTTACTTCTTGAGGAAGATCTGTTTCCTTCCTGAAGATCTGACATTTGTAGGAATAGGACCCTTTACCATCCTGGTTCTTCGTCTCCTTGGCTGCAGTCACCAATAACTTCCGGCCCAGAACCTTGACAGTCAACTCTTGGGGACAAAAGTCCTGAACTCCCAGACTAAGCACAAATCCAGCTTCTGTAGACTTGATGTCACTGCTTGTCATCATTGGTAGAACCTTATTCTCTCCAATATTCATCTCCTGCATCAGCTGTTGGTGGAACTGATCTACCCTTCTGATATCAGCTTTTATCTCTTCCACAGTCCTAATCATGTCCTGCTCCATTGTAAAGAAGACATCCTCAGATATTGGCCACAGAGGCTGCAGGAAGGGTTTCCAGGATGCAGTATTACTCTGGAGCTGAAGGCACAGCATTGTATTGCCACAAAGTTCTCTGTTGCAGCAATAATATGAATCCAGCCTTCAGTGTGTTCTATAGAGGTTACAAACAAGTAGAGTTTTTATACTGAGATGAAAACTTCCAAGCATGTCTTGCATTCCTAGCCCCTGTCACATGTTACATTATTGGTAAATATTACTCTACATAACAACATGATTCAGTCTGTATTCATTCATGGCTCACTTACTAAAATAACTTGTTTGACGCAATCCTGACAGTTTCATGTTTCATGGCCTGGACTGAGAGACAACTGTTCAACAATGCAGACAGATTCTTGAGCCATTGCCTCACTGTGTCTTTTTAAGTCTTACAGTCCTTTAAAATTTGAAGTGGGCTTAAGTTAAGGGTAAATCTGTCACAAATAATAACCACTGGAGGAGTGGGGACTCCTTAACTTTTTATTTTTATTTTGTCTGCAATGTATTATTTGGACAGTCAAGAGGTCCTATTGGAATATGTAGAGGCGGGCTTTCTGAATTTTGTGATTTCAGTATCTTTTCACTTTCTAAACAATATCTAATAATACCAAAGTTCTCCATCAAACATAGGCTGGTTCTACTAATTTTAGTACAGACTTGGAGCTTTAAATTTTGACCATATTTAACATTGCTTTAATCTGCATATGCTCCAAGTTTGTAGTATGTTCTAGGGTGGGGTCTCCAAACTATGGCCTGCAGGCTACATCCACCGCACAGCAAGGGTCAGTAAAGTATCCTATCCAATGTGCAATTATTGAGGATTAAGGTCAAGAAAGGCTGCCTATGGTATCCACTTCTGATGTAAGGGGGAACCTGATCCTGATGTAAGGGAGGACTTTTCAGCCCCTTTAACCACTGAAGGAAAGGAATGATTTGTCCCCTTAATGACAGGCCATTTTTTGCGATACGGCACTGCGTCCCTTTAACTGACAATTTGCGCGGTCTTGCGACATTGTACCCAAACAAAATGTATGTCCTTTTTCCCCACAAATAGAGCTTTCTTTTGGTGATATTTGATCACTTCTGCGGTTTTTATTTTTTGCGCTATAAACAAAAAACAGCGACAATTTTGAAAATAAAACAATATTTTTAACAGGACTGCAACATTGCGGCGGACAGATCGGACACTTTTGACACTTTTTAGGGACCAGTGACATTTATACAGCGATCAGAGCTAAAAAAATACCCACTGATTACTGTATAAATGTCACTGCAGGGAAGGGGTTAACACTAGAGAGCGATCAAGGGGTTAAGTGTTCCCTAGGGAGGTGTTTCTAACTGTGGGGGGAGTTTATGGAAAGGGAGTAGAGAGAGAGATCGCTGTTCCTGATCATTAGGAACAGCAGATCTCTCTCTACTCCCCTGTCAGAACGGGGATCTGTCTGTTTACATTGACAGATCCCCATTTTGGCTTTCTGAGGAGCGATCGTGGGTGGCCGACGGACATCGCAGCCGCCGGCCACACGCATTGGCTCTGGTGTCGCGTCGCGTGCATGCACTCGAGCTCCCTATAACTTCTTAAAGCGGCCGACATACAATGATGGTGATTCGCACAGCCGTGCCAACCTGCCGCAGTACAACTGCGGCGGCTGGTCAGCAAGTAGTTAATATTTGTAAAATATATGATGTGGCTCTCATTGTTGGCGGGGCACTTTCCACCATTTTGGGTGGACATGACCTAAAATCAGGAACTTCTGGGAGGCTATCACTCCTTGGATTAAAAAAAATGACCCTTCGACCCATCAAGTGCATTCCACTGCAGTTCCTGTTCCATGACACATCATCTTCCGTCAAGTTATATAAGAATAGTGGCACTCCTCACCTGTTAAATGCCACAAAGAGCCTGGTTCCTCACTTTTGTAAGCAGGCTGTTTGCCCTACGTTGGCTGATTGGAAATGGGAGGTGGACACGGTTATGGAGGCAGAAAGCTGGCTGCATACGGTCACAAACCGATTGCGGCATTTGTTACTGACAAAACATGGTAAATTTACTGTACATTTTTTACTGACAACCTGAAAAATTGCAGAACTCCTATTAAAAACTAAGACAATCAATATTTAAATTGTATAAACAAAATATGGAAACACTGACAATACACATAACAAGTAACTTGCCTAGTTTATTATTACAAAAGTCAGCACAACACGACAAATTATCAGCCCCTGATATTTATGAAAAGTTGAAAAAGTCAGTGATTTTAACAAACTGTCAGTAAATTTACTGAGGGTTGGCAACCCTGGTCCAGGCTTTCGCTTTTCTTCTTCAGTACCTGTCTAATGCTACGTATTGTCCACCCACCTGTTTTGTATACTATATGGATTGTTTACATGCTTGCATCCACCCCCCCCCCCCCCGGGATTGTTTTATCTGGGTTTTGGTTTGTAATACTTGTTTTTGTTAATTGCCTATTGTATATTGTAACATCTTACTTTCCTGACACAGCATAACAGCATATACATATGGGTAGGCTCCGCCCCCTGCCTATCACAGGTTATACTATAGGATTAGGTCTCCTCCCTGGCTGTAGTATTCTCTTTTTTTCCTCACTGCTAACAGCCGGTTATGCTGCTGCTGAAAGAGCAGGGTTTTTAATTTTTTCCTCACCTAGTCACACCTCTGACCAAGCCGCACAGGTTCGAGCCTCTCCTGTGTCGAAGCTCCCCGCTGTAAAGGCTGACATGAATGCCTATATGGGGGAGACCTCACCCCACAAGGATACTGGAGAGGGGTGCAGGTATCTAGTCTAGGAGAGCCATCAGAAAACAGCAAACAAACGTGCTGTGGGTTTCCCATTCTCAAAATGGCGGAATCACTACTTCTGGGATTAGCAGCCTCATTGAGTGAAGCAAGATGGCGGAATCACAACTTCCGGTAAGCTGTACATCAGGATGTAAGCTATAACTTCCGGGTGTAGCAAGATGGCGGAGGTACTCAGCGCGAGGAGCATCTCAGGAAGCCACAGAAGGGGCTCACCCACCCCAGCACTTAAATAGCTTAAAAGGTATGGAAGACAGTGCGCAGCCTTTGAGGACACAAATGCACCAGCGTGAAGTTGTCAGGCGTCACGGTAATCGATCCGAGGAGACATGCAAATCAACGTTTTTCATTGCCAATGTTGGGACAAGTGACTGAGACGGTGCTGTCTGTGAATTTCAGAGTCAAAGATGAGCTCTCCTAGGGACCAGCCACTTATCTTAAGGTGAGGACAGGTAGGTATATGTGTCTGTATGACATCCTAAAAAAGAGTGCACATACTGACAGGCTGTAATCTGTTTCAGCCCTTATCAGCCCAAACACTCCTCCAAGAGTAGGGAGACACAGCAGCAACATGCCTCAAGCTCTGAGATGATCTCTCTGCATAGGATGTCGATTAAAAGCCCTTACAGGGAAAATGTTATGTAAAGTTTGCCTATTAGAAGCAGCAACAGATAAAGAAGCCGAAAAGGCTGAAATGGTCTGAATAATCAAACAAATGGTCAAAGGGAAGACCTAACGACCACAACTGGTCAGCATGGGGAGAGTGGTGTGAGCCTGATGGCAGCCCAGAGGCCAAGAGATCCTTCCCCAGGGTCCAGCTCTAGAGAGGATCCCAGCAAGAGGACACTATAAGTTTCAGATACACCTCAGTACAGCCTTTAGTAAATGCAGTTAGGGAAGCACTAGAGTGGGAAGAAGAAATAGCGCAACCTACTAAGACTAGGAGGTATTACCCCCAGTTGAGAAAAACAAGTCTCGCATTCCCTCTTATTGAAGAGGTGAAAGACATTATTAAAGAAGAGTGGGAGAAGGTGGACAGGAAAGTATTCCCAGTCAACAGATTTAATCACGCGTACCCGTTCAAAGCAGAGGACATGCACTCCTTGGAAACGCCACCTCTTGTAGATGCGGCAGTTATGAGACTCGCCCACCATGTAACCCTTCCCATGGACGATGCAGTGTCCTTTAACCACTTTCAGACCGGACCAATTTGCATCCAAAGGACCAGGCCCCTTTTTGAAAAGAACGCATTCTTTTTTATTTTTTGCTATAATAAATATCCCCCAAAAATATATAAAAAAAAACGTTTTTTTTTTTTCCTCAGTTTAGGCCGATACGTGTTCTTCTACATATTTTTGGTAAAAAAAAACGCAATTAGCGATTATTGATTGGTTTGCGCAGAAGTTATAGCGTTTATAAAATAGGGGATAGTTTTATAGCATTTTTATTAATAATTTATTTTTTATTAGTAATGGCGGCGATCATCGATTTTTATTGTGACTGCGACATTATGGCGGACACATCGGACATTTTTGACACATTTTTGGGACCATTGTCATTTATACAGCAATCAATGCTATTTAAATGCATTGATTCCTGTGTAAATGACACTGGCAGTGAAGGGGTTAACCACTAGGTGGCAGTGTAGGGGTTAAGTGTGCCTAGAGGTGTGTTTCTTACTGTGGGGGGGGGCGTGGCTGTCAGCTAGTGAATGCTGATCTCTGCTCCAATCACAGGGAGCAGAGATCGGCGTCACTAGTTGCTAGGCAGAACTGGTAGATGCTGTTTATTTCCGCATCTCCCCGTTCAGCCTTCCCGTGAGATGATCGTGGGGATCCCCGCGGCGATCGAGTCCGCGGGACCCGCGACCGGCCTCGCGGGGTCCCGAGCGGTGCGCTCCTGATGGCACGGCTGCATCTTAAAGGGGACGTACCTTCATGCCCTTATGCCTGTCCGTGCCATTCCGTCGACGTACATCGTTGTGCGACGGTTAAGGAGCCTTTAGACAGAAGGATGGATGCGGATATGAAAAGAGCCTACATAGCAGCAGGCAACGCATGTAGACCTGTCCTGGCGCTTACCTCTTTGGCCAAAGCTATTACGTCTTGGGCAGAAAGCGTAGAAGCAGATCTGCAATCAGAAACAGATATGACCACAGCCCTCAAGTTATTAACCAACATTAAACTTTCAGGTGACTTTGCCGGCGAAGCAGCAATTGATGCCATGCGCTGCTCAGCAAGGGCCATGCAGTGGTCAGTAATGGCGAGGAGGGCGCTGTGGCTTAAACCGTGGACAGCGGATATATAATCAAAGGTAACCTTGTGCTGCATTCCGTTCGACGGAACTGCCCTGTTTGGTAATAAAATGGAGTCAGCGATTTCAAAAGTCACTGGAGGCAAGTCGGGTATGCTCCCGCAAGATATGAAACCAAAACAAAGACGCTTCCAGGGGAGGAAGCAGTATCCAAATAAGGTGAGAGAATTCAGACCTTTCAGACCTCTTAAAGAGTATAAAAACAGCTGGAAGAACAACTCAGAATACAGTGGCACGAATGCCAAAGACAGGATCAACTTCGGAGCAACAGAAACACTTACCAGTACCAGTACAGGAGCAAATGCAAGGTTTCTATTCACCACTTTTCTTGGTGTAGAAAAAAAACGGCGACTTAAGGCCCATTCCGGATCTAAGAAAAATAATTTCGGTCCAGAGCTTCAGGATGGAGTCATTGCAGTCAGTAGTGCAGGCCCTCTCAAAGGGCAACTGGATGTTGTTCCTCGATCTAAAAGATGCATACTTGCATGTTCCGGTGCATCCGCAGTTCCACAAGTATCTACGGGTCGTAGTATCAAATCAGCATTACCAATTTGTGTGCCTACCGTTTGGCCTGTCTACCTCGCCCAGAACTTTCTCAAAAGTTCTGTTACCAATAATAGCTATTCTACGCAGTCATGGCCTACAAGCCTTTCACTACTTATACGATATCCTGTTGACGGCGGAGAGCCCGCAGATACTGCTAAAGGATCGTCAAATACTGATATAAAAGTTGCAGGAGTTCGGGTGGATTATCAATTGGCGGAAGAGCCAATTGGAACTGTCACAAAGGCTATTCTTGGGTGCAGTTCTCGACACCCATAGAAACACTATAGAGCTGCCCAAGGAAAAGATGGCAGCACTCCTGACCAGAGTAGAAGAGATATCGAAGATGACCTATCTATCAGCATCAGGTTTCCATCAGTCTCCTGTGAACATTAGCTGTGACAATCCCAATGGTCAAGTGGGCTTATTGGAGGATGGGGATATTCCAGAAGGGTTTCCTCGATCAATGGCAAAAACACTCAGTCCATCAAAGGATTCGACTAACCTCAAAGATGAGAAAGTCCCTAGAATGGTGGAAATATCCGGCAAATCTTCACAAACACCATCAACTAGTACCAGACCCCCTGCAAGTGATAACATCAGGGGTCTCCAAACCCCGGCCCGCGGGCCACATCCGGCCCGCTTGGATGTTTTATCCGGCCCGCAGCTCCTTCAGAGACTGCCTGCTTCAATTCCCTGTGCGCTTTAGGTAGTGGGACAGAGCAGAAGGCAGGCGGGGCGATGTATGTGTGCCGCTGTCAGAGCGAATCCAATGAGGCAGAGGTAGGCGGAGCGGTTGGGCGGATTCCCATGCTCGCAGGGAGGAGGCGGGGCCTGTCGGGCAGCATGGATGTGGGCTGGCTGTGCATGCTGGAGTTAGGCTGGGGAGTGGCGGCAGAGGACGAAGTTGGGCTGGGGGAGTGGCGGCAGAGGACGAGGTTGGGCTGGGGGAGTGGTGGCAGAGGACGCGGTTGGGCTGGGGGCGGGGCGGCAGAGGACGTGGTGGGGCTGGGGGAGTGGCGGCAGAGGACGAGTTTGGGCTGGGGGAGTGGCGGCAGAGGACGAGGTTGGAGTGGAGAAGGCTCCCGCTCTGTGCAGCTGCCACCGCCAGATTTGTATGGAAGTACTGTGCCTGCTCCAGTGTGACAGCCAACCCACCCTGGTGTGCTGCAGATTCCTCCACTGACATCATCTGGAGGAGGAGCCACAGGACTAGGAGGAACTGTCTGCAGGACTGCAAAACCCAAAGGTGTGTGATGGTGGAGGGGTGTGTTAGGGGAGAGGTATGAGGAGGTGGGGGTGGGGGTGTGATCAGAGTGGAGAGATATGGGGGTGTGATCAGACTGGGAGTATCTGGGGTGGTGGTGATCAGGCTGGGGGGGGGGGGTGTTATCAGATTGGGGGGTTATATGGGGGTGTAATCACAGTGGGGGGCACAGAAGTGTTGAAAGGCTCTGACAAGGACACAGACATGTGGAAAGGCTCTGACGGGGACACAGACATGTGGAAAGGCTCTGACGGGGACACAGAAGTGTTGAAAGGCACTGACGGGGACACAGAAGTGTTGAAAGGCTCTGACGGGGACACAGAAGTGTTGAAAGGCACTGACGGGGACACAGAAGTGTTGAAAGGCACTGACGGGGACACAGAAGTGTTGAAAGGCACTGACGGGGACACAGAAGTGTTGAAAGGCACTGACGGGGACACAGACATGTGGAAAGGCTCTGACGGGGACACAGACATGTGGAAAGGCTCTGACGGGGACACAGACATGTGGAAAGGCTCTGACGGGGACACAGACATGTGGAAAGGCTCTGACGGGGACACAGACATGTGGAAAGGCTCTGACGGGGACACAGACATGTGGAAAGGCTCTGACGGGGACACAGACATGTGGAAAGGCTCTGCAGGGAACACAGACATGTGGAAAGGCTCTGACGGGGACACAGAAGTGTTGAAAGGCACTGACGGGGACACAGACATGTGGAAAGGCTCTGACGGGGACACAGACATGTTGAAAGGCTCTGACGGGGACACAGACATGTGGAAAGGCTCTGACGGGGACACAGACATGTGGAAAGGCTCTGCTGGGGACACAGACATGTGGAAAGGCTCTGACGGGGACACAGAAGTGTTGAAAGGCACTGACGGGGACACAGAAGTGTTGAAAGGCACTGACGGGGACACAGAAGTGCAGAAAGGCTCTGACGGGGACACAGAAGTGTGGAAAGGCTCTGACGGGGACACAGAAGTGTTGAAAGGCTCTGACGGGGACACAGAAGTGTTGAAAGGCACTGACGGGGACACAGACATGTGGAAAGGCTCTGACGGGGACACAGACATGTGGAAAGGCTCTGACGGGGACACAGACATGTGGAAAGGCTCTGACGGGGACACAGAAGTGTTGAAAGGCACGGACGGGGACACAGAAGTGCGGAAAGGCACTGACGGGGACACAGAAGTGTTGAAAGGCTCTGACGGGGACACAGAAGTGTTGAAAGGCTCTGACGGGGACACAGACATGTTGAAAGGCTCTGACGGGGACACAGACATGTGGAAAGGCTCTGACGGGGACACAGACATGTGGAAAGGCTCTGACGGGGACACAGACATGTGGAAAGGCTCTGACGGGGACACAGACATGTGGAAAGGCTCTGACTGGGGACACAGACATGTGGAAAGGCTCTGACGGGGACACAGACATGTGGAAAGGCTCTGACGGGGACACAGACATGTGGAAAGGCTCTGACGGGGACACAGACATGTGGAAAGGCTCTGACTGGGGACACAGACATGTGGAAAGGCTCTGACGGGGACACAGAAGTGTTGAAAGGCACTGACGGGGACACAGACATGTGGAAAGGCTCTGACGGGGACACAGACATGTGGAAAGGCTCTGACGGGGACACAGAAGTGTTGAAAGGCACTGACGGGGACACAGAAGTGTTGAAAGGCACTGACGGGGACACAGACATGTGGAAAGGCACTGACGGGGACACAGACATGTGGAAAGGCTCTGACGGGGACACAGACATGTGGAAAGGCTCTGCTAGGGACACAGACATGTGGAAAGGCTCTGACAGGGACACAGAAGTGTTGAAAGGCACTGACGGGGACACAGAAGTGTTGAAAGGCACTGACGGGGACACAGAAGTGTTGAAAGGCACTGACGGGGACACAGAAGTGCGGAAAGGCTCTGACAGGGACACAGAAGTGCGGAAAGGCTCTGACAAGGACACAGAAGTGTTGAAAGGCACTGACGGGGACACAGACATGTGGAAAGGCTCTGACGGGGACACAGACATGTGGAAAGGCTCTGGACGGGGACACAGATGTGCGGAAAGGCTCTGACGAGATTATTTACATTTTTATTCATTTAATTATAAATCAATTTTTCGGCCCGCAAATATTTATAAAATCTACAATGTGGCCCTCGGGCTAAAAAGTTTGGAGACCCCTGCCTTAGACCACAACGAATGGTCTATGAACCAATCAGTCTTCCAATGAATATGCAGACAATGGGGCTACCCTGACATGGATCTAATGGCAACCGGGGGAGTGGCGGCAGAGGACGAGTTTGGGCTGGGGGAGTGGCGGCAGAGGACGAGGTTGGAGTGGAGAAGGCTCCCGCTCTGTGCAGCTGCCACCGCCAGATTTGTATGGAAGTACTGCGCCTGCTCCAGTGTGACAGCCAACCCACCCTGGTGTGCTGCAGATTCCTCCACTGACATCATCTGGAGGAGGAGCCACAGAACTAGGAGGAACTGTCTGCAGGACTGCAAAACCCAAATGTGTGTGATGGTGGAGGGGTGTGTTAGGGGAGAGGTATGAGGAGGTGGGGGTGATCAGAGTGGAGAGATATGGGGGTGTGATCAGAGTGGAGAGATATGGAGGTGTGATCAGACTGGGAGTATCTGGGGTGGTGGTGATCAGGCTGAGGGGGGGTGGTGTTATCAGATTGGGGGGTTATATGGGGGTGTAATCACAGTGGGGGGCACAGAAGTGTTGAAAGGCTCTGACAAGGACACAGAAGTGTTGAAAGGCTCTGACGGGGACACAGACATGTGGAAAGGCTCTGACGGGGACACAGAAGTGCGGAAAGGCTCTGACAGGGACACAGAAGTGCGGAAAGGCTCTGACAAGGACACAGAAGTGTTGAAAGGCACTGACGGGGACACAGACATGTGGAAAGGCTCTGAGGGGGACACAGACATGTGGAAAGGCTCTGGACGGGGACACAGATGTGCGGAAAGGCTCTGACGAGATTATATACATTTTTATTCATTTAATTATAAATAAAAATTTTCGGCCCGCGAATATTTATAAAATCTACAATGTGGCCCTCGGGCTAAAAAGTTTGGAGACCCCTGCCTTAGACCACAACGAATGGTCTATGAACCAATCAGTCTTCCAATGAATATGCAGACAATGGGGCTACCCTGACATGGATCTAATGGCAACCACAGCCAACAAAGTGCAGGCGGTTTCTGTCCAAGTCAAGGTTCCAAGAAGCGGAAGCAACAGATGCCCTCAATACCAGATGGGTTTGCAGACTTATGTGTTCCCTCCGATTGCACTAATCTTCAGGTTACTCAACAGAATAAAGACACACTCGGGAATGGTGATAGCAATAATTCCAATGTGGTCACGCAGACCGTGGTTCCCATTGTTGCAGTCTTTAGCAGTGGAACCTCCAATACCCCTTCCGAACATACCGAACCTACTACAACAAGGCCAAGTGGTACACTAGAGGCTAGAAGCAGGGTGTTCGGCAGCTGTAGTGGAAACATTGTTAAAAGCCAGATTTGTATGGAAGTACTGCGCCTGCTCCAGTGTGACAGCCAACCCACCCTGGTGTGCTGCAGATTCCTCCACTGACATCATCTGGAGGAGGAGCCACAGAACTAGGGAGGAACTGTCTGCAGGACTGCAAAACCCAAATGTGTGTGATGGTGGAGGGGTGTGTTAGGGGAGAGGTATGAGGAGGTGGGGGTGATCAGAGTGGAGAGATATGGGGGTGTGATCAGAGTGGAGAGATATGGGAGGTGTGATCAGACTGAGAGTATCTGGGGTGGTGGTGATCAGGCTGAGGGGGGGTGGTGTTATCAGATTGGGGGGTTATATGGGGGTGTAATCACAGTGGGGGGCACAGAAGTGTTGAAAGGCTCTGACAAGGACACAGAAGTGTTGAAAGGCTCTGACGGGGACACAGACATGTGGAAAGGCTCTGACGGGGACACAGACATGTGGAAAGGCTCTGACGGGGACACAGACATGTGGAAAGGCTCTGACGGGGACACAGACATGTGGAAAGGCTCTGGCGGGGACACAGACATGTGGAAAGGCTCTGCTGGGGACACAGACATGTGGAAAGGCTCTGACGGGGACACAGACATATGGAAAGGCTCTGCTGGGAACACAGACATGTGGAAAGGCTCTGCTGGGGACACAGACATGTGGAAAGGCTCTGACGGGGACACAGACATGTGGAAAGGCTCTGCTGGGAACACAGACATGTGGAAAGGCTCTGACGGGGACACAGAAGTGTTGAAAGGCACTGACGGGGACACAGACATGTGGAAAGGCTCTGACGGGGACACAGACATGTGGAAAGGCTCTGACGGGACACAGACATGTGGAAAGGCACTGACGGGGACACAGACATGTGGAAAGGCTCTAACGGGGACACAGACATGTGGAAAGGCTCTGCTAGGGACACAGACATGTGGAAAGGCTCTGACGGGGACACAGAAGTGTTGAAAGGCACTGACGGGGACACAGAAGTGCGGAAAGGCTCTGACAGGGACACAGAAGTGCGGAAAGGCTCTGACAAGGACACAGAAGTGTTGAAAGGCACTGACGGGGACACAGACATGTGGAAAGGCTCTGACGGGGACACAGACATGTGGAAAGGCTCTGGACGGGGACACAGATGTGCGGAAAGGCTCTGACGAGATTATATACATTTTTATTCATTTAATTATAAATAAAAATTTTCGGCCCGCGAATATTTATAAAATCTACAATGTGGCCCTCGGGCTAAAAAGTTTGGAGACCCCTGCCTTAGACCACAACGAATGGTCTATGAACCAATCAGTCTTCCAATGAATATGCAGACAATGGGGCTACCCTGACATGGATCTAATGGCAACCACAGCCAACAAAGTGCAGGCGGTTTCTGTCCAAGTCAAGGTTCCAAGAAGCGGAAGCAACAGATGCCCTCAATACCAGATGGGTTTGCAGACTTATGTGTTCCCTCCGATTGCACTAATCTTCAGGTTACTCAACAGAATAAAGACACACTCGGGAATGGTGATAGCAATAATTCCAATGTGGTCACGCAGACCGTGGTTCCCATTGTTGCAGTCTTTAGCAGTGGAACCTCCAATACCCCTTCCGAACATACCGAACCTACTACAACAAGGCCAAGTGGTACACTAGAGGCTAGAAGCAGGGTGTTCGGCAGCTGTAGTGGAAACATTGTTAAAAGCAAGAACAACCACCACTAACCAGACCTACTCCCGAAAATGGGAAAAAATGTATTTCCTTCGCTGAAGACCAAGAGTTCGATCCCCGGGCACCATCAGAACCCCAGGTTCTAAGCTTCCTCCAAACAGGTCTGGACAAAGGCTTCAGTGTCGGTACACTCAGAGTACAAATCTCAACCCTGACAGCATTGTCAGGAGTGAAGTGGGCATCACGGTGCTTTATCCGTCAGTTTTTGAAAGCAAGTGCGAGAATTCGTCCCACAGAACGATCATATGTCCCACCATGGGATCTCCAAATAGTTTTGGACTTTTTGTCACAGGGCCCCTTGGAGTTAGGGCAGACTACATCTCTATGGAACATATCCCTAAAAGCAGTGTTTCTTACAGCAATCACCTAAGGCAGGAGGGTATCAGATATGCAAGCCTTAGGCTATAAGCCACCATACTGTTGCCACCTGGCAAACAGGGTAATATTAAGCACACTACCGCACTACAGACCTAAAATGAATACCCCATTCCATAGGAATCAGGAAGTAGTACTACCAACCTTCCAGGCAGAAACATCAGACATACCACACAATCTGGATGTTGGGTCCATCTTAAAGACCTACATAGAAATGACGGCATCGTTCAGGAAGGCAGAAAAACTGTTCATCACGGAAGGGAGCAGAAAAGGGCTAGCAGCGTCCACAAGGACACTGGCATCGTGGCTAGTACAGGTCATACGGAGAGCTTATACCGCAAAAAACCTTGACCCCCCAGCAGAGCTTAGGGCTCACTCCACAAGGGGGATGGGGGCCCTTATGGGCGAATTTCTGAGGGGTTACCGAGGGGTTAATCTGCAGGGACGTGACTTGGGCAACCTTCAATACCTTTCTAAACCACTATAAAGTAGATCCTGCGGCTTTAACCACAGTACAGTTTGGCCGCTCAATGTTGGAGCAATTGACATAAACAAAAAAACAATATAAATGTGTATATAGAATAAATAGTACAGCATTACCCACCCATATGTCTGGTGATTTTGTACATCCCATACGTATATTCTGTCATGCTATGTCAAGAATGAGGAAAATGTTATACTTACCTAACAGTAATTTTCCTTTCCTGATGCAAGCATGACAGCATAAAGGGGTCCCTCCCGCAAAAGAAAAGAATGAAGGAAAGAAAAAAAGAAACAAAAGGCTTTGCAGTGATACTAAATTACGAGAATACTGCAGCCAGGGAGGAGACCTAATCTTATAGTATAACAGGTCCTGTGATAGGGCAGGGGGCAGAGCCTACCCATACGTATATATGCTGTCATGTTTGCATCAGGAAAGGAAAATTACCGTTAGGTAAGTATAACATTTTCCTCATACTGGGCCTCAGATGCCGTGCATAAGCTGCTCTGCTCTTTCATTTGTTCATGTTTTTTTTATTTTTTTTATTGAAGACTGGAAGACCACTGTCCCTTAGCCATGTATTCTGCTGGATGCCTGCCATGCTGGCATTATGCATTTGTGTACCTCAGTGTGATGTTGACCTTTACTATTCTTTTTTTTTTTACTGTACTTTTTTGTATTGTGAAACTCTTACTAAAAACCTGATTATATAAATATGCAATGTGGTTCCTACACTGAAAAGTTTGGAGACCCCTGCTCTAGGAGTTAAACATGCAACTTTCAAGAATGCCCATACCCCTCCTGATTCAGCAATGCACACCACATCCACCTCAACAGAGTTGAAAGTGCACTAACTGGATTCTGGGAAACCCCAAAGTCTGCACACCCCAGTTATCACTATACTCTTCTTGGCTATATTGTTAAAAATTCTATTGCAATAGTGTATAGACATATATATCCCACAACAATCTCAACAGAATAGTTTATTAGTGTACATAGTTACATAATTAGTAATAAAGCTGTAACAATTCAATGACAGGGTTTGTGAGAGACACAAATAACAGTGTAATTAATTACATATTGTATTTTATTGTTTGCAATATGTTATATTACAGTATGTCCACATATGTATGTTTCTGTGTGTACACAGTTGCGCACTCTGTATACAAAACTAAATATAATTTATAAAAAAAAAGAAAAGGCAGTGATGTCACTCCACAGTCATGTGTTAGTGCTTAGGCCTAATGCTTTGCTGGGAGATCCAAGAACAATCACGGGGAGAACATCACATGGTTCCCATACCCAGAGCCGCTGACCCGTCCCCCTTTCCCAACATGGTTGTTAAAAATATATACAGTTGTGCTCATAAGTTTACATACCCTGGCAGAATTTATGATTTCTTGGCCAGTTTTCAGAGACTATGAATGATAACACAAAAACTTTTCTTTCACTCATGGTTAGTGTTTGGCTGAAGCCATTTATTATCAATTAACTGTGTTTACTCTTTTTAAATCATAATGACAACTGAAACTACCCAAATGACACTGATCAAAAGTTTACATACCCTGGTGATTTTGGCCTGATAACATGCACAAAAGTTGACACAAACGGGTTTGAATGGCTATTAAAGGTAACCATCCTCACCTGTGATCTGTTTGCTTGTAGATAGTGTGTGTGTATAAAAGGTCAATGGGTTTTTGGACTCCTGACAGACCCTTCCATCTTTCATCCAGTGCTTCACTGACGTTTCTGGATTCTGAGTCATGAGGAAAGCAAAAGAATTGTCAAAGGATCTGCGGGAAAAGGTAGTTGAACTGTATAAAACAGGAAAGGGATATGAAAAGATATCCAAGGAATTGAAAATGTCAATCAGCAGTGTTCAAACTCTAATCAAGAAGTGGAATATGAAGGGTTCTGTTGAAACCAAACCACGGTCAGGTAGACCAACTAAAATTTTAGCCACAATAGCCAGGAAATTTGTTCGGGATGCAAAGAAAAACCCACAAATAACTTCAGATGAAATACAGGACTCTCTGAAAACATGTGGTGTGGCTGTTTCAAGATGCACAATAAGGAGGCACTTGAAGAAAGCTGAGCTGCATGGTCCAGTCGCCAGAAGAAAGCCTTTACTTTTTCTCAATCAAAAGGTTTATTGAAACAAGGTACATAACAAGGTACATAACATGCGCTGTTACATAGGCGCGTAACAATAAAGGAGTCATGTTAACAGTGTATTTAAACATATGGAAATATGCGTAGTACAGTATAGGATAGAGGTTAGGGTTTAGTATTAATTGGGGGTAACATTGTTAGGGAGAAAGCCTTTACTACGCAAATGCCACAAAGTATCCCACTTACAATATGC
>CM053037.1:82783569-82933868 GCA_028564925.1 Lithobates sylvaticus
CTAGACTGCTTTTACAAGCAGTGGGAGGGAATGTCCCCCCTCCCGGATATAAACCGCGCCATTGGGAAATTGGGAAAGCATTTTATCACACCAATCTTGGTGTGGTCAGATGCTTTGAGGGCAGAGGAAAGATCTAGGGTCTAATAGACCCCAATTTTTTCAAAAAAAGAGTACCTGTCACTGCCTATTGCTATCATAGGGGATATTTACATTCCCTGAGATAACAATAAAAATCATAACAAAGAAAAAAAAATGGAAGGAACAGTTTAAAAATAAAATAAAAAAGCTAAATAAATAAAAAAAAAAACAAAAAAAAAAAAAAAAGCACCCCTGCCCCCCCTTCTCTTGCGCAAAGGCGTACACAAGCGTTGGTCTGGCGTCATATGTAAACAGCAATTGCACCATGCATGTGAGGTATCACCGCGAAGGTCAGATCGAGGGCAGTAATTTTAGCAGTAGACCTCCTCCGTGAATCTAATGTGGTATCATGTAAAGGCTTTTAAAGGCTTTTAAAAATGTATGTAGTTTGTCGCCACTGCGTGTTTGTGCGCAATTTTAAAGCATGTCGTGTTTGGTATCCATGTACTCGGCCTAAGATCATATTTTTTATTTCATCAAAAATTTGAGCAATATAGTGTGTTTTAGTGCATTAAAATAAAAAAAGTGTATTTTTTCCACAAAAAATGCGTTTGAAAAATCGCTGCGCAAATACTGTGTGGAAAAAAAAAATGCAACACCCACCATTTTAATCTGTAGGGCCTTTGCTTTAACATTATATATAGTGTTTGGGGGTTCAACGTAATTTTCTTGCAAAAAAAAAATATGTTTTCATGTAAACAAAAAGTGTCAGAAAGGGCTTTGTCTACAAGTGGTTAGAAGAGTGGGTGACGTGTGACATAGGCTTCTAAATGTTGTGCATAAAATGCCAGGACAGTTCAAACCCCCCCCAAATGACCCCATTTTGGAAAGTAGACACCCCAAGCTATTTGATGAGAGCAATGTTGAGCCCATTAAATATTTTTTTTTTTTGTCCCAAGAGATTGAATAATGAAAAAAAAAAAATATATATATATTTTTTTTACAAAAAGTTGTCACTAAATGATATATTGCTCAAACATGTCATGGGCATATGTGGAAATACACCCCAAAATACATTCTGTTGCTTCTCCTGAGTACGGGGATACCACATGTGTGGGACTTTTTGGGAGCCTAGCTGTGTACGGAACCCCAAAAACCAATCACCGCCTTCAGGCTTTCTAAGGGTGTAATTTTTTTATTTCACTTCTCACTGCCAATCACAGTTTCGGAGGCCATGGAATGCCCAGATGGCATAAAACCCCCAAAATGACCCCATTTTGGAAAGTAGACACCCCAAGCTATTTGCTGAGAGGTATGGTGAGTATTTTGCAGATCTCGCTTTTTGTCACAAAGTTTTGAAAATTGAAAAAAAGAAAAAAAAATGTTTTTTTCTTTACTTTCTTCATTTTCAAAAACAAATGAGAGCTGTAAAATACTCACCATGCCTCTCAACAAATAGCTTGGGGTGTCTACTTTCCAAAATGGGGTCATTTGGGGGGGTTTTGTGCTATTTTGGCATTTTATGGCCTTCGAAACGGTGATAGGTAGTGAGGAGTGAAATCAAAAATTTGCACCCTTAGAAATCCTGAAGGCGGTGCTTGGGTTTCGGGGCCCCGTACGCGGCTAGGCTCCCAAAAAGTCCCACACATGTGGTATCCCCATACTCAGGAGAAGCAGCAAAATGTATTTTGGGGTGCAATTCCACATATAACTATGGCATGTGTGAGCAATATATCATTTAGTGACAACTTTTTGAAAAAAAAAAAAAATCTTTTTTATTTTTGTCTTTATTCAATCACTTGGGACTAAAAAAAAAAATATTCAATGGGCTCAACATGCCTCTCAGCAAATAGCTTGGGGTGTCTACTTTCCAAAATGGGGTCATTTGGGGGGGTTTTGTACTTCTCTGCCATTTTAGCACCTCAAGAAATGAAATAGGCAGTCATAAATTAAAAGCGGTGTAAATTCCAGAAAATGTACTCTAGTTTGTAGACGCTATAACTTTTGCGCAAACCAATAAATATACGCTTATTGGCATTTTTTTTACTAAAGACATGTGGCTGAATACATTTTGGCCCAAATGTTTGACTAAAATTGAGTTTATTAGATTTTTTTTATAACAAAAAGTAGAAAATCTCTTTTTTTTTCAAAATTTTCGCTCCTTTTCCGTTTATATCGCAAAAAATAAAAATCACAGAGGCAATCAAATACCATCAAAAGAAAGCTCTATTTGTGGGAAGAAAAGGACGCAAATTTCGTTTGGTTACAAAATTGCATGACCGCGCAATTACCAGTTAAAGTAGTGCAGTGCGAAATTGAAAAAAGACCTCTGGTCCTTTGGCTGCCAAATGGTCCGGGGCTGAAGTGGTTAATGATGCTTAAAGTAAAAAAATAAAAGTGAAATATTCCTTTAAATATCATACCTGGGGGGTGTCTATAGTATGCCTGTAAAGTGGCACATGTTTCCCGTGTTTAGAACAGTCCCTGCACAAAATTAAATTTCTAAAGGAATAAAGGTCATTTAAAACTGCTTGCGGCTGTAATGTAATGTCTGGTCCCGGCAATATGAATAAAAATTATTGAGAAAAATGGCATGGTTAACCCCCCAGCCCATTGCCAGGCCCTTTGGGTCTTGTATGGATATTAAGGAGAACCCTGCACCCAAATGAAAAAAAGAAAAGGCGTGGGCCCCCCAGGCCCTATATACTTTGAACAGCAGTATACAGGTGGTCCCCGGGTTACAAACAAGATAGGGACTGTAGGTTTGTTCTTAAGTTGAATCTGTTTGTAATTTGGAACAGGTACATTTTTTAAGTGTAGCTCCAGTCAAAAAATCTATTTTTAAGCTTTGTGGATAACATAGGGAAGGGTTATCATCACTCCAGTTGTTTTGCTGTCTGTGCCCAATGACAATTGGATTTTGAAAATTAGGGGTTTTTAGGGAAACAAGGATTGGTGATAAAGCATCAGTGAAGACACCTTTTTCCCATATTAACTCTTACAGGAGAGAATTTCCCTTCCTAGGGGTAGATTTCCTCTCACTTCCTGTTGTCTGCTTCCGTTTCTAAGTCAGATGTTTGAAAGTAGGGGACCGGCGCTCGGAGGGGCGTGGTCTAGGATGGCGGAGTAGGAGAGACGCATGTAGGCTCTGCTCCCTCTAAACCCCCGGGAGGCGCTCTGGAAGCGAAGCAGCATTAAGGCATTTTATTACCGAACCTGACACTCCCCGGCCGGCATGAGAAAAAGAGACGGGGGTGAGCAGAAGGCCCAGAAAATACCTCTACAGCTGGAGATACCTCAGTATTTCTCTCGGACGAGAGCAGCGGTAGCGAGGCACCAGGAGCGGGCATCGGGCGAAGGGAAACCAGACGGAGGATCCAGAGAGGCGCCTGACGTCACCCTCGCGCCCCGCATACCTGTCACGCTGGAAGCGTCGGCCGTGAAGCGTGGTGAGACCAGCAAGGGAGAGGAGCTCCCCAGGCGGACACAGGAAGAGGCCACAGGACAGACGCAGCATATGGCTGGGGAAGACGCAGATCTTAGAGCTCTCCTGAGAGCGCTGCCTACGAGGGCAGACCTACAGGCACTCCCTACCAGAGCAGATCTGGAGGGATGGATGACCAGGATGGAAGAGATCCATCGAAGAGATCTGGAGGAGGTGAGGTCTGAGGTACATCAAATCTCAGGAAGAGTGGCGGTGGTAGAAAGCGCACAGGCGACCTTGATCGACCGGATCACGCATATGGAAAAGGTACAGTCTGATTATAACTTTTATGCTCCCTCAATGCAGTTGCGATTAGAGGAATTAGAAGACCGCAATAGAAGGAAAAATTTAAGATTCAGAGGGGTAACAGAGGCAATAGGTGGAGAGGCTCTACAAGCAACTATAGCCACAATATGCCAGCAATTGGATATCCAGGTTCCTTCAGGAGATTTAGAGTTTGAAAGGCTCCATAGAGTACCCGGTCCCTCCTCAGTTAACCCCGCCAGACCTAGAGACGTTATATGTTGTTTTCATAGGTATGCACACAAGGAATTGGTCAGCCGAAAGGCGTGGGAGACCAAAGAAGTAGTATATGAAGACATGAGGGTTAAAATCTTACCCGACTTATCTAGGGCCACTTTACAGAGGAGAGCCATGTTACGGCCTTTACTGGACATAATTCGAAAATCAGGAGGCTCGTATAGATGGGGTTACCCCCTATCGGTATTCATAAAAAGAGGATCCAGAACTTTTGTCCTGAGACATCCAGTAGACCTGCCCCATCTGTTTCTATTTCTGGGTGAAGAGGAGATTGAGATCCCGAACTGGCTACAGTATCTGGGCCGCCTAAACGAGCAGGGGGCTCAGGGGAGATAGAAAATGGAGATCTAATGAAAGAAGATGGAGAAATTCCCCGCCACCTTGTCCTAAGGGACTAGGGGACATTTGTGCTTAGTGTGTGCCCTCCTTTCCTTCCCACCCCCCCCCTTTTTGCCCCTGGCCTTTTTTTTTTTTCTCTCCTCTTCCCTTCAGGTTTCCTAAGGGGACCCCCCTGGCGTTGAACATATCATGCTTAATATGGAATGAACTCGGGGTCCAGATGGATTGGACGGACTTCATGGGTCATATTATTTTACCTTAATGTGTGGGGTCTTTTTTTTTTTTTTTTTCCTTTTTGTTTTGTTGTTTTTTGTGAGTGGGAAAGGGGGGGGGGGAGAGGGGGATGGAGGGGGTGTGAAGACCACAAAATGTGTGATTGAGGGAATATATTCTTTCTCTCTCTTTTTTTTTTTCATGGGGTTGGTTTTGAAGGTTTTGTACGTGGATGCAATTGATAGTATATATATAAGCATAAACAGCGCTAGGGTTTTTTTTTTTTGTTGTTGTTTTTTTCCTCTCACGCAAGGGGGATGTTGGCAACAAATGTGTCTCAATGCACTAAATTTTCTTTTGTCTTTTTTTTTTTTTTTTAGGAGGGGGGGGGCCCATTTCTCCCCCCCCCCCCCCCCCCCCAATTTAGTTTGCTCTCTGCGAGAAGAGGGAATCTCGCACCACGAATTGACAATTATAGATATTCACAAGTTCACAAGTACTCACAGGTATATGTACTTATATGTACTTATAATACTTTGACAACACAAAGTGTAGCACAAAGGTTGAGGGACCTCTTTTTTTTTTTTTTTCCATGGGTATAGTATGAATATGAGTTATTGACCCATGAAGGGAAGATGAAAAGAGGGGGGAGGGAGACTTGGGGACTTAACCATCCCCACCCTCACTCTTATCCTTGAGAGGATGCAGGGGGAGGGGGGGGGATGATTAGGGGCAGGGGGGGTGATCGGGAGGGAGGGTATGGGAGGCAACGGGTGGGAGGGGGAAAACATAAATATAAATAGATAAATTGTTCTCTTTTCTTTTTTCTTTTTTTTTCTTCTCTCTTCTCTTCTTCTCTCCCCCTCTCCTCCCCTGCTAATGTATGGGTGGGAGGGAGGAAGAGGAAGAGGAGATGGGAAGGCAGATGATGGAACATAAATTGGAGATAAATGCAAATAGAAGGTGGATGCGGAGCGTCCCCGGGGGGGGGGGGGGAGCGGACGCCAGATTTCAGATATCTTACGTTACAGAGCAAGAAAAATTATACAGAGAGGTAGAAAGACTTCCTATGAACTAGGAGACAAGTGTAGTAAGTTGTTAGCAGGCAAATTGAAAGAGAGAACATCGAATGTATATATACCCCACATAAAAGGAAGGGAAGGGAAACTCACTTCTCAGCCTAAAGAGATAGCACAGACATTCGGGGAATTTTATACCTCTCTGTATAATTTGGAGTCAGTACCTATAGCACCCTCAGTACAGGAAGAATATCTCACATCGGCGAGATTGCCGAGACTAACATCTGTAGAGCGGAAGAGATTGGAAGAACCAATCTCGAAGGAGGAAGTAGACCAGGTATTGAAAACAGTAAAGCCGGGAAAGGCGCCCGGCCCGGACGGCTTTACGGTACTTTATTACAAGAAATTCTCCTCACAGCTGTGCATACAGATGGCAAAAGCCTTTAATGCCCTTGGTCGAGCTGCCACATTCCCTCCGGACTCCCTTTTGGCACACATTACAGTGTTGCCAAAGGAGGGGAAGGACCCTTCGGAATGTGGCAGCTATAGACCTATTTCACTTTTAAACGTGGACTTGAAGTTATACACCAAACTTTTGGCAACCCGGATTCAGCCACTGATGTGCCAGTTGATAGATCGAGATCAGGTGGGTTTTATTCCCTCGCGGGAAGCTAGGGATAATACCACTAAAGTTCTTAACCTGGTCTACGATGCCAATAAGTCAGCAATCCCTAGTGTCTTTCTAAGTACCGATGCCGAGAAGGCTTTTGATCGGGTGAGGTGGTCTTTCTTGTTTGAGGTGCTGAGATTTGTGGGCATGGGAGACCAGATGATTTTGTGGATTAAAAATGCATATACCTGCCCGAGGGCAGAGGTGAAAGTAAACAGAGTATTTTCCAGCCCCTTTAAAATTGCGAACGGTACTAGGCAAGGATGTCCCCTCTCCCCTCTGCTGTTTTCCCTATCAATAGAACCTCTGTTAAACAAAATTAGGCAAAATACAGATATTCAGGCAATTGCCATTTAATCGGGATGAGGTACATTTATATTTGAGTATCCCAAGCCTCCCTGCCCTAACAGATATTCAGGGTATAAAAATTGGAAATCGAATCTATAAAATCTCCGCTTATGCGGACGACTTGTTGTTCTCCATGTCTGCACCACACATCTCGATCCCCAACCTCATGAAAGAATTTGAACTGTATGGTAAATTATCGAACTTAAAAATAAATTACTCAAAATCAGAAGCAATGGGAGTCGCTCTACGAAAGAAAGACTGCGAGGTAATTCAACAAAACTTTAGTTTTAGGTGGGTAAGTGAAAAACTGAAATATTTGGGAACGTTTATCCCACCAAATATAAGTAAGACATTTGAGGTAAATTTCCCTGTGTTACTGGAATCAGTAAGGAGACAACTGGATAAATGGCATCAGGATACCCACTCATGGTTCGGCCGATGCAATATCATTAAAATGAATATTTTACCCAAATTTTTATACCTATTTCAAGCATTACCAATTATGGTACCAGTGGCCTTTCTTCGCCAAATAGGCTCTCTATTTATAAAATTTATATGGGCGAAGAAACGCCCCAGGATTGCAAGAAGTATTATGATGCTTCCTAGGAGTATTGGTGGAGTAGCGGTCCCAAATATAGCGAGATATTACCATGCAGTTCACCTGGGGAGGGTGGTGGACTGGTGCAGACATGGAGAACTCAAGTCGTGGGTGGAACTGGAACAACAAGCTAGTGAGATACCTCTGCGGAGAGCACCCTGGTGCATTGATAAAATACCAAGGGAGATCACGAAACATCCCACCATAGGGACTACATTACGTATTTGTTCATCTTTACTTCGGGACCCTAGGATCTCCTCGGAGGGCTCACCGCTGTTCCCGGTACTGGGAAACCCGGGGTTCCCCCCAGGGACAGAAGTAGGAGCATTCAAAAATCTAGAGGACAAAGGCATATTTCAGGTCTCACACTTTTTTTTTTTTTTTTTAAATCTTTATTTTATCATAATTTTTCACATTTTCTCGTCATACATATTTCATTTTCAATAATACATTATATATACACATTTATGTTGTTATATCTATTTGACATTTTCTACTCTCTTTGCTTGTGTATCAATGTACTATATAATATATAGTGTGTATTATCAGTATGCTATTAATCCATCATACATTCTATAACCATTCATATTATCGATAAGCTATTAATCAATCATACATTCTATAACCATTCTTATCTCCTATTAGTAAAACTTCTCTTATAAACAGACATACCACGACACACATATAAACCAAAAAAAAAAAAAAATATATAAAATTTTTTTTTAAAAACATAAGAAAAAAGAGAGAGGAAAAAAAAATAAAATAAAAAATAATTCGGGAACGATCTCCCTCCACGTCCTTCTCCCTCCCATGTCTTCCGCCTCCAGCATATATCTTAATTACTTTGTTCATATTGTCAACAATAAGGAGGATGCTATCTTATACTGTTCCCATTTTTGCCATATTTCTCTTATTTGGCCTTTTAGGTCTTTTTCACTTTTGATCCTCTCTTCCAGTAAGCGCATGTCCTCCATTTCCGCTATCCATTCCTCTATTGAAGGAGATATGTTGTTTTTCCATTTTCTTGCTATAACTGTTCTAGCTGCTGTTAAGCAATGTTTTAATATCCCTTTTTTTATCTTTTTAATCGATCCCGGTATCATTGATAATATGGAAATCAATATATCTGGTTGTATGTTTATGTCTGTCATCTCATAGTATATTTTGTATATTTTTTCCCAAAATATATGAACTCCTGGACAATAGAACCATATATGTGACATTGTACCGATTGCATTCTGACATCTCCAACAGGTGTCGTCATTTTCTACGTTAATTCTGTGCATGTCAATCGGGCATTTATACCATCTAACCAATAATTTATAATTTCTTTCTTGGTGTCTATTAGAGAGCGACATCTTGTGTGTTAGTGTAATTGCTTTATCCCATTTTTCTCCGGGTATGGCCATACCTAGTTCTTCTTCCCATTTTTTTATATAGTTTAATTCCTGTATTTCCCTATTCGAAATTAGATATTCATAAATATTACATAGATTATGTGTGGGTTTTTGTTCTTGTAAAAGTAGTGTTTCTAATGTCGTTGGTATTCTATCGAGTGTCCCTGCTTTCTCTAGGGTGAATATATATTCTTGGAGTTGTCTATATTGTATCCACTTATTTGCGTGTTCTCTACCCATATCCTCTAATCGGATGAGTCTATTGTTCTCCATTGTTTGTATAATTCTGATATTATCTTTTCTTTGCCATTTTAAAAAGGTTTTCGTTCCACTCGCTGGTGGGAAGTCAGGATTGCAAAAGAGGGGTGTCATTGGGCCAACGTAGGATGACCCTATTCCCCTCTTCATCAATCCATCCCACATTTTCAGTGTTGCTTCGACCAGGAGTGGCATATCCTGTTTGGGCGGTCTTTTTTCTTTCTTTATCCAGGGTAAGGTTTTTAAATTTGTATTCAAAATCTCTTCCTCTAGCTTCACCCATTGTTTATTTCTTGTATTATGAAACCAGTCTACAATCCTAGTCATCAGTACTGCTTTGAGGTATATTGATAGGTCAGGGAGGGCTAGGCCTCCATCTCTTTTACGTCTAGTAAGGATCTCCCTGCTTACTCTAGCAGGTTTACCTGCCCATATAAAACTCCCAATGAGTTTCCGTAGGGAATTCAGTATATTTTTTAGAGGAAATATTGGAACTGTCTGAAACACATAGAGTATTTTTGGGAGTATATCCATTTTTATAATATTTATGCGACCTGTCCAAGAGAAGATCCCTTTGTTGTATTTCTGGAGTAGTTTCGTTATTTTTTGTACTAGTGGCAGATAGTTACTTTCTTGAAGTTTCCCCGTATCTTTGGGTATATATATTCCCAAGTATTTGATAGTGTCACTTTGCCATTTGAAAGAAAAGTTCTTTTTAAGTGTATCAATAATATTTGTAGGAAGTGTAATATTTAAGGCTTCTGTTTTGTTATAATTAACCTTGAAATTACTTACTTCGGCAAAACGTTTAAACTCATTAATTAAATTGGGTATTGTTACTATGGGATTTGTAATGTATAGTAGTAGGTCATCCGCATAAACTGACATTTTGTATTCATAGTTTTTTTTTTTTAATTCCCTGTATGTCTTTATTTTTCCGAATTGCTATCATCATATGTTCCATGGTTAGAATATATATCAATGGAGACAAGGGACATCCTTGTCTGGTTCCATTCGTTATTATCACAGTATCAGATATTTCCCCGTTCGCCCGAATCTTGGCCATTGGATTCTGGTATAAGACCATAATTTTTTCAAGGAGTCTAGGGCCCAGTCCCCACTGTCTCAATGTCTCTTCGAAGAATCGCCATCCCACCCTGTCGAAAGCCTTTTCGGCGTCCACCGCCAGGAGACAGGATGGGATGGCGTGCCTCCGGACATATTCGACCAATGTTAGTGTTTTTGAGGTATTGTCTCTCGCCTCTCTTCCTTCTACGAATCCTACCTGATCTAGGTGTATCGATGTCGGTATTTTAGGTGTAAGTCTGTTAGCTATGATCTTAGAATAGATTCAGAGGTCAATATTTGTCAGGGAGATTGGTCTATAGTTTCCGCAGAGTGTATGGTCCTTATCTGGTTTGGGTATAAGGGATATATACGCTTGCATACTCTGCGGTACAAAAGGCTGGGTAATAGAGACTGAGTTAAAAGTCCATTTTAGGATTGGGGTAAGTAGATCTTTGTATATTTTATAAAACCTTGGGGTAAATCCGTCAGGACCTGGACTTTTACCTATTGTCAATGAGTCAATTACTGTTCGAATTTCAGTCTCCGAGAATTCAATTTCTAGTTGTTCAATATCTATATCGGATAAAGTTGGTATCGGAGTTTCTGTTATGTATTGTTTTATCTTTTGGTGAAAGTGTTCTGGGTCCTGTTCTGCTGTTTGATTAGGTATATTATACAAACTAGAATAGAATGTGTGGAATGTTTCCATGATCTTTTTTGGATCATATGTCAAATCTCCTGAGTCTGTTTTGATTTTAACGATTGACGTAGTTCTAGTTTGCTGTTGTATAGCCCTGGCTAGTACTTTACCCGGCTTATTTTCCTGATGGTAGGATAGGGTTCGATTTTTATCCCTAATTTGTAGTGATTGCTCGTTTAATAATGTTCTTATCTCTGATCTTCTATCCAGGAGGGTCATTAGAGTTTCTCGTGATGCATTTTGTTTGTGTTGTTTTTCTAGTTCCGCAATTTCTTGCATTAGTTCTGTTGACCTACTGCTTTTTGCTTTTTTCAGTCTAGACCCATGCTTTATAAGGAGACCTCTTACTATACATTTCAAAGTTTCCCATTGATTTGGGAGTGATGTATTATCGTTTATATGATCTAATGTAAAATTCGATATTGCTAAGCTGATCTCTTCTTTGCAAGTTTCGTCGAATAGTAAATTGTCATTTAGTTTCCATGTGCCTCTTGGTATATTCATGTTTATGTTTATAGTTAGATAGATAGGGGCATGGTCAGACCATATAAAGTTCCCTATCTCTGCAGCAGAGACTGTTGATATTGCTTGAGAATTTATCAAAAAATAATCCAATCTATGGTATGTATCGTGTACCCGAGAGTGGAATGTATAGTCTTTTATAAGTGGGTGTGTTACCCTCCATATATCTACCAACTGGTGTTTCTCAAGCATTTTTTTAAATGCTCTTTTATCTGTTTTCCTTTGGGGTCCTTCTGTTGCTGTGGTATCGATGTTTCGGTCAAACACAAAATTGAAATCGCCACCTATTATAATCGCCCCTTCTGCTTTTTCCATCATCTTTGTTATTAATTGAGTACCCATTTTAATCTGATCTACATTCGGTAGGTATATATTAATAAATGTATATTTCTTCCCGTATATACTCAGCTTTAATAATATTGCTCTACCGTCCCTATTTGTCCATTTTTCTATGACCTGATGAGGTAACGACTTATGGATAGCTATAGAAACTCCCCTAGATTTTGAGTAGGCGTATGTGTCATGAAACCAGCTAGGGTATTGTCTATTCTGTATATTTGGTATCTGTTCTAAGCGGAAATGCGTTTCCTGGAAGAGGATAACACCTATATTTTGTTTTTGGAGAGAATGTAGGATTTGTGATCTTTTGGCTGTTGCGTTTAGCCCTCTTACATTGAATGAACAAACCTTAATATTAGTCATTTATCAAAGAGCGAGAGGCAATGGGGGAGAGGGAGGAGATAGAGAAAAAAAAAACACACAACAAAAAAAAAAAAAACGAAAAAGGTCAACAAACACCCACACTTATAGTGCTGCTACTTGCGTCACTTGTCACTTGCTACCTAAGTCTTTCATACATTGATCATACTCTATATGACTCCTTTGAGTCTAACCTTACACAGTAAGTTCCCTAATTAAGGGGTATCAAGGGGTCTCCTGGGGTTAGGACGTGTCCCTGGTCCGGGTCTATTTTTTAACTTTAATAGTACGAGGCAGGGTAAGGCATCTCTTCCCCTTTCCCTCAGGGAGAGGAGAAAAAAAAAAAAAAAACAATTTATTTGGTAAAATAACATTTTTTCCTTCCTCCACTCTCCCGATTGGTGAAGGGGAAGAATTGAAAAATGAGAAATCTATCTGGGATATTTCCATTTGTGTAAATACCTTTATCTAGACAGATCCCGGTTATAAACATGTTTAAACTTCCTTACAGTCTCTGTCATTTTATTCATTGTATTCTGTTTATTTTGCCTCTTTGTCATTATACTCTTAACCTGCTAAGTAGGTCTTGTATAGCCTTATTATGCCAACTCGTTCTGTATGTCTTATACCTTATCTAATCTATTACGCATTTAACCCATTGTTTAGGCCCTATTAACATTTCTGTCTTTTCTTCCCTTTTCCTTCTCCTCCTTCTTCTTTCCTCCCAGGAAAAAAAAAAAAAACACTTATCTCCCATAGAAAAAAAGAAAAAGGAGCAGAAATATAGCTATTTATATCCAGTTGGGACAATCCCCTCAATAGAATACCATTTTTTATATATATCCACTTTACATGTATATTACAACTATTCACATTCTTTGGTGCATTATTTGTTAGAAAATATAACACTACATTTCTGTGATATTGTATTTCATTTCTAATCGATAAATATAACATTACTTTTAGTTGTTCTATAATCTATAGCATAAAAAAAAAAATATATATATATATTCTTTTTTCTCTCTTTCCCCTTTCCCTGAGGAGGGGGGGACTTCCCCCCATATAGTGTTGCTATGTGTAAGTGCATTAATGTGCCATTTTCACCTATATATGTAATCCAAAAAATAAAAAATAACCCATAGATACTGTGTATTATGTGATGTTATGTTGTATGGTTTTGTCAGACATTGTGAATTATTTTGGTGTCTATACCTTCAAATAAATAGTGCTATATATAAAAAAAAAAAAAAAAAAGTGATATTCGAATAATTAATATGTGGTACCCTTACGATACGTGTTATGTGTGAAAAAAAAAAAAAAAAAAAAAATAAAGTAAAAAGGGGGGGAGGGGAACGGAAAAAGATGCTTTACCCTCTCTTCCGTCTTTCCTCCTCCCCAAATGTGTCATTCCTATCTTTAATATAGGGGTGCCTTTATATTTACCTTCATTCCTAAACTGTGTGAGTGTTGTGGTGGGGGGAGAGGGAAAGAAAAAAAAAAAAAATAGGTAAAAAAAAAAAAAAAATATAAACAAAAAAAAAAAAAAAGGTCTCAAACTTTTTGCATAGAGGGGCCTGGCCTACTATAGCGGATCTTTCGCAGAGAGGGGGTCTCTTTGAGTTAAAAGTGTGGAGGGCGAGACAGATTATGAATTTCTTACGTTCCCTGGGGGTAGCGGGAAAATACGATCGCCAACTAACGATATTTGAAAAATATTGTGATGGGCAGGAACCGATCCCTCGGTTGATCTCCAAAATGTTTGGAATATTAAACACACCACGGGAAGACTATGTACCAACCAGTAAGGTCAAGTGGGAAAAAGATCTGAACAGAACCTTTACCCAATGGGGGGACATTATATATATGTCCCAGAATACGTCAATTTGTACACGAATCCAGGAATTAAATTACAAGATAATGACGCAGTGGTACTATACTCCATCCAAACTCCAGAGATTCTACCCTGAAACCTCAGGTCAGTGCTGGAGATGCGGAGGAGAACTGGGAACCCTTTTCCACATATTCTGGACATGCCCTAAAATCAAGCAGTATTGGGTAGATATACGTAGGACAGGGATCAAAATTTCAAGTCCTGAGCTACTAGCCAGGCCTCAAGGGTTACTCGCCACCAGTTGCCCCGCCCACCCTGCGTCTGCCCCGCCCCTAAACACGCCCTCAAAATGAGACTTAAATGTTTTATGCAGAATCAAGTTATAAAAATAAAATATTAACAACAACTTTATCCGTGCTCACCAATGCAGCCTCAGTCCACCATGCAGCCTCAGTCCATGCAGCCTGTGTCCCTCATGCAGCCTGTGTCCCTCATGCAGCCTGTGTCCCTCATGCAGCCTCAGTCCACCATGTAGCCTGTGTCCCTCATGCAGCCTCAGTCCCTCATGCAGCCTCAGTCCCTCATGCAGCCTCAGTCCCTCATGCAGCATGCATCCCTCATGCAGCCTGTGTCCCTCATGCAGCCTGTGTCCCTCATGCAGCCTCAGTCCACCATGTAGCCTGTGTCCCTCATGTAGCCTCAGTCCCTCATGCAGCCTCAGTCCCTCATGCAGCATGCGTCCCTCATGCAGCCTGCGTCCCTCATGCAGCCTGTGTCCCTCATGTAGCCTGTGTCCCTCATGCAGCCCAGCCTGTGTCCCTCATGCAGCCCAGCCTGTGTCCCCCATGCAGCCCAGCCTGTGTCCCCCATGCAGCCCAGCCTGTGTCCCCCATGCAGCCCAGCCTGTGTCCCCCATGCAGCCCAGCCTGTGTCCCCCATGCAGCCCAGCCTGTGTCCCCCATGCAGCCCAGCCTGTGTCCCCCATGCAGCCCAGCCTGTGTCCCTCATGCAGCCCAGCCTGTGTCCCTCATGCAGCCCAGCCTGTGTCCCCCATGCAGCCCAGCCTGTGTCCCCCATGCAGCCCAGCCTGTGTCCCTCATGCAGCCCAGCCTGTGTCCCCCATGCAGCCCAGCCTGTGTCCCCCATGCAGCCCAGCCTGTGTCCCCCATGCAGCCTGTGTCCCCCATGCAGCCCAGCCTGTGTCCCTCATGCAGCCCCATTCCTACCTGTGAAGGGGAGGAGAAGAACAGGAGAGCCACCCGGATGATGGAACACAGCGATATCAGCTTTCATTTTAATTGGTGTTCCCGCCTCTCAACTTCACATATAGCCCCGCCCCCTGGCCGGGGAACTTTGATTGACAGATCACCCGTCCAATCCAGGATTGAACGGCTGATCTGTCTATCAAAGTCCGGGACCAGGAGGAGGGGCTATGTGTGACAGCGAGCAGCGGGGAACACAGTAGAGTACTGTAATGTGAAATGATAGCCTGCGCGCTGATCACCTGGGAGGCTCTCCTTTCTCTTCCCTTCCACGATAGCTGGACTCCCAATCAACCCAGGCTGCCGGCAGTGCTCGCCCCCTACTCCTAGGCAGCCAATAGCTCGCCAGACCTCAAAATCCACTCGCAAAATGCGAGCAGGCGAGTGTATTTTTTGAGGGCTGAAGTAGGATATCCCAAAAATGTACGGAAATAGAAATCCCAGACGACCCGGCTCTATTTCTGTTACATTTCTCTCAAATACCAAAACGGACCTATAAAAAATCTATCATATGCCATCTGCTCAATGCTGCCAAGGCAAATGTTACTATAACAGAAAGTAGAAAGATGACTGCGCTGCAAAAAAATATAAGAAAATATAATACCATAAACCGGTGATAAAAAGACAATGATAAATCAATAGTACACTGTGAAGTACTCAGAAAATACTCATTAAGACCACACATGGATCAAAAACAAACTGTAACCATGCATACAATAAGCATCACAAATGAGCACCAGGTTGAATAGTTAGCACATTGTCCATATATCAGGTGACCAAAAGGTCCAATGTTGACATCACTCAGCATGCACCATAGGGAAAAGAGTGACCCAAATAGGAAAGATCTCCACCACCGAGTATAACAGCCTCTTACCGACTCCAGAGATCTCCTGTCACAGAGATCGTACGGGCCTTAGGCTTATCTCCCCAGCCACGGGTCTCAGGAGGAGGCAGGATGGCTTGCACTGGTAAGGGTAACGGTTTCCTCAGAGGTCATAGGTAGATGTCATGTGGAAATAAATAAAATGGACTCCATAGTGTATCACTCTAATAGACAGTTTAATTAAAAAAGCGGGGTTTACACTTACAAGAGAGTCGTAAAAGGATAGCATCAATATAAAAAAGCCGGCCGGCTCGTATTAGCTGCCCGTAGCTTCCGGGTCTTAGCGCGGTGACGTCAGCACGCCGCTCTCCCTACGCCGTTTCGTCAAAGGTGACGTCTTCCAGGGGCACGGGCGGCGTGCTGACTCACCACCTTTTATAACAGACATGCGCAATGGACGCCCAATTCTGAAGTGCTGGCGCCATCGTCCGTCAACCATTTTGGAGAAGGGCAAAATAGCCCTTAGGTCGGGACCATTGCATAATATTAGCCAGAAAATGGGATACACAAAACCCCTCAGGCCAAATTAACTAAATAAAGTGGATCCCGTTAGGAAAGAGACATCCCACAGGTAATCTATTTTTAGTCCAGGGAAAATTTTAGTTACATGATACCAAACAGAACGCAAAAAAAAAAAGGAAAAACTCGATGTTTTTAATTTCATAAGCCAGACCAATTGCAGGAAAGACATCTGTTAGGAAGCCTATTAGTGGCTAAAGAAAAAGACCAATATGAAAATTAAAATTAAAACATGGAAAATATAAAAAACAAAATATGGGGAATGTACATGAGGAAAAAGGAGATTGGATTGAATGACACCCAAAATATTCTTTATGGGAATACAATGGTATTGTTACAATGATAAACACACCAATGCCAATTCGGATACATCAGTTTATAGACTGTTAGAACATTAAAACTGAGTGTCAATCTATTAGTTTAAACAGATGGTATTACAAGCGTGACCATAAGTAAAAATTGTGGCCACTCGAGTTCATGTGACACGTAAAAACAGCAAGTATCCAAGACCCTCAACAGCAAAAAGGTGGTCCTGTTCACTCCACCCATCAGCAGGATCATTAAATCAGCTAAAAGGGATAGGGAAATATACGTATAATCAAAGAAATTAGATATTAGAAGGAACTCATGTCCATCTAATCCTCTTTACTGTAGCCTATGGGGCCTGGTATTTTACACCACCCTAAGATTGAACACATATAGGCACCAGAAGTTCAGAATAGGTTTACAATAATCAGTTTATAGACAAATTAAAAAAGGAAAAAATATTGAAACATAATAATCAAAAAGAACATCAGCCATTGTCAATGAAGGCATTGACGTCAGTGTCTACATTCAAACCATGAGGGGTATAACACCGGACCCTATAAATCCAGGACATTTCTAGCCTGGAAAGTTCCCTTACCAGAGACCCTCCCCTCCAGTGGGAGCTATATTTATCAAGGCCAAGAAACAAAGTGTTAGCTGGATTACGGTCATGATGAATGGCGTAGTGTTTAGAAACTGAATGGAACCTGTATCCATTTTTTATATTTGTAATATGCTCTCCTAGGCGGACCTGCATAGATCGCTTAGTACGCCCTATATACTGGAGCCCACAAGGGCATTCCAGTAGATATACTACGCCTGTAGAACTACAGGTAATGAAAGAGTAAATTTTGTGAACAGCAGATGTGCTGCTAGAAACAAAAGACTCAGTTTTTCTTATCTTGCTTTTATTAAGAGTACAGACCTGACATCTGCGACATTGGTGGTATCCCGTAATGTTTTGAAAAAAAGACACTTTTTTTATTGGAGGGTCAATTGCATTGGGAGCAATCTTATCTCTAAGGGATGGTGCTCCCTTAAAGATCAGTTCAGGTTGGGGGGGTAGAAAAGTTTTGATTATACTGTCATTACCCAAAAGATGCCAATGTTTACGAAGGATCTTTCTCAAAACATAATGTTGGGTTGAAAAAGTGGTAATCAGAGGTAAGGAGGGTTTCTTTCTGATTTTCTTAGGACCATCAACAAGAAGTTGTGATCTATCTAAAACTGCCACCTCATCCAAAGTTTTACCAAGCAAATTATTGTCATAACCCTTTTCATAGAGTCTGTCCTTCAGGAGACCAGCCTGAATTCTGTAATCCTCGATGGAAGTACAGTTCCTCCTCATCCGGATAAACTGGCTCCTAGGTATTGACCTAAGCCAGCTGTCATGATGACAGCTTCCCTGGGGAATGTAGGCGTTACGATCAGTTTTCTTAAAATAAGAAATGGTTGTAAAGCCTTCACCCTGTTTAGTAATAGTAATATCCAGAAAATTAATCTGGGTGGTACTGGCTTCATGGACAAATCTGATACCCCTTTCGTTGTCGTTGATGGTCGAAAAAAAGTCATTTAGTTCAGGCAATGGAGGAGGACGTCATCAATGTACCTAGCCCAGAACATAAGTTGTGGGTTTCGGTCATGATAGATGACGTCCTCCTCCCATTTGGCCATAAACAGATTAGCCAAACTTGGGGCATATTTCGCTCCCATTGCAACCCCACGTATTTGGCAAAAAAAAGATTGGTCAAACCAAAAGTAATTGTGATTGGCTGCATACTCTAGAAGGTCCATGATGAAAGATTGCTGTTGAGCAGGAAGCGTACTAGATGTATGCAAATAGTGTTTGACTGATGCCAACCCTAAATCATGGGGTATAACGGTGTACAATGATGTTACATCAGCCGTCACCATCAGGGTGTGTGTATTGGGTTTAAGATTAGACAGTAGATTGATTACATGTTTGGTATCTTTTATATATGAGGGCATGTTCCTCACCAACGGCTGCAAGAAATAGTCAATATACTTGCCCACCCGGGATGTGATGGAATCAATACCACTCACAATAGGTCTTCCCGGGGGGCAAGTTAGACTTTTGTGGATATTGGGCAGAATATAAAGAACCGGAGCCCGTGGTGCTTTAGGGACCAAAAAAAGTTTCTCTTTTTCATTTAGGATATTGGTTTGAAAGCCTCTTTCCACCAATACTTGCAAGGACTTTTTATATTGAAAAATGGGATTACCTGGCAATCTCACATATGTGTCCTCATCGTTCACAATCTTACGCATTTCCTGAAGATAGTTGTTGCGGTCCAGTATGACTATCCCCCCCCATTATCCGCCGGGCGGATTACTAGATCTTTATTGTTACACAATTGATCCAGTCCCTCCTCCAATTTTTTATCCATTTTCTGATTGGAGACTTTAGTTGCTTCCAAATCCCTAAGGACAACGTCTCTAAAAACTTTCAGAGAAGGTGCCAGGACACCAGGGGGATTGAAGGTCGAGGCATTAGACAGTCCCGAATGTTGGAAGGGCTGTTGACTTACTATGTTTGATGTAAAGGGACGATTTGCAAAATAACGTTTAATATTGATCCTACGGACATATTTGTGTATATCCATGAAAGTTTGAAACTTATTCAGTTTATTAGGCGGTGCAAATTTTAAACCCTTATTGAGTAAAGCCTTCTCAGAATCAGAAAGGGTCTGGGAGCTTAAATTAAAAATGCCCTCACCACTCAACTTCTTTGCTTTTTTGGATTGTGCCCTCCTCCCCCCTCTGCTTCCTCTTTGTTTTCTACCTGGCGTTTTACTCCCTGGCTGGGTCTGGGAAAACCCCAATATTGATAATCCTGGTTACCATCATAATTGGTCCCAAACTGGTCACCTGATATTCCAGGCATAGGGGTACTCCTTGATCCACCATTATGAGCAGTAGAAACAGGACCAAAATGATTTGGACCTTCCCTATCTCTCAGAGGGAAAAATCTGTTTTGTGTGCCAACCCCAAATTCATATTGGCTATATGGTTCTCCTCCATCATGGTGACGATAATTGACATCATCTGGTTCATGCTGAGTCCCATGCAGTTACTAGCAACTAGCAACCTTCTTAAGATTCTTGATAGGGAAGAGAAGGAACAGAAAATAAAAAAGAGGAAAAAATACAATAGGGATTTCAATGATTATCAATCAAATAGTGTTTTTTCATGGCAGAAAAAGTTAGCGGCTGAACAAATAGCCGCTACTGATTCCCGAATGGAGACCAGCACCCAGGGTGAGGTGATTGTCACAGAAACCCCGGTGTCTGTGCAACATTTACCTAAGGATAACCAGGTACGAAAAAACCCTAAACACATTCAAACTAACCATAAGGGTGGGAAAAAGGGAAGACGTGCATCATTTAAATCCCCCCAGAGAGGCCCTGGACCTACACAAGGTGGCTAACATACATATCCTGTTTGGAATCAACCACAGGTATACAGACAGTCTGTTAACCAAGACCCTTATTTAGGTCAGTATCACAATCAGGGACCCCAATACCAGCTTAGCAGAGACCTGCCTTATCAATCCAGAGGCAATAATAAACCTCCTCATAACATGCATGGGACTCAGCCCCATTATGAACCAGATGATGTCAATTATCGTCACCATGATGGAGGAGAACCATATAGCCAATATGAATTTGGGGTTGGCACTCAAAACAGATTTTTCCCTCTGAGAGATAGGGAAGGTCCAAATCATTTTGGTCCTGTTTCTACTGCTCATAATGGTGGATCAAGGAGTACCCCTATGCCTGGAATATCAGGTGACCAGTTTGGGACCAATTATGATGGTAACCAGGATTATCAATATTGGGGTTTTCCCAGACCCAGCCAGGGAGTAAAACGCCAGGTAGAAAACAAAGAGGAAGCAGAGGGGGGAGGAGGGCACAATCCAAAAAAGCAAAGAAGTTGAGTGGTGAGGGCATTTTTAATTTAAGCTCCCAGACCCTTTATGATTCTGAGAAGGCTTTACTCAATAAGGGTTTAAAATTTGCACCGCCTAATAAACTGAATAAGTTTCAAACTTTCATGGATATACACAAATATGTCCGTAGGATCAATATTAAACGTTATTTTGCAAATCGTCCCTTTACATCAAACATAGTAAGTCAACAGCCCTTCCAACATTCGGGACTGTCTAATGCCTCGACCTTCAATCCCCCTGGTGTCCTGGCACCTTCTCTGAAAGTTTTTAGAGACGTTGTCCTTAGGGATTTGGAAGCAACTAAAGTCTCCAATCAGAAAATGGATAAAAAATTGGAGGAGGGACTGGATCAATTGTGTAACAATAAAGATCTAGTAATCCGCCCGGCGGATAATGGGGGGGGATAGTCATACTGGACCGCAACAACTATCTTCAGGAAATGCGTAAGATTGTGAACGATGAGGACACATATGTGAGATTGCCAGGTAATCCCATTTTTCAATATAAAAAGTCCTTGCAAGTATTGGTGGAAAGAGGCTTTCAAACCAATATCCTAAATGAAAAAGAGAAACTTTTTTTGGTCCCTAAAGCACCACGGGCTCCGGTTCTTTATATTCTGCCCAAAATCCACAAAAGTCTAACTTGCCCCCCGGGAAGACCTATTGTGAGTGGTATTGATTCCATCACATCCCGGGTGGGCAAGTATATTCACTATTTCTTGCAGCCGTTGGTGAGGAACATGCCCTCATATATAAAAGATACCAAACATGTAATCAATCTACTGTCTAATCTTAAACCCAATACACACACCCTGATGGTGACGGCTGATGTAACATCATTGTACACCGTTATACCCCATGATTTAGGGTTGGCATCAGTCAAACACTATTTGCATACATCTAGTACGCTTCCTGCTCAACAGCAATCTTTCATCATGGACCTTCTAGAGTATGCAGCCAATCACAATTACTTTTGGTTTGACCAATCTTTTTTTCGCCAAATACGTGGGGTTGCCATGGGAGCGAAATATGCCCCAAGTTTGGCTAATCTGTTTATGGCCAAATGGGAGGAGGACGTCATCTATCATGACCGAAACCCACAACTTATGTTCTGGGCTAGGTACATTGATGACGTCCTCCTCCTATGGGACGGGTCATTGCCTGAACTAAATGACTTTTTTTCGACCATCAACGACAACGAAAGGGGTATCAGATTTGTCCATGAAGCCAGTACCACCCAGATTAATTTTCTGGATATTACTATTACTAAACAGGGTGAAGGCTTTACAACCATTTCTTATTTTAAGAAAACTGATCGTAACAGCCCAGCCTGTGTCCCTCATGCAGCCCAGCCTGTGTCCCTCATGCAGCCCAGCCTGTGTCCCCCATGCAGCCCAGCCTGTGTCCCCCATGCAGCCCAGCCTGTGTCCCCCATGCAGCCCAGCCTGTGTCCCCCATGCAGCCCAGCCTGTGTCCCCCATGCAGCCCAGCCTGTGTCCCCCATGCAGCCCAGCCTGTGTCCCCCATGCAGCCCAGCCTGTGTCCCCCATGCAGCCCAGCCTGTGTCCCCCATGCAGCCCAGCCTGTGTCCCTCATGCAGCCCAGCCTGTGTCCCTCATGCAGCCCAGCCTGTGTCCCCCATGCAGCCCAGCCTGTGTCCCCCATGCAGCCCAGCCTGTGTCCCTCATGCAGCCCAGCCTGTGTCCCCATGCAGCCCAGCCTGTGTCCCCCATGCAGCCCAGCCTGTGTCCCCCATGCAGCATGTGTCCCCCATGCAGCCCAGCCTGTGTCCCTCATGCAGCCCCATTCCTACCTGTGAAGGGGAGGAGAAGAACAGGAGAGCCACCCGGATGATGGAACACAGCGATATCAGCTTTCATTTTAATTGGTGTTCCCGCCTCTCAACTTCACATATAGCCCCGCCCCCTGGCCGGGGAACTTTGATTGACAGATCACCCGTCCAATCCGGGATTGAACGGCTGATCTGTCTATCAAAGTCCGGGACCAGGAGGAGGGGCTATGTGTGACAGCGAGCAGCGGGGAACACAGTAGAGTACTGTAATGTGAAATGATAGCCTGCGCGCTGATCACCTGGGAGGCTCTCCTTTCTCTTCCCTTCCACGATAGCTGGACTCCCATTCAACCCAGGCTGCCGGCAGTGCTCGCCCCCTACTCCTAGGCAGCCAATAGCTCGCCAGACCTCAAAATCCACTCGCAAAATGCGAGCAGGCGAGTGTATTTTTTGAGGGCTGAAGTAGGATATCCCAAAAATGTACGGAAATAGAAATCCCAGACGACCCGGCTCTATTTCTGTTACATTTCTCTCAAATACCAAAACGGACCTATAAAAAATCTATCATATGCCATCTGCTCAATGCTGCCAAGGCAAATGTTACTATAACAGAAAGTAGAAAGATGACTGCGCTGCAAAAAAATATAAGAAAATATAATACCATAAACCGGTGATAAAAAGACAATGATAAATCAATAGTACACTGTGAAGTACTCAGAAAATACTCATTAAGACCACACATGGATCAAAAACAAACTGTAACCATGCATACAATAAGCATCACAAATGAGCACCAGGTTGAATAGTTAGCACATTGTCCATATATCAGGTGACCAAAAGGTCCAATGTTGACATCACTCAGCATGCACCATAGGGAAAAGAGTGACCCAAATAGGAAAGATCTCCACCACCGAGTATAACAGCCTCTTACCGACTCCAGAGATCTCCTGTCACAGAGATCGTACGGGCCTTAGGCTTATCTCCCCAGCCACGGGTCTCAGGAGGAGGCAGGATGGCTTGCACTGGTAAGGGTAACGGTTTCCTCAGAGGTCATAGGTAGATGTCATGTGGAAATAAATAAAATGGACTCCATAGTGTATCACTCTAATAGACAGTTTAATTAAAAAAGCGGGGTTTACACTTACAAGAGAGTCGTAAAAGGATAGCATCAATATAAAAAAGCCGGCCGGCTCTTATTAGCTGCCCGTAGCTTCCGGGTCTTAGCGCGGTGACGTCAGCACGCCGCTCTCCCTACGCCGTTTCGTCAAAGGTGACGTCTTCCAGGGGCACGGGCGGCGTGCTGACTCACCACCTTTTATAACAGACATGTGCAATGGACGCCCAATTCTGAAGTGCTGGCGCCATCGTCCGTCAACCATTTTGGAGAAGGGCAAAATAGCCCTTAGGTCGGGACCATTGCATAATATTAGCCAGAAAATGGGATACACAAAACCCCTCAGGCCAAATGAACTAAATAAAGTGGATCCCGTTAGGAAAGAGACATCCCACAGGTAATCTATTTTTAGTCCAGGGAAAATTTTAGTTACATGATACCAAACAGAACGCAAAAAAAGGAAAAACTCGATGTTTTTAATTTCATAAGCCAGACCAATTGCAGGAAAGACATCTGTTAGGAAGCCTATTAGTGGCTAAAGAAAAAGACCAATATGAAAATTAAAATTAAAACATGGAAAATATAAAAAACAAAATATGGGGAATGTACATGAGGAACAAGGAGATTGGATTGAATGACACCCAAAATATTCTTTATGGGAATACAATGGTATTGTTACAATGATAAACACACCAATGCCAATTCGAATACATCAGTTTATAGACTGTTAGAACATTAAAACTGAGTGTCAATCTATTAGTTTAAACAGATGGTATTACAAGTGTGACCATAAGTAAAAATTGTGGCCACTCGAGTTCATGTGACACGTAAAAACAGCAAGTATCCAAGACCCTCAACAGCAAAAAGGTGGTCCTGTTCACTCCACCCATCAGCAGGATCATTAAATCAGCTAAAAGGGATAGGGAAATATACGTATAATCAAAGAAATTAGATATTAGAAGGAACTCATGTCCATCTAATCCTCTTTACTGTAGCCTATGGGGCCTGGTATTTTACACCACCCTAAGATTGAACACATATAGGCACCAGAAGTTCAGAATAGGTTTACAATAATCAGTTTATAGACAAATTAAAAAAGGAAAAAATATTGAAACATAATAATCAAAAAGAACATCAGCCATTGTCAATGAAGGCATTGACGTCAGTGTCTACATTCAAACCATGAGGGGTATAACACCAGACCCTACACCAGATGATGTCAATTATCGTCACCATGATGGAGGAGAAGCCAATATGAATTTGGGGTTGGCACACAAAACAGATTTTTCCCTCTGAGAGATAGGGAAGGTCCAAATCATTTTGGTCCTGTTTCTACTGCTCATAATGGTGGATCAAGGAGTACCCCTATGCCTGGAATATCAGGTGACCAGTTTGGGACCAATTATGATGGTAACCAGGATTATCAATATTGGGGTTTTCCCAGACCCAGCCAGGGAGTAAAACGCCAGGTAGAAAACAAAGAGGAAGCAGAGGGGGGGAGGAGGGCACAATCCAAAAAAGCAAAGAAGTTGAGTGGTGAGGGCATTTTTAATTTAAGCTCCCAGACCCTTTCTGATTCTGAGAAGGCTTTACTCAATAAGGGTTTAAAATTTGCACCGCCTAATAAACTGAATAAGTTTCAAACTTTCATGGATATACACAAATATGTCCGTAGGATCAATATTAAACGTTATTTTGCAAATCGTCCCTTTACATCAAACATAGTAAGTCAACAGCCCTTCCAACATTCGGGACTGTCTAATGCCTCGACCTTCAATCCCCCTGGTGTCCTGGCACCTTCTCTGAAAGTTTTTAGAGACGTTGTCCTTAGGGATTTGGAAGCAACTAAAGTCTCCAATCAGAAAATGGATAAAAAATTGGAGGAGGGACTGGATCAATTGTGTAACAATAAAGATCTAGTAATCCGCCCGGCGGATAAGGGGGGGGATAGTCATACTGGACCGCAACAACTATCTTCAGGAAATGCGTAAGATTGTGAACGATGAGGACACATATGTGAGATTGCCAGGTAATCCCATTTTTCAATATAAAAAGTCCTTGCAAGTATTGGTGGAAAGAGGCTTTCAAACCAATATCCTAAATGAAAAAGAGAAACTTTTTTTGGTCCCTAAAGCACCACGGGCTCCGGTTCTTTATATTCTGCCCAAAATCCACAAAAGTCTAACTTGCCCCCCGGGAAGACCTATTGTGAGTGGTATTGATTCCATCACATCCCGGGTGGGCAAGTATATTCACTATTTCTTGCAGCCGTTGGTGAGGAACATGCCCTCATATATAAAAGATACCAAACATGTAATCAATCTACTGTCTAATCTTAAACCCAATACACACACCCTGATGGTGACGGCTGATGTAACATCATTGTACACCGTTATACCCCATGATTTAGGGTTGGCATCAGTCAAACACTATTTGCATACATCTAGTACGCTTCCTGCTCAACAGCAATCTTTCATCATGGACCTTCTAGAGTATGCAGCCAATCACAATTACTTTTGGTTTGACCAATCTTTTTTTCGCCAAATACGTGGGGTTGCCATGGGAGCGAAATATGCCCCAAGTTTGGCTAATCTGTTTATGGCCAAATGGGAGGAGGACGTCATCTATCATGACCGAAACCCACAACTTATGTTCTGGGCTAGGTACATTGATGACGTCCTCCTCCTATGGGACGGGTCATTGCCTGAACTAAATGACTTTTTTTCGACCATCAACGACAACGAAAGGGGTATCAGATTTGTCCATGAAGCCAGTACCACCCAGATTAATTTTCTGGATATTACTATTACTAAACAGGGTGAAGGCTTTACAACCATTTCTTATTTTAAGAAAACTGATCGTAACGCCTACATTCCCCAGGGAAGCTGTCATCATGACAGCTGGCTTAGGTCAATACCTAGGAGCCAGTTTATCCGGATGAGGAGGAACTGTACTTCCATCGAGGATTACAGAATTCAGGCTGGTCTCCTGAAGGACAGACTCTATGAAAAGGGTTATGACAATAATTTGCTTGGTAAAACTTTGGATGAGGTGGCAGTTTTAGATAGATCACAACTTCTTGTTGATGGTCCTAAGAAAATCAGAAAGAAACCCTCCTTACCTCTGATTACCACTTTTTCAACCCAACATTATGTTTTGAGAAAGATCCTTCGTAAACATTGGCATCTTTTGGGTAATGACAGTATAATCAAAACTTTTCTACCCCCCCAACCTGAACTGATCTTTAAGGGAGCACCATCCCTTAGAGATAAGATTGCTCCCAATGCAATTGACCCTCCAATAAAAAAAGTGTCTTTTTTTCAAAACATTACTGGATACCACCAATGTCGCAGATGTCAGGTCTGTACTCTTAATAAAAGCAAGAAAAGAAAAACTGAGTCTTTTGTTTCTAGCAGCACATCTGCTGTTCACAAAATTGACTCTTTCATTACCTGTAGTTCTACAGGCGTAGTATATCTACTGGAATGCCCTTGTGGGCTCCAGTATATAGGGCGTACTAAGCGATCTATGCAGGTCCGCCTAGGAGAGCATATTACAAATATAAAAAATGGATACAGGTTCCATTCAGTTTCTAAACACTACGCCATTAATCATGACCGTAATCCAGCTAACACTTTGTTTCTTGGCCTTGATAAATATAGCTCCCATTGGAGGGGAGGATCTCTGGTAAGGGAACTTTCCAGGCTAGAAATGTCCTGGATTTATAGGGTCCGGTGTTATACCCCTCATGGTTTGAATGTAGACACTGACGTCAATGCCTTCATTGACAATGGCTGATGTTCTTTTTGATTATTATGTTTCAATATTTTTTTCTTTTTTAATTTGTCTATAAACTGATTATTGTAAACCTATTCTGAACTTCTGGTGCCTATATGTGTTCAATCTTAGGGTGGTGTAAAATACCAGGCCCCATAGGCTACAGTAAAGAGGATTGGATGGACATGAGTTCCTTCTAATATCTAATTTCTTTGATTATACGTATATTTCCCTATCCCTTTTAGCTGATTTAATGATCCTGCTGATGGGTGGAGTGAACAGGACCACCTTTTTGCTGTTGAGGGTCTTGGATACTTGCTGTTTTTACGTGTCACATGAACTCGAGTGGCCACAATTTTTACTTATGGTCACGCTTGTAATACCATCTGTTTAAACTAATAGATTGACACTCAGTTTTAATGTTCTAACAGTCTATAAACTGATGTATCCGAATTGGCATTGGTGTGTTTATCATTGTAACAATACCATTGTATTCCCATAAAGAATATTTTGGGTGTCATTCAATCCAATCTCCTTGTTCCTCATGTACATTCCCCATATTTAGTTTTTTATATTTTCCATGTTTTAATTTTAATTTTCATATTGGTCTTTTTCTTTAGCCACTAATAGGCTTCCTAACAGATGTCTTTCCTGCAATTGGTCTGGCTTATGAAATTAAAAACATCGTGTTTTTCCTTTTTTTTGCGTTCTGTTTGGTATCATGCAACTAAAATTTTCCCTGGACTAAAAATAGATTACCTGTGGGATGTCTCTTTCCTAACGGGATCCACTTTATTTAGTTCATTTGGCCTGAGGGGTTTTGTGTATCCCATTTTCTGGCTAATATTATGCAATGGTCCCAACCTAAGGGCTATTTTGCCCTTCTCCAAAATGGTTGACGGACGATGGCGCCAGCACTTCAGAATTGGGCGTCCATTGCGCATGTCTGTTATAAAAGGTGGTGAGTCAGCACGCCGCCCGTGCCCCTGGAAGACGTCACCTTTGACGAAACGGCGTAGGGAGAGCGGCGTGCTGACGTCACCGCGCTAAGACCCGGAAGCTACGGGCAGCTAATACGAGCCGACCGGCTTTTTTATATTGATGCTATCCTTTTACGACTCTCTTGTAAGTGTAAACCCCGCTTTTTTAATTAAACTGTCTATTAGAGTGATACACTATGGAGTCCATTTTATTTATTTCCACATGACATCTACCTATGACCTCTGAGGAAACCGTTACCCTTACCAGTGCAAGCCATCCTGCCTCCTCCTGAGACCCGTGGCTGGGGAGATAAGCCTAAGGCCCGTGCGATCTCTGTGACAGGAGATCTCTGGAGTCGGTAAGAGGCTGTTATACTCGGTGGTGGAGATCTTTCCTATTTGGGTCACTCTTTTCCCTATGGTGCATGCTGAGTGATGTCAACATTGGACCTTTTGGTCACCTGATATATGGACAATGTGCTAACTATTCAACCTGGTGCTCATTTGTGATGCTTATTGTATGCATGGTTACAGTTTGTTTTTGATCCATGTGTGGTCTTAATGAGTATTTTCTGAGTACTTCACAGTGTACTATTGATTTATCATTGTCTTTTTATCACCGGTTTATGGTATTATATTTTCTTATATTTTTTTGCAGCGCAGTCATCTTTCTACTTTCTGTTATTCTAATGTGGGTATCTCGCATTTATGACTGCAGCAGCTCCTAGCTTTCTAGTTTTTTTCAACACATTAGCATTTTTATGACACAATATTTAACTATAATCTGTCTACATTTTTGGGACAGCGCAGTAATACACACCTCTCCAAATGTTACTATAAGCTGGAAGGATTCCGATCCACCATCCATATCAAGGTGGCTAAACAAAGTTAGGGAGATCGGGGCTATGGAGGACCTAGTGTCATTTGGTCAAAATAAAACAGAGAGGTACAATAAAACCTGGGGAGGGTGGAACAAATTTATGGATTCGGAGGAAGGTAAGAGATTAAGGGAGGGAGACACCGGAGAAGAGAGTTAGATGGAGGAGTGGAAGTAGGGGAAGTGTCTTTAGACCGGTGGGATGAGGTGGAGGGGAGAGGGGGGGGGAGACTTTCTTTGGGGGTTTTTTTTTTTTCTGTCTTTTGGGGGGGGGGGGGGGGGGGGGTGGAAGGAGGGCAAACTGGAAAGGAAAACGGGGGGAAGAGAGACCCATAAAGGGGAACGAAAGATCTCGAGGGAAATCACTGGATGGCCATCAAATAAGACCAGTAGGCCTGGGAGATAAAAGAAAAGGGTTGCATCAATAAAATGGTTCTAAGACGAGGAGGTCACCGAGACGAGATAAATTAAGTTTGAAATTAAGTTAGAAGCGATGAATGTTCAGCAATATATGTTAAGTGTACTTTTATTTGCTCAGAATGGCCGGTTAACCTCGTGTATGTGGTTTCTTTCTTTTTTTTTTTCTTGCCTTACTGTATTTACTTTTATTGTTTGAATGAAAAAATTGAATAAAAATCAAAAATTAAAAAAAAAAAAAAGAAAGTAGGGGACCGCCTGTATATACTATATGGCCTGCCCTATATACTCTGCAGAAATTTGGGCCTTAGGTGTTGGTGGTACCAGAACACTGTAACCCTCACAGTTACTCTTGGTGGGCGCAGGAACGGGCCCTGCTGTGAAATATTAGATCAATAATTGTAATTACTCGCCCCTGATAAACAGGGGTAGAAAAATTGGGTCTCAGGCAGTGGTGGTGGTGCCACAACACTGTAACCCCTCAAAAGATTCTGTTGCTATAATGCCTTACCCTTAGATCTTCCATTACCTCCCAACCCCTTCATCCAAGCATTCATCCTTATCTCAGCCTAGCATCCATACATCACCTTCCCAGCCCAGCTGCTTCCCAGTCAGGTCCCATTAAAAGAGCCATCACAAGTATTCTTACGTCTTCCTCTCAGCAAAGGGGCAGCATCTCTCCCTGTCCTCTCTGAGCAGACTCTTTTTATTTACATATCAATTCGAAGCCACACCCTGGAGGGTTTGCCTCCAACAGCTAAACCCCTCCTACACAGTTTGTGACCTCACAAGAAAATGAACACCACAGGATGTGAATGACCATATAAGGACATGACACAGAATAACAATACAGACAGCCAATCAGACATTTGTTTTCCTTCAAAAGAACCAATCACAGACATGTATACATTCAAATAGACTTAGCAAACCGACATGCGCAAACTAACTAAATGATTCAATAACCAATGACTACAATTCAGTTGATAGAAATCCTTAATATACATTGTTCCAAAGAACAATGTATACCTGGATTATGCTACCTTCCCCATGGATGGAAGGTTATCTGCAGATGTACGCTGCCAATCCCAGCATGTGCTGATCAGACACAGCAGAGACAATGAGTACACATCTGCCCACAACAGACCTTTGCAGAGCAAACATATGCCCCCCGGACGAACGTCTGTGCAATGCACAGGGGCCCCTTCGCCGGCGGACATACCCCCATTCTGCAAACACCTCTTTCCAATCCCAGGAAGTTATCCACTACTTAACAGGTCTCAACAAGCGTCAGTCTGTCCCAGTCAGCTCTTTAGAGCAGGCTGGGATAGAACGAAAACTGGGGGACTCTTATGACAAAAATACATCTAAAACATCTTCATAACATTTTCCAACACTATTTTCCAACACTATAGAAGACTTGGAGTCTGCCAATTAGCATTGCATCTACTCAAGTGTGTCCTGGCCACAACCCTCTTTCCCACAGTTCTGTTAAGAGACAATAAATCTCTTGTTTGCATTCAAAAAGTGACTAGCACCCAGCATTTCTTCTTGCGCTTCACCCACCATGCCTTGTAATCCACTCTACAAAGAAGGATGTCAGCTCTCCCTGACCCTGGAGGTCACCATTAGGCCTTTAGGGGTCGGGGCCCTTGCTACACATGTATGAGTTTGCATACTGCTAGGATTAGGGTTAGCATAGTGCCAGGGTTTGCATATGGCTAGGATTAGGGTTAGGGTTGGCATAGTGCTAGGGATTGCATAGTGTAGTGTCATGGCCGGGATACATAAACATTTTCATAATTCATGAAACACTCAGCCAAGGAGTCGTCATACCAGGGGAAGCTAGGATTAGGGTTAGGGTTAGCATAGTGCTAGGGATAGCATAGTGTAGTGTCATGGCCGGGATACATAAAAATTTTCATAATTCATGAAACACTCAGCCAAGGAGTCGTCGTACCAGGGGAAGCCTCCAGGAACAGGATCAAGCCAGGCCAGGGGTCATACACAACAGGATCAGTCCGAGAGGAGGTACAACAGGATAAATCACGAGCAGAGTCGGTAGCCAGGCCAGGGGTCAACACTGTGCGGACAAGCAGAGGTACAGAAGTGCAGGCGGGAGCGTAGTCGGGTCCAAGCCAGGGGTCGGTGCAGGCAGAGAGCAGGAAGAGTCAGGCGAGTAGTCAACGGGAATCAGATAATCAGACACAGGCTGTAGGTACAGGGGACATGGGGAGCTGACGATAATCCAGCAACCTGCCTACATCTGCAGCAGACTTAAATAGGCCAGAAGGCGCCAACTGTCACTGCGCGCGTGTGCACCTTCCGTAGCGCATCTTTGTTCACCCGCCATATTGCACCTGTGTGCACCCGTTGTCGCGCACCTGTGTGCACGTGCATGGGCCTGGGGATTCGCCCGGTGCGACCATGACGGTTTCTGGCCAGTCATACAGCTATTTCCCTGACACCAGGATATCAAGACCTTTGATTAAGGAAAATCCAGGGTAAATAACCTCATTGTTTCAAAGGGTGAGATCATCTCTTCAGTAAGCACCCAGTGTTGACTCAGCTTTTCCCCAGACAATGGCAGAAGACGCCTGGTTAATTATACGCCAGAAGGACACCAATCACAAGTTGAGTCGAACTCGAAGCTCATCCCTAGTTAGCATAATGCTAGGATTAGAGATGAGACTAACGACTTCTTCTTCGGTTCGCGCCAGAACTCTTGAAAATTGTGAGAATTCGGAGCTGAATAATGAATTGAATCGGGTCCCATTGAAGTCTATGGGACCCAAACTGGAAAAATCTAAAGTGCCATTTTTGAGGGCTTAGATGGTGGTATTTTTAAATGAGCAGTGATTTACTGATGCTTAAAGTGAAATAAAAATGAAAAATTCCTTTAAACATAGTGCCTGGGGGGTCCCATTAGTCTGCCTATACTGTGTATAGAACCTGCTGCAGCAAAAACTGCATTTATAAAGGCCAAAAAATAAAATTTTCCCTGCAAGCTTTCATTATTTTTAACCGCTCCCATACATTTACTGTGACAGGACGGGCCAGGTGCGCAAAATCATGTACCTGTACGTGATCTCGTGCACGCAGTTTATGGGGAATGCGTGCGCCACCGTAATCACAGTGGGGAGCCAATCAGCGGGTCCAGTGTCACTTAGGGTCAGACTTGTCCGCTGCAATGTCGCAGTCCCACTAAAAATCACAGATTGCCGACATTACGGTAAAAAAAAGTCCCTAAATCTATCCCATAGTTTGTAAACGCTATAACATTTGCACAAACTAATCAATATACGCCTATTGAGATTTTTTTACCTAAAATATGTAGCAGAATATATATTGGCCTAAATTGATGAAGAAATTCGTTTATTTTTTATTTTTTAGGATATGTATTATCGCAGACAGTAAAAATTGTTTTTTTTTTTCAAAATTTACTTTTTTTTTGTTTATAGCGCAAAAAATTAAAACCACAGGAGGTGATCAAATACCATCAAAAGAAAGTTCTATTTGTGGGAAAAAAATACATCAATTTTATTTGGGTCGCACGACCGCACAATTGTCAGTAAGACACTTTTCACACTGGGGCATATTTCAGGCGGTTTTGGGCTAAAAATAGCTCCTGTAAAGCGCCTAAAAGGCCTCCCCTGTAGCCCCAGTGTGAGAGCCCAAGTGCGTTCACACTGGAGCGGTGTACTTGCAGGACGTTAGAAAAAGCCCTGCAACTTAGCCATGTTCTGCCAGCCGCACGGTGCCTGATCGCCCTCCATTGGAAACGACAGGCCCCACCCTCCCGTCCAGACCTGTACACTAGAATAAAAGATATAGAATTGATGGAAAAAATTACAGCCAGGCTACAGGATAGACTTGAAACATGATAAAGTCTGGGAGGAATGGCACAGACATGAGGATCCGCCCTGAGCTGATGTTCGAGCCACATCAACCCCCCCCCCCCCCACCTCCCCCATCTTTTCCCATTTCACCCACTTTTACTATCTATATCTTCTCTTTCCATATTTAGATTGCGTAGAGATTTGCAATGCCCTCTATTTGATGCATAACAGTACATATATACTGCTAAATAATGACTTTTCGTTTGCTACTTAAGCATTTCTTATCAACAGGTCTGTATTGGTACAATTACTGTTATGCGGAAAACAATGTAGCACCGTACTACCGCTTTGTTTATTCATTTGCTTTTATGTTTAATAAAACAGTTAATTGAAAAAAAAGAAATAGCCCTGCAGGCAGCATCCTTGGGGCGGTGGAGGAGCGGCGCTTTACCGCTAATGCGGCTGACAGCCAGTGTGAAAGGGCTCTTAAAGCGACAGTGCCATATCGCAAAAAATGGCCTGGTCAGGAAGTGGGTAAAACCTTCTGGGGCTGAAGTGGTTAAACAATGGCTTGGGGAGCCAGTCTGTATGATGATGCCACAACTTAGTGCACTCAGAACAAGAATAGAGTTTTTTTGGGGTAAATTTTGGTGTCTGTTTTGCAGATTTTGGATAGAAGTAAGAGGTGTGGAAAAATTGGGCTTTGGGTGTTGGTGGTGCCTTCACACCATAACCCTATAGAGTTACTCTTTATGAAAGCAAGAATTGGCCTTGCTGTCAAAAATTTGAATGAATTGCACCTGTAAAACAGGTTGTGGAAAAATTGGTCCTTGGATGTTAATTGTGCCTATGAAACCAATACCAAAATGTTTCTTCATGATAAAATCAACACCAACAAAGCTAGGCAGCCTAAACAGTCTTGCACAGATTCCACATCCCAAAAACACTTAATTGGCAACATTGGCATCATGGGCTTGATAGCTGTTGCTAATCCAGAAATGATTCACTTTGATAAATGTCAGCCGGTCAGCCTGTGGACAGACGTGCACTTTTATCTGTCACAAAGCCTCTGGCAGCACTGAAGGTCCATTCAGAAAGCACGCTGGATGAAGGGCAGCCCAGCAGCTCAATTGCATACTGGGCAAGTTCTGGCCAGGGGTCTATTCTCACGACAAATCTCTCCAGGTCTGTTTTCACCCCTAGATAATCTCCCACCATATGATGCAAATGCTGCCAATGAACAAGAAAAAAAGGGCTCCCACTGTGTCAGCATTAGCAGTGTGGTGGTCCCATCCCTGTGTATAGACCAAGAAAAACCCCTAGATGGGACTTTGACAGACCACCAACACATGCAGGGAATCTATAAAATATAGTATTTATTAATACAAAAAATGATAAAAACAGACGACTAGCATCTGAGCAATGGCAATATACAATACAGTACAAAAATCAATAGAACAATAGAACAATATAACACTTATCCTCTCATGGGGGTTGGATACCCCAAAACCTGACGCGTTTCCAGTTTTGCGTGAAAATTTTCATCAGGGGTGGAGAGTAAGATGAAATACAATATAATGATAGCTCATAATGAAGCCAATCCTCAATGAGAGATAAACTACTTTCAGCCTCTTTCTTCTGAATTCTTTCCCTGCTCCAGTGTGGTCCCTGTCCCCTAGACAGACCAGCTGAAGCACTGCATGGCAGCTTTTAGCCTGACTCAATGAATAGTCCCTTGAACACTTAGGGGGTACTGGTGGTTCACACGCAGTTTACACTCCTCCTTCATGCCTGCAGAGGAGGGCATGAAGGAGGAAGAGGGGGTGGACCTGACAAATCTTGCATCACCACCAGCCAGGGGAGGGCTGGCAGCCTTAGGCCTGGGTGGCAAGTCCAGTCAAGTGGCCCATTGAACCACCTAATCAGCTCACCATCCATCTGCACCACACTTGCCCACAGAGAGAGAGAGAGAGAGGGGGAGGGAGACTGCTCCACATTGGCCCAGAGAGAGAGCGACCACTCCACATTGTCTGCACAGAGAGCCGGAGAGACCACTTGATACTGCCTGCACAGAGAGACCACTTCACACTGCCTGCACAGAGAGAGACCGCTTCACACTGCCTGCACACAGAGAGACCGCTTCACACTGCCTGCACACAGAGACCGCTTCACACTGCCTGTACAAAGAGAGAGACCGCTTCACACTGCCTGCAGAGAGAGAGACCGCTTCACACTGCCTGCACAGAGAGAGAAAAAGACCGCTTCATACTGCCTGCACAGAGAGAGAGACCGCATCATACTGCCTGCACAGAGAGCGAGACCGCATCATACTGCCTGCACAGAGAGAGAGACCGCATCATACTGCCTGCACAGAGAGAGAGACCGCATCATACTGCCTGCACAGAGAGAGAGAGAGAGCGCATCATACTGCCTGCACAGAGAGAAAGAGACCGCTTCACACTGCCTGCACACAGAGAGAAAAAGACTGCTTCATACTGCCTGCACAGCGAGAGAGACCGCATCATACTGCCTGCACAGAGAGAGAGACCGATTCATACTGCCTGCACAGAGAGAGAGACCGCTTCACGCTGCCTGCACAGAGAGTAATGGAAATAATGTGGAGTTCAAAGTGAACCGTGCCATTAGCTCCTCCAGCTAAGAAGGTTGGCATTAAGAAGGTTAAAACAGGCAGGGAGGAAATGTGATGATACCTCCTCACTGCCTGTCAAATGCCTTAGAAAAGTGACACGAGCATGAATCGCCTTTCAGTGGAGTGGCAGTGCCTGTGACAAGCTATGGGGGCAGGGGTAACATGCAGCATACCAGTGTCAACCTCTTCATACCACCTAGGGCAAGGTACTGTCACAGGCTGCCAGAAAGAAAACTCTTTAGCTGCAGAGAAAGAGAGGGGAGAGAGAGAGAGAGAGAGGGGGGAAGAGAGGGGGGAGAAAGAGAGAGAGAGAGAGGGGGGGAGAGAGAGAGAGAGAGAGAGGGAGAGAGAGAGAGAGAGAGAGAGAGAGAGAGAGAGGGGGGGGGGGAGAGAGAGAGAGAGAGAGAGAGAGAGAGAGAGAGAGAGATGGGGAGAGAGAGGGGAGAGAGAGAGAGAGAGAGAGAGAGAGGGGGAGAGAGAGGGGAGAGAGAGAGAGAGAGAGGGGAGAGAGAGAGAGAGGAGAGAGAGAGAGAGATGAGAAGCTCACTGGATTCCAGCCGACTACTTGCCCACACATCCTCTACACAGACAGCACACGGGCTGCCCGGAGTGTGGGTGAACAGATCTACTAGCCATTCATGTGGGGGAGGGAGGGGCTGGACTAGGCTGCGTCCTGTAACACAGACTTTCAGCCCAGTGACAGAACACATTGCTGGATGGAGCTGCTGCACTCGGCCAGCTCAGAAACTGCACATGCGCAGTTGTAAGCTGGCGACACCAGCCTAATTGTACAGCACATCAGAGCGGCCCGGGGGGCAATTGCATCCCTGCCCAGCCCACCCCTGCCACCAGCTGTATGGAGACATGGTGGCAAAACAAGCTGCAGCACTGAGCCCTGCCCTGCATCCTTCTAAATTGCAAGCAGAGTTACCCAGCGTGCTGTGAACGAAATATAGCGTCCCTGACCTTGCTTGTGGCTGACTGCCTTGCTCAACTATGCCACAACATTGCCTCCCACGTGATGTACAGAGTTCAAATGGCCTTATGTGCAAAAAAATAGTGACTAGGAACCTGCCATTGTGGTACAGCACATTCTGCAAAAACACGGAAGGGGGCAGAATCTACCAGACGGAAAGGCAGGAGTTGTAAAGCCAGCAGCTTTGACAAGCTTAAATTTAAACGCTGGGCATGTGGGTGGCAGTGACTATTTTTTTTTCCGCTGCAACTTCTGGGGCAGAGAAATTTGCCTGCTATAATCTACAGCTGGTGGTGTGCTGCTGGCAGACATGCTGCAAAGAGCTGTGACACCCTTTGGTATACCATCATCCCTGTCAGTGGAGGCTGCTGAGAGGTCATGAGATATAGCGGGGTTAGACCTGAAAGGTGAGGAGTGAGGAGGAGCAGAATTGCATCCCTTTTGTGTGGCTTTCAGGTGATCTTGCCAACAGGCTGAGTGGTGGGAGGTTAAATGCCTTGTCAAGCATGTGGTACCCAAATGGCTAGTGTTTTTGCCATGCATGATATGCTTGAGGCAAAGTTTGCAAATTACAACAGTGCGATCAGCTGCACATGTGATAAAAAGGCCCAGACAGCTAAGCTCTGGGAAGTGGGCCTGGAGACAACAGCTCCACAATCTGATGGAATAGGATGTCCACTCTCTACTCTTCCATGATAGCTGTGCCTCACCCTCACTTTCCTCTTCTTCTCTATCCGGCACCCAATTCGCATCAGTGACCTCCTCATCATCATCCCCTCCATCCTCATCACTGGAGCCAACTTGGCAATACGCTATGACTGGGGGATTACGACTGCCAATTTGTTGTTTATCAGAGTTCTCCCATCTCTGTAGGCTCATGTTCCTACCTTTCTTAACCTCAGAACCAACATCAGAATCAAGTAATGCCTCCAAGATGACCACTGCCTTGCTAAAGAAGCTGAGGGTAAAGGTGATGGACTGGCAAAGCATGTCTCCAGACCAAAACCCTATTGAGCATATGTGGGGCATCCTCAAACGGAAGGTGGAGAAGCGCAAGGTCTCTGACATCCACCAGCTCCGTGATGTCATGCTGGAGGAGTGGAAGAGGACTCCAGTGGCAACCTGTGAAGCTCTGGTGAACTCCATGCCCAAGAGGGTTAAGGCAGTGCTGGAAAATAATGGTGGTCACATAAAATATTGACACTTTGGGCCCAATTTGGACATTTTCACTTAAGGGTGTATTTACTTTTGTTGCCAGTGGTTTAGACATTAAAGAGGAAGTAAAGCCTTCCCCCCCAAAAAAAAACGGAACCTGCAAGGCAAAGGCATAATGAGCTAGTATGCATAGCATACTAGCTCATTATGAATAACTTACCTGAGAACGAAGCCCCCGAAGCGACTTTCATCCACGACCTTCTCCGGCGGCATCAAGCCCGGAGTGACTTCCGGGTCTCGCCGCTCCAGCGCTGACATTCGCTGCACTGGCGATGACGTCACTCCCGCGCATGCACACGAAAGCGGCACATCACCGTGATCTCGGCATGCGCAATGCGCCTGCGCTCCGATGTCTACGGCGCATGCGCCGTAGACAGCGATGCCTCTTTTTTTCTAAATATCTCCTAAACTTTAATGGCTGTGTGTTGAGTTATTTTGAGGGGACAACAAATTGACACTGTTATATAAGCTGTACACTCACTACTTTACATTGTAGCAAAGTGTAATTTCTTCAGTAAACAAACAATGTAATGTCCTGCGAGCCACCACTTGCTATAAGCCCAAAATATGGTCTCCCAATTAACACTATCATTTTGAATCAGCAGCTAGCGTTGCACATGTCTCATAAATCATGCAAAGACCATCCAATATTCTAAAGTATGCTGCGCTTTCAAACGCAAAATCCAAATAGTGAAGCGAAAAATGTGCTATATAACAACAGCAATAAAGTGATAACGTGCTAAAATATATACAATATTCCAAATAAAGTGCTTTCATGCAGGATATGATAAAATGTCCATATGGTGAGAAAAAAGCAATCAATAAAATCCTTAAACCAATATAATGGTGAACCAAACTATAAAAATCCTTTTTTATATATATATATATATATATATATATGAGAAAAAAGTGTGCTGTGCAATCAAAAAAAGTTCAAAAGTGCTCCAATCTAATCCATGCGATTCAGTGGTTGCTGTGATATCAATCCAATATTAAGGTGCTGCATGTGCACTCAGGTGTTCCCCCCAGGTAATGGCCACTCACCTTAGAGCGTGTGACCTTGCTGATTAGGCTTGGTCAATACACGCATTGGAATGGTTCAGTGGTAAATCCGGATTCCTGTGGTGGCCTCACTCTGTGCTTCAATGTGGTAATGGAGTGCCTTTTGTGCCTCAGTAATACCAATATAAAAATGAGGACTTCATAGTGTAGTATATTAAAACTTTTATTATAAACACAGTAAAAAATCCCTTGCAGGGTACTCACATTTGCATGGCACGTCAGGGCGCCACTCTAAAATAGCATAAAAAACAAGCTGTAGCAGCTGCTATCAGGGTGGTATGCTGATCGTCCTTAGTGGGTGCACTGACTAGCGTTCCGTCCTGTCCCCTTCCCCTACGCGTGTCGATACAAGGGGTTAATTCGTATCTTCCTCAGGGGGTAATTTGATTGGACGATAAAGCTGTCATTTAATATCGGGGTGTCCGTGTCCATTTTGTTGTAGACCGGGGACACTCTAGTATTGAATTAGTGCAGTTCAATGGGAAAAACGTCTGAGAATCCAATAGATGGATACAAAAACTGACCTCTAAAGTTTAATATAACTCCATGATGCCTGTGATCTATAGTGGCCTGAATAGAACAAACAGCGCTGCAAATGGATAAATGTAAGCCTGAATGAATATATATATATATATATATAATACACACACACACACCCAGGATGGACGCTATGACTGATCAGTAAACCCATACGATAATCAGCCTTTCTGCTATACATGCATCATTAAACATATGAATTTAAATGTTTTACTCAATATAATTATGCCTAGAATACATATTCAACAAACTCACGCTACATATATTTAAATTGAATTAGGAGGTAATAGCAGTTTAAATATGGAGAAAAAACAACTAATGCGATCGATATAGGACATATTTATAAAGTCTGAATGTGAACTATTCAGATATATATCTATATAAGAAATTTACTCCTTTCCATATATGTATATAAATGCATATATCTGGCGTTTATATCCACTAATAGCCACTATCCACTAATCAGTGCAAATGGTTAAAGTTTACAATAAAATAAATAAAGACTAAAAATATGTGTATGTAAAATACTAAAATAAGCAGGTATGAACTAAGATATGAAAAATATAAAAAATATATATATAAAATGTATGTATATGGGAATTACTTACACTATTATAACACCCCTTGCAAATTTTACAGTCGGGACCCCCTAAAATATATTGGCGGAAAAAAATACTTAAAAAGTACTCCTTAAAATAAGTGCATACCCTGTTCTATATGTCGTCAAGGTGTATGCAATCAATAGTTACTTTAAAAACATTTTAGGTCGAATTCCTTGTTCAACCCTCCAGGCGCAAGTGACCTAACTGGTGCATCCACCATGATTCTCTCTTGCTGATTTCCCTTATATAATTTGAGCCTCTCCAGTGTCGCTTGGGTGCCTCTATGCCCCAAAATTGCATGTCATCTGTATTTTTATTGTGTACGTCCCTAAAATGGATGGATAGAAAAGGTTTGTCGAACCCCTTATTGATATTCCTTATATGTTCTTCCATGTGTTCTTTCAATGCCCTTATTGTTCTACCAACGTAGATAAAATCGCATGGGCATTTTACTGCATAGACAACTCCAACCGTCGAACATGAGATAAAATCCCTGATATTGTGTATTGTTGACTGTTTTGCGGATTTGTGAATTCTTTTACTTTCTTGGCGTTTCTAGGCACCCCAATGCAACTGTAGCAACGTCCACAGCCGTGGAAACTATTTATATCCCAAAACATTTTGGGTTTGGGGAGAGGGGGTTCTACCACACTATGCACCAGTATGTGCCCTCTTATATACTATCTTTGGTGTTTCAGATATAGACCCTTTAAGTTGAGTGTCCTGTTTTAAAACATTCCAGTATTTCTAAATTATTCTCTCCACCTCCTTATTCTGTAGGTTGTAATCCAGAACAATGCATGTAACCGTATCATTATTTAGAGCCTTGTTGTTAGTGTTATCCTTCAGTAAATCGCCTCTATTTTTGTCTTTAATTTTATTTTTCTCTTTTACCAAGAAATCCTCCCTATAACCTTTCTGTTTGAACATCTTAGTTAACATTTCCGATTGTGCTTCAAAGTCAGCTTCTTGTGTACAATTTTTCTTTATTCTCATGTATTGGCCTCTTGGGATGTTATCCAACCACGGTTTAAAGTGACAGCTCATGGTGGGGATGTACGAGTTGCGGTCTGTCGCTTTAAAGTATGTTCTAGTCTCTATACCTTGTGGTGTGCTCCAGATTTCTAGATCTAAAAAATGCACCATATCTTTACTAACCTGCCATGTTAGATTAATATTCTGATCATTATTATTCATGGTCTGGAGTGACTCCATTAGAGGTTTCTTATCACCTTTCCATATAAATCAAGAGATCATCGATGAAACGTCTGTATAGTATAATGTTAGGGTCTCTATTATGTAGAATACCCTCAGATTCCCATTTGGCCATGTATAAATTGGCACTGCTAGGGGCAAACTTGGCTCCCATTGCGACGCATTTGATCTGCAAATAAAATGTGTTCTGGTACCAAAAAAGGTTATGCTTCAGGCAGAAACTTAAACATTTGAGGATAAATCTCTGTAGTTTCTTTCCTATTCCATCATTGTTTTTGAAGGGCCTCTTAACTGCCCTAATGGCACCTTGATGGTCTATATTGGTGTATAGGGATGCCACGTCGCCTGTAGCCATTACCATATTCTCATTAGATGTACACTCATTTAATAGCTGTAGTGTATGCTTCGTATTTTTAAGATACGCGTGTGTCTCCTTTACCAAGGGTTGAAGATGGATGTCTATATATTCACCTAGTCGAGATGTCAGGGAATCAATCCCGCTCACAATAGGTCTACTCAGGGGATTGGTTTTGTCCTTGTGTATTTTGGGGATGTAATATATGACTGGGATCTTGCTAACAGTAGGGACCAGATACTTCTCCTCGTGTTTGCTTAGAAGATCCTTTTTGGTGCCATAACCGATAATCGATTCCAGCTCTTGTTTAAACCTTTGGAGGGATCCGATTTCAGTATTTAATACTTCTATCTCCTAGAATATTATCCATCTCCTTTTTATATTGTTCTAAGGATAATACCACAATTCCTCTTTTATCAGCTGGGCCGATAACAACGTCTTTTCTTTCTTCCAAGTTTTTGAGGCCTTTCCTTATATCTTTCTGCTCATATATTTTCTTGACCGGGAGTTGTTCTAGATCAGTGGTAACCGACTTCTTAAAAAGATCTATATATTTATTATTTGGTATGTGCGGGTTGAATACTGAATTGTTTCTTAATTGGGTGAAACTTTTACCTGTTTAATTGCTGCTCTCTCTATCGGGTTCTTGGCATAATATTTCTTTATATTCAGTTTCCGAAGAAACTTCTGGATACCTATGTATGTCTCAAATTTATTCAGACCCTTTTTCGGGGCAAATTTAATGCCCTTATCCAAAGTCAGGGTTTCTTCCCTAGTCAAACTGATGCCGCTCAGATTATAGATACCTTCTCCTTCTCCTAATCTTCACGCCTTCTTTTCTTGCTTCCTTCGTCCAGCTCGTCCTCCCTTTTTCCTGCATTTCTTCCATCCTGTGGGGGATGGTGTTCCATCCGGCCCTTCTTTAACCACTTCAGCCCCGGACCAATTGGCAGCCAAAGGACCAGGCCCCTTTTTGCGATTCGGCACTGCATCGTTTTAACTGACAATTGTGCGGTCGTGCGAGGTGGCTCCCAAACAATATTTGGGGTCCTTTTTTTAGCGATTATTGATTGGTTTGCGCAAAAGTTATAGCGTTTACAAAATAGGGGATAGTTTTATAGCATTTTTATTAATATTTTTTTTTTTACTAGTAATGGCGGCGATCAGCGATTTTTATTGTGACTGCGACATTATGGCGGACACATCGGACATTTTTGACACATTTTTGGGACCATTGTCATTTATACAGCAATCAATGCTATTTAAATGCATTGATTCCTGTATAAATGACAGTTATAGTGAAAGAGTTAACCACTAGGGGGAGGGGAGGGGTTATGGGCTGTGATGTGTGTGTTACATTAGGGGGCTGGGCTGACGTCTGACGTCATTGATCGGCTTTCCCGATGACCGGGAACAGCCGATCAATGACAGGCAGAGTAGGATGCGCAGGGAGAGGTTTGTTTACACAGACCTCTCCCCATTCTTCAGCTCTGTGACCCGATCGCCGCTGGTGTCCCGCGATCGGGTCCCGTGGCCGGGGTCACGGAGCTCCCGACCGGGTCACGAGTGTGCCGCTGGCGGCGCGCGCGCGACCCACGGGCAGGCAATTAAAGGGCCACGTACAGGTACATGATTTTGCCTGCCCGTGCCATTCTGCCGCAGTATATCTGCGTGAGGCGGTCGGGAAGCCGTTAAAAAAGAATTCCCCTGTGTTGAATCCATATCATCATACAGAGGCTGGTAACTATTTTAAACAGCTACATCATACTGGTCTGTGATGGGCTTATCATTTCTCACCCTTTGGGGTTTGGGTGAGTGATACTGCCAATCTTCATAAATAGGACCCCTATATTGTTGGTGTGGTCCCTGGGGTTGGTATTGTTGGGGTGGTCCCTGGGGTTGGTAATTCCATTGTGGTGGGTCCCTATATTGTGCTGGGCCTTTAAATGGTGGGCCCCCCCATATGGAGTTCTATATTGATAATTTGATCGTTGCTGATTGTATTGGTTGTATTGATGTGTGTGGGTTCTGACCATTCTGTTGCTGTGCCTTGTGAAATGGTGCATTCACTACCTGATTGCCTCTCCATTGGGAATTATTTCCATGTTGATTCTTATTCCAATTATGAGTTTGTTGAATATATATTCTAGGCATAATTATATTGAGTAAAACATTTAAATTCATATGTTTAATGCTGCATGTATAGCAGAAAGGCTGATTATCGTATGGGTTTACTGATCAGTCATAGCGGCCGTCCTGGGTGTGTATGTGTATATATGTGTTTATATATGTGTGTGTATATATATATATATATATATATATATATATATATATATATATATATATATATATATATATATATATATAACATTTAGCCATTTCCAGCGCTGTTTGTTCTATTCAGGTCACTATAGATCACAGGCATCATGAAGTTATATTAGAGGTCAGGTCAGTTTTTGTATCCATCTATTGGATTCTCAGACGTTTTTCCCATTGAACTGCACTAATTCAATACTAGAGTGTCCCCGGTCTACAACAACATGGACACGGACACCCTATATTAAATGACAGCTTTATCGTCCAATCAAATTACCCCCTGAGGAAGATACAAATTAACCCCTTGTATCGACACGCGTAGGGGAAGGGGACAGGACGGAACGCTAGTCAGTGCACCCACTAAGGACGATCAGCATACCACCCTGATATCAGCCGCTACAGCTTGTTTTTTCTGCTATTTTAGAGTTAAAGTTTTAATATACTACACTATGAAGTCCTCCTTTTTCTATTGGTATTATTGAGGCACAAAAGGGACTCCATTACCATATTGAAGCACAGAGTGAGGCCACCACAGGAATCCGGATTTACCACTGAACCATTCCAATGCGTGTATTGACCAAGCCTAATCAGCAAGGTCACACGCTCTAAGGTGAGCGGCCATTACCTGGGGGAACACCTGAGTGCACATGCAGCACCTTAATATTGGATTGATATCACAGCAACCACTGAATCGCATGGATTACATTGGAGCACTTTTGAACTTTTTTTGATTGCACAGCACATTGTATATATATATATACAGTGGTGTGAAAAAGTGTTTGCCCCCTTCCTTATTTCCTGTTCCTTTGCATGTTTGTCACACTTAAGTGTTTCGGAACATCAAACCAATTTAAACAATAGTCAAGGACAACACAAGTAAACACAAAATGCAATTTGTAAATGAAGGTGTTTATTATTAAAGGTGAAAAAAAATCCAAACCATCATGGCCCTGTGTGAAAAAGTGATTGCCCCCTAAACCTAATAACTGGTTGGGCCACCCTTAGCAGCAACAACTGCAACCAAGCGTTTGCGATAACGTGAGGCTTTTACAGCGTCCTGGAGGAATTTTGGCCCACTCATCTTTGCAGAATTGTCCTAATTCAGTTACATTAGAGGGTTTTCGAGCATGAACGGCCTTTTTAAGGTCATACCACAACATCTCAATAGGATTCAGGTCAGGACTTTGGCTAGGCCACTCCAAAGTCTTCATTTTGTTTTTCTTCAGCCATTTGGTGGTGGACTTGCTGGTGTGTTTAGGATCATTGTCCTGCTGCAGAACCCAAGTTCGTTTCAGCTTGAGTACACGAACAGATGGTCGGACATTCTCCTTCAGGATCTCTTGGTAGACAGCAGAATTCATAGTTCCTTTTATCACGGCAAGTCTTCCAGGTCCTGAAGCAGCAAAACAGCCCCAGACCATCACACTCCCACCACCATATTTTACTGTTGGTATAATGTTCTTTTTCTGAAATGCAGTGTTCCTTCTACGCCAGATATACTTGGACACACACCTTCCAAAGAGTTCCACTTTTGTCTCATCGGTCCACAGAATGTTGTCCCAAAAGTCTTGGGGATCATCAAGATGTGTTGTGGAGAAATTGAGACGAGCTTTGATGTTCTTTTTGCTTAGCAGTGGTTTTCTCCTTGGAACTCTGCCATGCAGGCCATTTTTGCCCAGTCTTTTCCTGATGGTGGAGGCATGAACGCTGACCTTAACTGAGGCAAGTGAGGCCTGCAGTTCCTTGGACGTTGTTGTGGGGTCTTTTGTGACCTCTTGGATGAGTCGTCGCTGCGCTCTTGGGGTAATTTTGGGCGGCCGGCCACTCCTGGGAAGGTTCACCACTGTTCCATGTCTTCGCCATTTGTGGATAATGGCTCTCACTGTGGTTCGCTGGATTCCCAAAGCTTTGGAAATGGCTTTATAACCCTTTCCAGACTGATAGATCTCAATTACTTTCTTTCTCAATTGTTCCTGAATGTCAGGGTCCTGGCCGCCCGGTGCGGCCCAGATTGCCTCCACGTAGGCAAATAGTTACCCCCATGCCCTCCAGGCATCAGCGCGGGCGTTGGCGCGCGCCGCGGGCGCGTGCACGCGCGCGACCGGCTCCCCGGGGGCGCGCTCCCGTGCGGTAATAGCGGGGGCGCGCGCCCGTGCGCGTGCACGTGCGCGTTTAGCGCTGTTTGGCGCCAGTGCGCCTATTTAAGGATCAGGGCTGCAGCCCTGCGGTGCTGTTCGTCTGCAGCTCTGACCTGAATCTCCTGTTTGAACCTGCCTGAGCCTATCTGTGATCCTTGGAACCCGACCCGGCCTGTCTGACCCCGCTGACCTCTCTACTCCTTGACCCCGGCTTGCCTGACTCTGCTAAAGGACTTACCACCTGTTGCCGAACCTCTGCCTGTCACTTGACCATCCGTCTGCCTGCCGTCTATGCCTATCTGCCTTCCCTGTGACCCGGCCTGTCTGACTACCTCTGCCGTCCGAGTGTGCCTCTCTCCCGCACAGGATCTGCCTCCGCTGCTGCTGCTCCAGAGACTACTTCTCTCTTCGGTCATCCGACCCCGAGCCTGCTGTGCCACCACCTGCAGTTCCTGCCACCTAAAGACCAGCACCAGCATCCTGCTTCATCCTGCACCAGCTGACTCACCGGACGGACACTCCTACTCCGCTGTGCTCACGGGTCCCCTGTTCCCATTCCAGTGGACCCTGAACCAGAGTCGTAAGAGAGGTCCCCTTCCGTCAAGCCAGGCTCGCCACCAGGTACCTTACAGTACGAACAGCCCAGATGACCGAGCCTGCGGAAGGAACCTCGTCCATGCAGGACTTCTGCTCCCACCTTGCAGCCCTCACCCAAGCAGTGAAGTCTCTACAAGAAGGCTATACCAGGCTAGAGGGACAGGTACAGCAGCTTTCCGGTCCTATGGCCGCTGCACCTCCTGCACCACCGGTCCAACCCACGGTTCAACCTGCAGTTGTGATGCTTCCTCCAGAGCCAAGGGTACCCGTTCCGGAAAGATTCTCAGGAGATCGGTCCAAGTTCCCTGCCTTCCGAGATGCCTGTCAGCTTTATTTTGCACTTCAGCCCAGGACTTTTTCATTGGAAGCCACCAAGGTGGGGTTCGTAGTATCTCTCCTGCAAGGAGAACCTCAATCTTGGGCCCACCGTCTTCTGAGAGTCGATAGCCCACAGATCCAGGATCTTGCTACCTTCTTCCAGGCAATGGAACAACTCTATGACGACCCCCAAAGAACCACTACAGCCGAGACCGCCTTATCCACGCTCCAACAAGGCCGTAGAATGGCCGAGGACTACATCTCTGATTTCAGGCGCTGGAGCGCGGACACTCGGTGGAACGATGCAGCCCTTAGGCATCAATTCCGCACAGGCCTATCTGAGAGTCTGAAGGACGAACTGGCTCGAGTGGGGGTTCCCGAGTCTCTGGAGGACCTGATTACTTTGACCATCCAACTGGATCGCCGGCTCCGGGAACGCCGAGCCGAACGTTCCTCTCAACCGACCCGCCCGGCCTGGATGGTGGCAAGGGCACCAACTCCAGCTACCCGCTATTTCCCTGCACCTGCTTCAGCTCCAGCCAGCCCTGCCTTCGACGGCCCTGAACCAATGCAGATCGGACTTATGCGCTCCACCCTGACTCCTGAGGAGCGTGCCAGGCGCCGGCAGCTGAACCTTTGCCTCTATTGTGGTGGCTCTGGACATTACGTAAACAACTGTCCAGTCAAGATCCGTAAGTGTCTTTCTTCTGTCTCTTCTAAACCTGCACCTTGTCCCAGCAACACCACTCACCTGGCTCTTCCCCTCTCGTTGCAGCTTCAAGGAAAGACAATCCACACCAACGCTATCCTTGACTCCGGAGCATGCAGTTGTTTTATCGATGCCACCTTTGCCAACTTACACGGCCTACCCCTCCGAGAGAAGACCCAGGGACTTTCTGTTTTCTTGGCCGATGGGTCACGCATTAAATCAGGTCAAGTGACCCAAGAGACCTTGCCCTTGCCTGCCACCATCTTGTCCCAGCACCAAGAACTATTGATACTGGATGTAATTTCCTCTCCTCTCTTCCCGGTGATTTTGGGCATGCCATGGTTCCAAGCCCACAACCCTTGCATTAACTGGTCAACAGGACAAGTAAAATTCCAGTCCCCTTATTGCCGTCAGCACTGCCTATCTGAGCCCGCTGGGGCGCCCTCTGCTCTGTGTTGCCTGAACTCCGATCAGGACTTGTGCCGGGCCGTGCCCAAAACTTACCACGACTTTCTCGACGTGTTCAGTAAACGAGGGGCAGACTCCCTGCCGCCCCATCGTCCATATGACTGTCCTATCGAGATCCTTCCAGGCGCCGAAATCCCATTCGGTCGCATCTTCCCTTTATCCGAAAAGGAGCAGGAGGCCCTGAAGACTTACATCGCGGAGAACCTCGAAAAAGGGTTTATCCGTCACTCCACTTCCCCAGCAGGAGCAGGGATATTCTTTGTTACCAAAAAGGACCAAACACTCAGGCCTTGTGTGGACTATCGTGAATTAAATAAGGTGACAGTCAAGAACCGATACCCCTTGCCGTTGATACCGGAACTCTTTCAGAAACTACGAACGGCAACTATCTTCTCCAAGCTGGATCTAAGGGGTGCCTACAACCTGGTCCGTATCAGGTCCGGGGATGAATGGAAAACGGCCTTCCGGACCCGCTTTGGTCACTATGAATATCTGGTCATGCCGTTCGGCCTCTGCAATGCCCCTGCTACCTTTCAGCACCTGATCAATGATGTCTTTAGAGACTTTCTGGACATTTTCGTAATAGTATACCTCGATGACATTCTAATTTTTTCCAATTCTCTTGAACAGCACCAGGGGCATGTGGGCAGAGTACTACTTCGTCTCCGGCAGCACGGCCTATATGCTAAGGCAGAGAAGTGTCTGTTTGAACAACAAGAGATTCAGTTTCTGGGACTCGAGATTTCCCCAGCAGGGATCAGGATGGATCCCCAGAAGGTGACTGCTGTATTGGACTGGCCGGCACCATCGGACAAGAAGGGCATTCAGCGCTTTATAGGATTCGCAAATTTCTATAGAAAATTTATTAAGGGATTCTCTACCATCGTCAACCCTATTATTCAACTGACAAAGCAGGGTACACGCTTCCAGTGGGGCCCCGAGGCCCAGGAAGCTTTTGAAAAACTTAAGAGACTATTCACCTCTGCCCCCATCCTTAGTCACCCCGACCCTGCCCTCCCATACATTCTGGAGGTCGACGCCTCCGAAGTGGCACTGGGAGCGGTGGTATCTCAGCGTCAAGGCAGCAAGGATTTGATGCATCCGGTGGGGTTCTTCTCTCGAAAACTAACTCCTGCAGAGAGGAATTACGACGTTGGAGATCGGGAACTCCTGGCCATCAAGGCGGCTCTGGAAGAATGGAGGTACTTGTTGGAGGGTGCAAGTCATCCGGTATTGGTGTATACCGACCACAAAAACCTCGAGTATCTACGGACAGCCAAGCGACTGAAGCCTCGACAAGCCCGTTGGGCTTTGTTTTTTTCTAGATTTTGTTTTCATATCACCTACCGCCCAGGATCCAAAAACGTGAAACCAGACGCGCTCTCGCGCATGTTCGACAGTCCAAAAGACACAGCAGCTCCGGATACCATCCTATCACCCGGCAACTTCCTACTCATACAACCAGATTTGCTCTCGCAGATTAAGGAGGCATCTGCAAATGACCCAGCGACCCCAGGGGCTCCCCTGACTCCCAGAGACGGCCTCTTTTGGAAGGGAAGCCAAGTTTTTGTCCCGGAACCCGTCCGGACCAAGGTCCTGAATCTGTGCCATGACCACCCTCTGGCAGGACATTTTGGAGTCCGCAAGACTATCGATCTGGTGCAACGCACCTTCTGGTGGCCAAGTCTGAGAAAGGACTGTAAGGAGTACGTCAACGCCTGCCCTGTCTGTACCCGGAGCAAGACCTCAAGAAGCCGAGCTTGGGGCCTTCTTAAACCTCTTCCTGTACCCGATCGTCCATGGAGGATGATCACCATGGACTTTATAGTTGAACTTCCATGCTCAGAGGGATGCACAGCTATTTTCGTAGTCGTAGACCGGCTGTCTAAAATGGCCCACTTTCTGCCCCTTAAGGGAACCCCGTCCGCTTCCGAAACGGCCCGTGTCTTTATCAGGGAGATAATTAGGTTGCATGGGGTCCCTGCCAGCATAGTCTCCGATAGGGGGGTTCAGTTTACGTCCCGTTTTTGGAGGGCCTTGTGTAAATCCCTGAAAATTGAGTTGGCGCTGTCCTCGGCCTATCATCCCCAAACGAATGGACAGACAGAACGTACAAATCAGACCCTGGAACAGTACCTTAGGTGCTTCACGTCCTTTGTGCAGGACGATTGGGTGTCCCTACTACCCTTAGCCGAGTTTTCATACAACAACGCCAACCACTCAGCCACAGGTCAATCCCCTTTTTTCTCCAACTATGGCTTCCACTTATCCTTTCTCCCTGACTTTCTTCCAGAATCCCCGGTTCCAGCGGTGCAGGATACAGTGACCTTCCTCAACCACAACAATCAGATCCTCCAGGAGACGATAACCAAGGCCCAGGCGGACTGCAAAAGGTTCTTTGACCGGAAAAGAAGGGGAGAACTGGACCTCCAGATTGGAGATCAGGTATGGCTTTCCACTATTAACTTGAAGTTACCTTGCCCCTCCAAGAAACTCGCTCCCAAATTTCTAGGACCCTTCTCTGTGAAAAGGAGGATCAACCAGGTGTCCTACGAACTGTCGTTGCCCACCTCAATGAAAATACATCCAGTGTTTCATGTGGCCCTGTTAAAACCCGCTGTACCCGACCCCTTTCCTGATAGGGGAGCTGGACCTCCTGGTCCTGTTCTTGTTGAGGGCGGTGAAGAATACGAGGTGGAGGCCATTATTGATTGTAGGAGGCGGCAGGGGCAGACACAGTTCTTGGTTAAATGGAAGGGGTACGGGGCTGAGGACAATTCCTGGGAACCCGATAGTAACCTTCATGCCAGAAGACTGATCCGTGCCTCCTTTTCTGCCCACCCAGAGAAGAGAAGTCTTTTGGGCACCCGGAGGTTGCCCCTTGTGGGGGGGCAATGTCAGGGTCCTGGCCGCCCGGTGCGGCCCAGATTGCCTCCACGTAGGCAAATAGTTACCCCCATGCCCTCCAGGCATCAGCGCGGGCGTTGGCGCGCGCCGCGGGCGCGTGCACGCGCGCGACCGGCCCGCGGGCGCGCTCCCGTGCGCTAATAGCGGGGGCGCGCGCCCGTGCGCGTGCACGTGCGCGTTTAGCGCTGTTTGGCGCCAGTGCGCCTATTTAAGGATCAGGGCTGCAGCCCTGCGGTGCTGTTCGTCTGCAGCTCTGACCTGAATCTCCTGTTTGAACCTGCCTGAGCCTATCTGTGATCCTTGGAACCCGACCCGGCCTGTCTGACCCCGCTGACCTCTCTACTCCTTGACCCCGGCTTGCCTGACTCTGCTAAAGGACTTACCACCTGTTGCCGAACCTCTGCCTGTCACTTGACCATCCGTCTGCCTGCCGTCTATGCCTATCTGCCTTCCCTGTGACCCGGCCTGTCTGACTACCTCTGCCGTCCGAGTGTGCCTCTCTCCCGCACAGGATCTGCCTCCGCTGCTGCTGCTCCAGAGACTACCTCTCTCTTCGGTCATCCGACCCCGAGCCTGCTGTGCCACCACCTGCAGTTCCTGCCACCTAAAGACCAGCACCAGCATCCTGCTTCATCCTGCACCAGCTGACTCACCGGACGGACACTCCTACTCCGCTGTGCTCACGGGTCCCCTGTTCCCATTCCAGTGGACCCTGAACCAGAGTCGTAAGAGAGGTCCCCTTCCGTCAAGCCAGGCTCGCCACCAGGTACCTTACACTGAATTTCTTTGGGTCTTGGCATGATGTGTAGCTTTTAAGGATCTTCTGGTGGACCTTACTGTGTCAAGCAGCTCCTATTTAAGTGATGCCTTGATTGTGAACAGGTGTGGCAATAATCAGGCCTGGGTGTGGCTAGAGAAATTGAACTCAGGTGTGGACAACCACAGTTATAGTATGTTTTAACAAGGGGGGCAATCACTTTTTCACACAGGGCCATGATGGTTTGGATTTTTTTTCACCTTTAATAATAAACACCTTCATTTACAAATTGCATTTTGTGTTTACTTGTGTTGTCCTTGACTATTGTTTAAATTGGTTTGATGTTCCGAAACACTTAAGTGTGACAAACATGCAAAGGAACAGGAAATGAGGAAGGGGCAAACACTTTTTCACACCACTGTATATATATATGTAGCGGGGTTGTTCCCCTTTTAGGGGATAAGACTACAATTCCCATAATTCCCCAGGCTCCCGGGAGGATGGTTGTTTCCGCCCGAGAGGCTGATGGGGGAGGTGATATAAGGAAAGAGGAAAGACCGCCTCTTTCTCTTCTGCCTGAGAACGGTCGGTCAGAGGGAGGACCGGAACGCACGGGCTGTGACGGACGAGGCCGGACGCCGCCAGTGGAGGTCCCGGAGCTGAGGACGGTATCCGGAGTGGTGAGCGAGCTGAAAAGCTCATCTTGCACTGTTATTTCACTTTATGCCTATTGAACTGCCAAGGCAAATTTACCTCAGAGCAGAAGATTGTTCTTTCTTGTGGATTACAAACACACCATTTAAAGCTACATGTGCACCACCTTTACAGTTCTTGTGCCGGTGAAGAATACTGTGTTCTCCCAAGGACTGAGCTCTATTGTTAGGGATCAGGCCTGGTCCGTTAGATAGTCGCAGTTAGATTTGTTGCACCTCAGAGGTGCATAGCAGACGGTGGCTACACGTGGCGCTCCGTTTCCCCATATGTGTACATGTTATAGTGCATATTGCAGGGACCTGCTCATGTGTTGTAAGTCAAATGTTTGATGCATGTTACTATTTCTTTTCATACTGCCAAAGTAAAGACAGTTATTTCAGCCAGCAGTCTGCCTGTGAGTTTGAGTCCATTACACTTAGAGTATAAGTGATATTTATATGTGCATACATATACACCTGTTGATTAACTGTGCCAAAGTGGGTAGAGCAGATTGCCGGGGGGTTGGTGGGGCTGTACTCAGGGACCCAAATCAAACTTGCGGCCCTCTTAATTGGGGGTATCGCTACACGTGGGGGCTCGTAATTCGGGATCCTGAGACAGCGGGAAAACCCGCCAGAAGGTACCGGCATGGACCCGATAGAAGTGGGACAGTGGTACACAATATGGGGCACTGATCCAGCCGCAGCAGCACTCATTGAACTGCCAGGGATATGGCAGGAAGAGGCAATCAAGCAGCTCATAATGTCCCTATCCCCATGCCACAAATCACGGATAATGGACATGAGAAATGATGCCGGGTGTACATACGCCCTGGTAGAATGGAGAAGTGAGACCCCAGAGCAGTTCAGGAGCCAAAGCATACAAGCACTGGATGGTCAGACCTATCAATTGCTGCATGCACTGCCGCGCAAGGGAGACTGTTTTCAAATGAAAACCATGCTATCCCCAAAGAAGGAAGAGCAGAAGGGCACAGAGAGTCCCGTACCTGTACAAACCACTCTTAGTGCAGAACTGTGCGCTGTCCTAGGGGAGATTGTGACTCAGTGCAGAAGAGACCCCGGGGACTACCCGATGTCGGGATACAGGAAACTCCGGATGTTTTCAGGGAGGAAACCTGTACCCTCGGGGGAAGAGGGATTTGAAGAGTGGTTAGATGGCGCCACACAGGCCTTGGAAGAATGGGAGGTCCCACAAGGTAGAAAGAAGCAAAGGATTGTTGAGAGCCTAAAAGGGCCTGCCTTAGAGGCCATACGCAACCTGAAGACAAGCAAGAAAGATTGCACTGCCCAGGACAACCTAGACATCCTGGAAAGTGTGTTTGGTGGGACAGAGAAAATCACGGAGCTTACCTATCAACTGGAACACTGTTACCAGAAGACAGGGGAGAAGCTGTCGGAGTATATGGGACGTATAGACAAGATCCTGCATAGGATTATCCTGAAGAAGGGGATAGATCCGGGGAAAGTAGACGAAGCCCGTGCTCAGCAGGTGATGAGGGGAGCCCAACCCCTAGACCCTGTTGCACTAGTACTACGCACCCGACAGGATGGGAAGAGCCTGGACTACCCCGATCTCATTCGGATGGTCAGAGAGGAAGAGGCCATGTTGGAAGAGAAACGGGAAAAACAGACGATGGGGTCTACAAAACTTCCAGTGGCCACGGTCAGGTCGGCCTTAACCCCTGAAAGAGAGACAGAAGTAGATGCCCTGAAGTTGCAGATGTCTCAGATGATGGAGATACTGACATCTCTGGTGGCGAAAGAGACGCCCAGTCCCAAGAAAGAAGCAAGCAGGAGGGAATTATTTCCAACTGTTCCAGCACCAGCATCCCCACCTGACTGGGGAGAGATGACCTGTTTTAATTGTGGGGGAATTGGCCATATTGCAGCTGTATGTTCCAGTCCCAAGAGGAAGAAAACAGATAGCCGCCAGCCGGCGGGATACTCCAGAGGGCCCCGGTGAAGGAGTCAACCGGGTGCCCATCACCTTCAGTGAGCTCCAAGAAGAATAACAGGAAAAGAAAGCGAGGAGATCAAACCCCTCGGAAGGAACCCAGGGTTCCACAACCAAGATACACCCCAGAGAGAGGGGGCAAGACCCCTCCGAAGAGACACAGCACTCCCAAGCGAGAACCTTTAAAAATGAGAGATAACAATGTCCCTCAGCGGGTTCGCACTCCCATAGCGAGGGAGAAAATTAATGCATACCAGGCTCAGGAAAGAATCAAGCGCAAATCTAGTTGGAAAGAAAAGAGTCCAAAGAAAAAGACAGCATCAACTCGGCCCTACCCAGAAGAGCTGGTTGGTCCATCTCCTACTGTACCCATCCAAGTGGAAGGAGTATACACACAGGCCCTCCTAGACACTGGAGCACAAGTGACCTTATTGTACAGGGACTTCTATGACAGATACCTGAGTCATCTGCCCATTCAGAAGATAGAGGAGCTGGAGATATGGGGACTGGGAACTCAGAGTTTCCCCTACGACGGCTACCTACCCATACGATTGACCTTTGACCCATCCGTGGCTGGAAAGGCTGAAGCGTTTGATACCCTGGCAGTTGTGTGCCCCCGCCCGCCAGGAACCAGCAAGACTTCCCTGATCATAGGGACGAACACGGATCTAGTCAGAAGGCTCCTGACCCCCCTTGTACAGAAGCAGAATCATTCAGCTCCCAAGATCCATCCCATGCTGAAGGCGGCCTGCCAGCGGTTGGTCCTAGAGCAGAAGACCCCAAGTGAGGGGATAGGGAAGGTGTGGAGGCTTGGGAGAGAAGCAGCGGTGCTACAGCCCGGAGAGGTAGCCTGCCTCAGGGCCACGGTGAAGCTTAATTGGGAGCAGCCTGGCCCCTTTGTTATGCTGGAATCTGACCCAATGGAGGGTCACTCAGGCCTGGAAGTGATCCCAGAAGTAATCCCAATGAAGGCACTGAAGAAGGCCAGGGGAAGAGTCCCAGTGAGTGTGAGGAACCCCACGGAGCGGCCCGTGGAGATCCCTGCCAGGATGCTGCTGGGACAGGTGAGTCCTGCTGTCCCAGTTGGCTGGTCAGAAGTGAAAGTGGCGGGTAAAGGAGAAGATGTTTGGAAGAAACACTCCATGGAAAACCCAAACCTACCTGGAGCTTGGAAGGAGAGATCCAAGGCCCAGCTGACCAGATGGGAGAAGATTTTCTCTAAAGATGAGTTTGATGTGGGGTGTGCAAGGAGTGCCACCCATCGAATCCGCATGCAAGAGGACAAGCCATTCAGAGAGAGAGTAAGGCGGGTCCCGCTAGCAGATCTGGAAGATCTGAGGGAGCAGCTTGCGGAACTGAAGAAAACGGGAGTGATTAGGGAGTCCAGAAGCCCCTATGCCTCCCCAATAGTGGTGGTCAGGAAGAAAAATGGGTCGTTGAGGCTTTGCATTGACTACAGAACTCTCAACAGTAGGACCATTCCTGATCAGTACACCACGCCAAAGATAGAGGATGCCTTACAGAGTTTATCTGGAGCTAAGTGGTTCAGTGTGATGGACCTCAAGAGTGGGTACTATCAGATTCCCATGCATCCAGAAGATAGAGAAAAGACTGCCTTCATAACCCCAGTAGGGTTCTTTGAGTTCAACAGGATGCCTCAGGGCCTGTCTGGAGCTCCTGCTACCTTTCAACGCCTCATGGAAAGGACTGTTGGAGACATGAACCTCATAGAAGTCCTTGTGTACCTTGACGATGTCATTGTCTTTGGAAAAACTTTGGAAGAACATGAAGCCAGATTGGAGAAAGTATTGAAGAGGCTCAGTGAGGAGGGACTCAAACTTTCCCCCGAGAAGTGCCGGTTTTACCAGTCTTCTGTGAACTATCTGGGACACATAGTGTCTGAAAAAGGAGTGGCTACGGACCCTGAGAAGTTGGAGGCAGTTACTTCGTGGCCAAGACCCACAACAGTCACCGAACTTCGATCTTTTTTGGCGTTCTGCTCCTACTACCGCAGGTTTGTGGATGGATTCGCCCGCATTGCGAAACCCCTAAACGAGCTGCTCAAGACAGAAGGAGAGGAAGATGGATTGGGGCCTAGGAAGCCCGGTGAATCGGTCCAAGACCAATGGAACTCAAGGTGTGAAGAGGCTTTCAGAACCTTGAAGAGGAGTCTCACCACAGCCCCAGTTTTGGCCTATGCTGACCCCACTAGACCATATGAGCTACATGTTGATGCCAGCCATGAGGGCCTAGGTGGAGTACTCTACCAGGGGTATGAAGATCAGCTACGACCAGTGGCCTATGTGAGCCGGAGCCTGACCCCCTCAGAGAAGAACTACCCCACCCACAAGTTGGAGTTCTTAGCCCTCAAATGGGCAGTAGTTGACAAACTAAAGGACTATCTTTATGGGGCAGAATTTACTGTAAAAACAGATAACAACCCCTTGACCTATCTATTCACCACCGCCAAGCTGGATGCAACTGGGCACAGATGGTTGGCGGCGTTGTCTGGATTCAATTTCAGCCTCAAGTACCGGCCAGGGGCTGGAAATAGGGATGCAGATGCCCTGTCCCGAAGATCTCATGTCATGGCCGATGATTGGGAAGACTGGACCCAAGTGGCACCAGAAGGAGTGCGAGCCCTTTGTCAGGGGGGCTGAACTCCAAGCCAGAGGAGGATCCAGAGCCGAAGAGATAGGAGTTACCACAGTGGGAGTCCCAAAATGCTACTGTGGGGTAACTCGACTAGAAGAAGAGTGCCTACCGAAGCTGTCAAAGAAAGAGTTAAGGTGTGACCAATTGGAAGACCCCATGGGGTAATTGGTCCTGGAAGCATTGGAAAACAAGAGTCCAGAGGGACTCCGACTTCACCCTTCCAAAGAGGCCCGCCTACTGAGGAGAGAGTTGGATAAATTACAGGTGCATCAGGGGGTGGTCTACCGAAGGGGCCCCTCTGATAACCCGGAAGATAAGTGGCAGCTGTTTCTCCCCGAAAAGCATCGAGAGACTGTGCTGATTGCCTTACATGACCAGCATGGTCACTTGGGAGCAGAGAGAACCTTCCAACTTGTCAGAGACCGGTTTTATTGGCCCTGCATGAGGGCCGAAGTGGAGGAGTATTGCCATTCCTGTGCACGATGCATCCAGAGGAAAACTTTACCCCATCAAGCTGCCCCAATGGGCCATCTACAGAGTCAAGGCCCAATGGATCTGGTATGCATTGATTTTCTCTGCCTCGAACCCGATTTGAGTGGATTGGGAAATGTTCTGGTGATAACCGACCATTTCACCCGTTATGCCCAGGCATTCCCAACCAAGGACCAGAAGGCTTCCACAGTGGCCAAAGTGCTCCTAGAAAAATACTTTGTTCATTATGGACTACCACAGAGAATTCACTCAGATCAAGGAAGGGACTTTGAGAGTCGCCTGATCCGGAAGTTACTGGACTCTTTGGGAATAGAGAAGACCAGAACTACCCCATATCACCCTCAAGGAGATGCACAGCCTGAGAGGTTCAACCAGACCCTATTGAACATGTTGGGAACTTTGGAGACAGAGAAGAAGCAACATTGGAGCCAATACATTTCAGCTCTGGTGCATGCTTACAACTGTACAACCAGTGATGTGACGGGTTTCTCCCCCTACCGGCTTATGTTTGGGAGAGAAGCAAGGTTGCCAGTGGATCTGGCCTTCGGCATTTCTTTAGACCATGCCTCTGTTGCCTCCCACCAAGGATATGTGGACAGACTGAGGCACAGTTTGAAGATAGCTTATGAGAAAGCTCAGACGGCCTCTGACCAGAGGGGGGCCCGAAACAAGCGGAACTTTGATTTGAAGGTTCGAGTACAAGACCTACAGCCTGGGGACCGTGTACTGTTACGCAATCTAGGGATCCCTGGAAAACACAAGCTTGCTGATAGATGGAGATCAGAGCCATATATCATCTGTAGAAAGCTACCAGGATTGCCTGTCTATAAGTTGAAGCCAGAAGGGAGAGTGGGGCCTTTGAAGACCTGGCATAGGAATCACTTGCTCCCACTCACTGAAGCAGTCAGAATACCTCCAGTGAGAGACTTACCTGAATCTGTTTCCATTCTGGATACCCCCAGACCCAACACTCGGTCCCAGACCTCCCAAACTAAAGGGGGACAAGGTCCCCAACCGGCTGAAGAAGAGAGAGGAGAATTTGAATGGCTATGGCCTTCCTCAACTCCAGGAAGTTCCGCCATAGACCTTCCACTTACTGAAGAGGTGGAAGATGGAACATTGAACCCAGAAGCTACAGAGTTTGTTCCACTCAGTGTTGTGCCCGAGTGCTGGGAAGATATCCCTGGTCTCTACTCAGAAGAAGAGGAAGTAGATGTTCCAGAGCCAGTGATGTTGCCAGAGTGTGTTCCTGGAGAAGGGCCTGGGGTATCAGTGCCTGAAGTGCCAAGAGAGCAGAGAGCTCGCAGAGTTGTGAGGCCTCCCAAGAAGTTAACTTACCCCCAAATGGGAAAAAGTTCAGAGGACTCTGTTACCACAGCAAGGAGGAGTGTTGAACGCCCTGACCCATCCACTGTTCATTTGGTGGAGGGCAACCCCAGCTCACTCTCTGGCACAGTTAGACAGGTCGCCCTCACTGAAGCGACCTGTAGACAGGACAGCTCCCCATCCTATGATAATTGGTGGGAAGCTCCTCTGTCTGAATTATGTGAACGTGTTGTTTCGAAAAAGGCTTGTAGATTGAACAATGTCTTTGGGGACCAAAGATTCAAAGTGGGGGGAGTGTGTAGCGGGGTTGTTCCCCTTTTAGGGGATAAGACTACAATTCCCATAATTCCCCAGGCTCCCGGGAGGATGGTTGTTTCCGCCCGAGAGGCTGATGGGGGAGGTGATATAAGGAAAGAGGAAAGACCGCCTCTTTCTCTTCTGACGCAAGGATCACAGAGAGAGGAGACACCTGTGCGGACCGGGACTGCTGAAGGCCTGAAGCCTGGGCCTTGCAGCAGACAGAGAGAGACTCTCACACCTCATTGTCAGCCTGAGCAGAGCGGAGCCTTTTGCCTGAGAACGGTCGGTCAGAGGGAGGACCGGAACGCAGGGGCTGTGACGGACGAGGCCGGACGCCGCCAGTGGAGGTCCCGGAGCTGAGGACGGTATCCGGAGTGGTGAGCGAGCTGAAAAGCTCATCTTGCACTGTTATTTCACTTTATGCCTATTGAACTGCCAAGGCAAATTTACCTCAGAGCAGAAGATTGTTCTTTCTTGTGGATTACAAACACACCATTTAAAGCTACATGTGCACCACCTTTACAGTTCTTGTGCCGGTGAAGAATACTGTGTTCTCCCAAGGACTGAGCTCTATTGTTAGGGATCAGGCCTGGTCCGTTAGATAGTCGCAGTTAGATTTGTTGCACCTCAGAGATGCATAGCAGACGGTCGCTACACGTGGCGCTCCGTTTCCCCATATGTGTACATGTTATAGTGCATATTGCAGGGACCTGCTCATGTGTTGTAAGTCAAATGTTTGATGCATGTTACTATTTCTTTTCATACTGCCAAAGAAAAGACAGTTATTTCAGCCAGCAGTCTGCCTGTGAGTTTGAGTCCATTACACTTAGAGTATAAGTGATATTTATATGTGCATACATATACACCTATTGATTAACTGTGCCAGAGTGGGTAGAGCAGATTGCCGGGGGGCAGTGTTGGTCATCTTACTTTAAAAAAGTAATTTAGTTAAGTTACAAATTACTTCTCCCAAAAAGTAATTGCGTTAGTAACTCAGTTACTACATTGGAAAAGTAATTAGTTACGCAGCAAAGTAACTGACTTTTTTTTTTAAATATTCTATACGTGTAACTAAGGGGCGGGTCTAGTATTACTGTAACCAAGGGGCGCATTTATTATTGTTATATATCGTGTAACCAAGGGGCTGCTCTATTATTACTCTAACCAAGGGGCAGATCTGTTATAGCGTGTAAGCAAGGGGCGGGTCTATTATTATTATATTGTGTAAGGGGTGGATTTCTACAGAAGAGGGCGAATGCTAAATTAATGGGCAGAGCTCGATATATAACAATAATAATAAATGCGCCCCTTGGTTACAGTAATACTAGACCCGCCTCTTAGTTACACGATAGACGCCCCTTGCAGAGTAGCACGAGCATCATGAGGGTGCGGCATCGCCTCGTACAATTACATGTTAACTGCACCTGCGCTGTGTAGAGTTCACTAAGCTGTTTAGGTTCGGCAATTTTCGGAAGCTCCGTAGTCCTTCGTACTGCGCAAGCGCTGCGCCTGCGCAGTACAGGGGGTCCTTATCCGGCGGGGGAACTTTTTTGGCAGGACACCGGAATTACACTACTGCCATCTAGTGACGGTAGATGTAATTGGGGTAACTAAGCCAAAGTAATGGGAACTGAGTTACCATGAGGGGAAAAGTAATCAGTTAGATTACTAGTTACCCTCTAAAGTAACTGAGTTACGTAACTCAGTTTATTTTAACTCAGTTACTTACATCACTGCCGGGGGGTTGGTGGGGCTGTACTCAGGGACCCAAATCAAACTTGCGGCCCTCTTAATTGGGGGTATCGCTACATATATATATTATTTTTTTATAAGGATTTTTATAGTTTGGTTCACCATTATATTGGTTTAAGGATTTTATTGATTTCTTTTTTCTTACCATATGGACGTTTTATCATATCCTGCATGAAAGCACTTTATTTGGAATATTGTATATATTTTAGCACGTTATTACTTTATTGCTGTTGTTATATAGCACATTTTTCGCTTCACTGTTTGGATTTTAAGTTTGAAAGCGCAGCATACTTTAGAATATTGGATGTAATTTCTTCAGTGTTGTCACATGGAAAGTTATAATAAAATATTTACAAAAATGTGAGGGGTGTACTCACTTTTGTGAGAGACTGTATATACACATAAATATGTATCTACATAACTAAACTATATGTGATTAGGACTATGACTATTTACTTACCCCCCTGCAGGAGGAGATGTGGTACCATGGAGGAAGGGAGGGGAAGGAAAAAAGAAAAAGGGAAAGGAGAGGAAGGAGATGGGGCCAAGAACCTGAAATTAACGCAAACATATTAAAAATATATATCATGTAGCTATGGCTGTACATATTATAGAAACAATAGTTAAAATATTGTATTGACTTCAATTTCCTCGTTGAGGCCATGGGGTGTCAGAGTATTGAGGTTGTGAATCCAGAAAGTTTCCTGTTTACACAGATGTAGAAACCTTTCAGCTGGAGTAAATCTGTCTGGTATACATTCAATGATCCATGCCTGGAGGTCAGTAATGGCTTGGTGGTGATGGGCGGGGAAAATGGCATGAAACACTGTATTGGGGATTGCCCTCCTGGACAGACTGTCTGTGCTTCCCGAACCTAGTACACAAGGGCCTAATGGTTCTTCCAACATAGAGCAAACCGCACGGACAGGATAGACAGTACACAACATATGTTGTGGAACAATTGTAGAATGATACTAGAGTGAACATTTTTCCATTGGCATTAAACGTTTTTTTGCCATGGGTAACGTGGGTACAGGTAAGACACAAGGCCTTATTACAGCAGAACATACCTACTAATGGGATTAGTGTAAGTTGTTTCAAAATGGTGGTTTTGGTCTGGGATTTAATTTTACTAGGCACGATTTTGCTTTAAATGCTCGGCACCTGGGGTGATGGCAACTCGAATAATGGAGAAATTAATTCCCAGTCGTGGGTTTGTTATCGTTTTTAGCGGTTATCGAGCAATTGGTGTGAAAAAGCTCTAGATCCAAAAAACGTATCGACACAGGGTCCACTACTGAGGTGAAAGATAGGCCAAAATTGTTGGACTGAGCTCAAGAGGCCATCCCAAACTATATTGGTGTGCATGTTTTTTAAAAAACATTGGCACATTTTACGCTTAGACAAAAGATTGGTGACTGCTTTACCTCCAGCACCTCAGTTTATTTACCGCAAAGCACCAAATTTTGGGGATAAAGTAGTCAAGAAGGTCATTGACCCCCCCAAAAAACCACCCACGTTTTGGGATCAAAACGGCTTTTTTGCTTGTAGAAAATGTAAGGCTTGTCGAGAGGTGGCTTGTCCTATTAGAAAATTGGAAAATTTCACATCCACATCCAACAACAACAACTTTGCAATAAAACAATTTATCACATGCAACAGCACCCATGTGGTCTATGCCCTTAAATGCCCATGTGGGCTTATGTACATTGGCCGCACCAAGAGGCTATTAAGAGTTCGGATAGCCGAACATGTGCATAACATAAAAATTGGTTTTAAGGATCACAATGTTTCATTACATTTTAAATTGAAACACGACATGGACCCCAAAGGTTTACAATTTTGGGGTATAGAACAATTACAACCCCATTGGAGGGGTATACATATGGTGCGGGAACTGTCAAAACGTGAGACCCAATGGATCCATTTAGTAGACGTGCTTACTCCAAAAGGCTTAAATATCGAATTAGATATCAACTGCTTTATAAGCGACACATAGCCCTATAATACAGCACCCTTACCAATAGCAGTTCCAACATACCATTTCTCACGATCCTTTATATGAAAATTCACCTTGTATCTATGTCAGGTTTTATCATATGTTTTATTGTATTGTTTACAGATGCCGAAAGAATATTAATGTAACACCAGACACTTAAACTAGGGACACTCTCCCCCTAGACTCCATCCATCACCCCATATATTGATGGAGTGCATCTGGATTTGATTGTGGGTGTACACATTAATATGAGCAACCATGATATTTATATTATAATTTTAGAATATATATTTTATAACCTATAATTTATATACATATTTTAAATAAGTGTTTAATTTTATTATTCTCTTATGAATTCTCCTTGTCCACTTCAAACAATATCAGTTCAAATAATACCATTTTAAATAATACCACCAAATGCTATCTAATTTTAAATTATTTTAAAAATATTTCATGTTACATGCAATATGACTAATCGCATACCTATTAGTCACTATTGCAATATTTTGAATTTTTATACTGGGGACTGCCCCTCTATTCAGTAACATTAATTTATATGCATATTTTAACCACATATGCGTATTAGTGTCTGATTTTTATACTCGTGTATTTAAACATTCCCCCGAAATTCATCTCGGTGGTTTAAAATTAATATCACGCAAATTATGAGTCCATGCTATTTTCCCCTTTTTCCTATGTACATTGCATTCACATTCTTTGGGCATCAAGTATGTGGGTGACATCATGCGAACCCGCTTACTATCACAGGCCGCACACATTTCTTTTTAATAACATGAATTTTTAAATAACATGTGTAACTAGAGATGCACCACAATGTTATGTGCTACATGATGTATTATAATAATATACACACGATCGGTACATATATTTTTTACATAGGATGTGCATGCTCTGTTGTTTTTTCACTGGGATGACGCTGCGCTCTGCCAGTATAGTCCGCAGTGGACCTCTAACGTTAGACTATTGGATTATGCAATATCGGCACCTAAGGGAGGACAATTAAGCCCCCTGATTGGGCGTTAGCGCTGTCCGTCAGTGTATATAAACCTCACTTCCTGCCTAATGACCTACGCCCTCGAGAAGAAGTCGGAAATGACGAAACGCGTCAGGGCGTAGGTCAACAGGAAGTGACGTCAGACGTATTTGCGGTCCACGGTGCGCTCCACGGCTATCCGGACAGGAAGGACGCTGTTCGCCTCGCTGAAGGCACAGAAAAACTCCACATCCGGCCAGAGCAGGCACAGTACACCGCTACGCTTATTCTTGAATGCTGTTTTTAGATTTGTTTTCGGTACGCAGAACCCACTAGGGGGGATTTGTATACATACTATATATTTTTTATACATTAAAGGGAAATTATTTCAATAAATATTTTAAGCAATATTACGCTATGTGGCCCAATATTTGTCTCCACACATGTACATATAAATAAACCACGCTGAGGAGGATATGACTGACTGATACTGGAGGAAAAGTCTGGTCTCTGGTTATATTTACCCGCAAGGTTTTATTTGCTGATGTTGGAGGAGAAGGTCCACACAAATTTTGACTACAGGCGCATATAAAGTATATTTCTGGTGAGTGTACCCCCAAAAGGGGACAGTCTTCCCACACGGTGAAATCTATGGTGGAAGTCACGGAATCTCAGCACAAGAATTTATAACTTTAGGACTGTCACAAATTATTGCTTACACTTACGTGATTGGATGAACTTGTGGAACACGTGGACTTTTTAGCACTCTGTTGTTTTGGAGACACGCTGGTTTTATCCATGTATTTATTTATTGATTCAACTCTTTTACATAATTTAATATTCATATAATTTAATATTCATATAATTTTTTATTCACGTGCACTTTTAATATTTATTATTTAAATATTTATTATTCTGCAATAAGTATTCCACAATATTTATTAGATATGAATTTTTTTAATATGCACATGCTCCAATAATTTATTCACATTAAACTGTGAAAATACCATATAGCGCTGCTACAAATACCGGGCGGACACAACCTAAAGGCATTCTATCTGTCAAGCCGTCTATTTGTACTTTTTCCAATATTGGTGTGCAGCAAAGGTGTTGTCAGCCCAAATACACCTGGTCTACCACAACCCCATGGTCAAGTTGGCATAGTTGGGGCAAAATTTGCCCCCATAGTGGTGCTTTGCTTTTGTAGAAAAGTCACCCTCAAAAAAAAATAGTTGTGTTCTAAACAGAAATTTGTTGCTTGAAGGATGAACTCTGTTGTGTGTTGAAAAGGGGGTCCTCATCAAGGAAATGGGCCACAGCCTGAAGGCCAACTGCATGAGGTATGGAGGTGTATAAAGAGCAGACGTCCAGAGAGACCCACTGGTATGAAGGCTCCCATGTATAAGGACGCAATAACTATCAGATGTGTACCATCATGAATATAAGAAGGAAGGGCCTGTGCCAACGGTTGGAGAAAGTGATCTATGTATAAGGAGTAACTGGAAGTAATGCTGTCCCTAGAAACCACTATTGGATGCCCTGGTGGGTTGTCAATATTTTTGTGGATTTTGGGCAAATGGTAAAAGTAAGGAAAAAAGCTCCACTGTTTTACTAAGTGTACCCTCTGCCTGCGCAGTCATCACTATCTGGTTGGACTCCTCAATTAATTTAGGCAGAGGGTCAATTCTCAATCTCTCTTAGGTGTCAGAATCTGAGAGGAGGTGAGCTGCCTCTGAGAGGTAATCTGATTTGTTTTGAAGCACGATACCTCCCCCTTTGATGATGGGATTATTACTCAAGGATTTCAGTGCTGTATGTTCTTGGGGGCTTAGGTTGGTAACGGAGTGGTGGGGCCTGGTAGATTCTGATTGACATAGGTCAGTAAGCTCCTTGAAAACTACCTGATAAAATAGATGGATAGATATGGTAATTTGGACTGTATAGAGTTAAAGATGGACTTGGGTCTAAAGGTGGTATGTACAATGGGCAGGGAAGAATGAGAATACTGAGACCACAAAATCAGGTCATCATTTTTGTGTACATTCCACAGTTTGCAAAGTTCCTGAATGGCTTGTTGGTCAATTGGTAGGCATCTGCGATTAGTTTCGTACGAATTTCTGTAAATTCGTACATTCGGGAGGATCCTAAATACGAGTTGCTATGCTTCCGAATTTTGTACGAAATTTTGTTTACGAATTTCGGATCCAAATTCCGTTGCAATGGAAACGTGACTGGTGTTTTGTTGACCAGTCAGAGGTTTTCTTCTCCTGCTGAGTGAGGGTTGGGAAAATTACCTTTTTTAATATGGGAGTGGGAGGTACTGGTAGTCGATGGGAGATTCAGAATTGGGCAAAATAAGAATGTTCGTTAATTACAATTATTCGTTATGATGAAGTTAAAAAAACAGGAAGTCAGCACAGCACAGGGATGGTAGGAGCCCCTCATAATAAATTCATCATAACGAACATTCGTAATTGTTACGAAAAGTTAAAAACCCAGGAAGTCAGCACAGGGATGGTGGGAGCCCCTCATAATGATAAATTCATCATAACGAACATTTGTAATTGTTACGAAAAGCTAACGAACCTAAAAGTTAAAAATCCAGGAAGTCAGCACAGGGATGGTGGGAGCTCCTCAATGATAAATTCATCATAACGAACATTTGTAATCGTTATGAAAAGTTAACGAACCTAAAAGTTAAAAACCCAGGAAGTCAGCACAGCACAGTTATGGTGGGAGCCCCTCATAATGATAAATTCATCATAACGAACATTTGTAATTGTTACGAAAAGTTAACGAACCTAACAAAAATTTGTATTTCGTACGAATCCAAATTGAATTTCGGACACAAATTATGAAATATGAATTAATTCTAATACGAAGCGGAACGAATGAACCGAATTTATTGACGGCGCACATGTCTATCAGCTGGTCTATCTAGTGTGGAATGGTGATCGTCAGGGGGATTAACCTCTACAGTTCTGGCTTTAGTAGCCTTAATATTTTAGTGTCTCCTAAGAGCTAGATTGCAAATTAATTGGGCAGGGTAGTAGGGGCAAAATTGAGGCCCAGAGCTAATAGTGATGTTTCTTGTTCATTAAGGCTCTGGGTGGACAAATTGTAGATTTTAACCGTTTCCGCTGTTTGTCCAGTCGTGGTGTGTTTGGGTTTATGTTTTCGTTTTCCCCCTCTCCATCAGGTTTTACTTTTGTTTTTATTGTTCTTGGGCTGGATCGGGGGGGGGGCTACAGGAACTAGCAGGGTGGATTGATTCACTGCCTGTGAGGGCCGATGGATTGTGGTCTATGGTGATACTGATTAAAGTGCGATCTGTTTGAGAAAAGATATTGGTGATCAGAGAGGTAGCCAGTATGAGGAGGCTGAGTGCTCTGAGTTCTACAGGATCTGGCTGGGTGGGAATGGGGTTTGAGACAATGGGTAGGAAGCAGGGAGGGGATGGTAATGGTGTATGTGGCCTAGTGGTAATGGGAAGGTGGGAAAGCATTGGGGAAAGACTATGGGGGGGGGGGGGGGGTTGGTGGGTAGGTGGGTCCTGTTGGATTTTGGATGGGTCTTAATATTGGGTTGGGAACCAGATGGGATAAGGCAGGGATATGCAATTAGCGGACCTCCAGCTGTTGCAAAACTACAAGTCCCATCATGCTTCTGCCTCTGGGTGCCATGCTTGTGGCTGCCATGAGGCAGTCTTGCTATGCCTCATGGGAATTGTAGTTCGGCAACAGCTGGAGGTCCGCTAATTGCATATCCCTGGGATAAGGGGTGGGGGAGGGAATGAGGGGGGGACTTTCTTTTTAAGTTGAAAACTTTTTTGAAATTGTAATCGTCGATGTCTCTTCTAAACTTAATTTAGTTTGAATCATTGAGTCCTCACTCTTCTTAGTGTGTAGTTTGAAAGTTTTTAGCCACTCCAATGGTAGGTGGGGATGAGTGGAATGCAATTCGGCAATGTTTCTCTCAATTTTACGATGAAGGGTCTGATATTGTCTCTCTCTATGGGTCATTAGGATTTGTATCCATTTTTGGGTGCAGAACTCTGAAACTCCCTCCCACTCTGTGCGGAGGTCACCAGAAATGAATAACCTGTCAGGGATGTTATACACAAACATCCAATACAGGTGATCAGATCATTGGGCTGCACCAAGGAATCAGGGACAAACAAGTACCGTATTTTCTGGCGTATAAGACGACCTTTTACATGTAAAAAAACTGGCCAAAAAGCAGGGGGTCGTCTTATACGCTGGGTCAGCCCCTCGGATGTCTGCTGGGTGTTCGGTAATACTGTATGTAGCTTCGCTACATACAGTATATACTGCTGAGCCAATCTCAGTGAGCAATGTATTCAAATGAATACAGAGCCTGCTCGGATTGGCTTTGAGAGTCAGAGAGGCGCGGGCTGATGATGTTACAGCCTCTGCCAATCCAAGCAGGCTTTGTATTCATTAATAGAATACATTGCTTACCGTGATTGGCTCCAGCAACAGCAGGAAGAAATATGAAGCCTCGGAAGCCGGGTCGTCTTATACGGTAAGTACAGGACAAAAACGCTTTTAAAACTAAGATTAGGGGGTCGTCTTATATGCCGGGTCGCCATATACACCGGCAAATATGGTAAATGAAAAAAGTATATTTATTAAAGATAAGGACACATGTGCAAACCAAACAGCAAACCATTAACAAGTAAATAAGTGCAAAAACAGCAAACCACCATACATACACACACACAGGAGCAAACAAGAAATAAACAAGGCAGGGACAAAAGCAAAAGGGGAACGGGAGCCAGGTATAAGAAAGCAGACCGTAAAGGAGGTAGGTAACAGGGAACAAGTCTCAAGGTCCAGGAACAAGCAGGACAAAAGCAGGACAAAAGCAGGACAAAAGCAGGACAAAAGCAGGACAAAAGCAGGACAAAAGCAGGACAAAAGCAGGACAAAAGCAGGACAAAAGCAGGACAAAAGCAGGACAAGGCTAGCAGAGTGAATTCTGAAGCATTGAGCTTGGGTTCAGGGCAGGTTTATATAGACCAGCAGACTCACAACAGGTGTGCTTGAAAGCTGGTCAGTAGTCCAGGCAGGGAGACACCCGCTGGTGGCCACCAGAATTACACCCTTTGGTGCTGAGCGTAACAGTGCCACCAGCAGGTGAAACCAGTAATGACACTGTTCCTGACAAAACCCTTGAGGATGCGGAGTCCTCCTGGGGAGGAAAAAACATTCACTCTAAATTCATTCTACAATTGTTCTACGGCATATGTTGAGTACTGTCTATCCTGTCCGTGCTGTTTGTGCTATGTTGGCAGAACCATTAGTCCCATGCATACTAGGTTTGTTTACTTGCCATGCCATACCACTAGTCCAATTACAATTTTACTTTTATCTAGGTATTTATAACAGTTGTTGCAATGTTTTGTCTTATAGTTATATAGCTATATAGTAGGTGAGGTTGAGAAAGTCCAAGTCCAACCTACGTGTGTGATTATATGTCAGTATTACATTGTATATCCCTGTATTTCGCGGCCGTTTAGGTGCTTATCTAATAGTTTTTTGAAACTATTGATGCTCCCCGCTGAGACCACCGCCTGTGGAAGGGAATTCCACATCCTTGCCGCTCTTACAGTAAAGAACCCTCTCAAGAAGATGCCAAGTTGGCTCCATCATTTCAAACATCATATAATACTGGATATTTTGTACAACATTGTAAACGTGGCCCTTTTAAATCCTCTTGTAAACATTGGATATCACATGTTGCTGGCTCCAGACCAGACGAGCCTTTAAAAGACTGACAGCTCTAGTAGCGAATGAAATCTGAAGAAAAAGCAGAAGCTTTGAAATGCGTCATTTGACACGCCCCAACGTAATTTGCGTTTTTTGGACATTCCTGAGTGCGTTCCGCGCTGGTGTGCACGCTGCCAAGCAGGAACCAGGCCGGCTTCTTCTATCACCTTGCTGAAACATCGCTGCATCATGCTGGGATGCTCTCCTGGATACAGTTCTGGACCCTCAGTGATCACGGACTCTTTGTACTACACATGCTCGTTTCTCACAGATTTCATGTGAGTAGCCAATTGGCTTTGTATTTAATAAATTATCCTTTCAATACTGCACTTAGTTTGGCGAACCTTGTCCTTTCTACCCTGTTTTGCAGAGACTGCTTCACTCCCAAGGGAGCTGCCACTGGTGCTGTTTGTCTATTTATCCATGGACTTATTCTTTTAAACTGGGACTTTTTAATTTTAATGTCTATATTGATTACCCCCTTTATCCCCTATTTAAGTGTTCTTGCATAGCAAGACCACTTACTGGTATCTCACATATATATTATTATTCTTATTATAGCCAAATTTACCACCCTAACTCCTCCCACAGCTTTTACACTACATAGACAGTAATATACCAAAACGTGCGGATTGTTCCCAATAGGTGTGCTATTACTTTGTGGAACGTTTCGCCGAATGGTTCACAAAATTTTGTCGTTTTTGCAGTGAAATTGGTCCCATAGGAATGAATGGTGAAATGTTCAAAACTAGAGTGGGAGGTGACAAAAGCCGACCCCCCCATGATCAGCAAAAACATTATGACCCCCCCATGATCAGCCAAAACATTATATCCACGCCATGATTAGCCAAAACATTATGTCCATGCCATAATCAGCCAAAACATTATCAAAAAAAAAACATTTTTGAAAAAAATGTTCAGCTCTTTCAGCTAATGATGGGACTTCTTCAACTTTTTTACTACTATTTATAAATTATTAAAGCGGAGCTCCGTCCTGGGGAAAAAAACATTTTTTTTTTTAAAAGTCAGCAGCTACAAATATTGCAGCTGCTGACTTTTAAAAATCGGACACTTACCTGTCCCGGGGTCCAGCGATGTGGGGGAATGAGGACCCCCCCTTGTTCCCCGAGCCGCTCACGGCGCCGACATTCCTAATGTGGGAACCCGGCTGTGGCTTCACAGCCGGGCACCCACTGCGCATGCGCGAGCGGCGCCGTGATTTGACGCTCAGTCATCTGGGACACGTGACAGGTCCCAGATGACTGTGCGGCGCCGAGGGGGAAGTGACGTTTTGCCCGGGCAATGAAGGTGGCAGACTTCGAGGGACCCCCTAGCAACAGGCATTTAGAGGTGAGTAAAAAAATTTTTTTTTTCCAATTATTTTTTTTTTATTTTTTTTATGATTTTTAAGCCCCTTTTTTTTTTTTTGACCGCAACCCCACTTTAAGCTTTTTAACACTTTTCACAGTAAGGCTCGATCTATGCATGTTGCCTTTGGGCGTTTTTGCAGTGCTTTTTGCGTTGCTTGCCGTGTTTTTGGACATGCATTTTTGCCGCGATTTTGCCGCGTTTCCTTTTTTTTTACACTGTGGTTGCATAGTTGTAATAAACAGAAAAAAATATGCAATTTGCGGCAAAAACGCAGTACTTGCGTTTTGGATGCAGGTCCATTGACTTCTATTACATGCAAAACGCTGCATTTTGCACGAAAAAAAGTCCCTGACCCTTTCCAAAAACGCAGAGGCACAAAAATGTAAAAATACATAGGAACCCATGTTAAAAAATGTCCCTGCATTTCTGCAAAATGCAAAATGCATCAAAAAACGCATTAGTGTGAATCAAGCCTTACTCCAGCCACTCCAACCACACAACAGTTACTCAAGCCACTCCACCCAGTTACTCCGCCCACTCCAGTTGTAGACTACTGTAGGTGGAGGCAAGAACACTTCACACAATTTCCCCAGAAATTGTAGCTTTTCTAGTTATCATCTGTAATATCCCTCATTTACTGACTTTTATGAGTGTCTTTTACAGAATGCTCTGTGTTTAACGTTGTGTATGCCCCAATTCTTGCGCCATCTTCCCTTTCCTATGTCTTCTTGGAACACTACGGTTTGCTCCCACCAGCCCAAACATAAATTGGCGTACGTGGGAGCACATGCAGTTCTCATAGCTGCGCCCCTCTTTTGTTGGTATATTGTATCAAATTATGTTCCAACACAAACTGAAGTAACTTCAGTATAAATTGTGTATTTGTTGGAATGCAATACCTCTAGTGTTTAAGAAGTATTTGTAGGCCTAGGTTTGCCACCAGTCCAGGATTCACCCAGACAGTCCGGGTTTTGAATAATTTTGAATCAGGTGTCCGGTTTTCAGTGTGCCTGGAACCCGGACAAATGATTCATTCAGATCAGACTGTGGCAGCTGGGGGCCAGGGGAAGAAACAGAAGAACTAGTGCTTATCGGTCAGCAGCTGGGGGCTGAGGAAGGAACAAAACTAGCTAATCCTTAACAGGCAGCAATGGAGTAATACTTGTGCAGTGGCTCCCGACAATTAAATTAAAATCCCAGTTCCCTTATCTATATGAATCCGCTGGGGCATGTAATTGCTGGGAACCGCCGCACAAGGATTACTCCACCGGGACTATTTGATGATTTTCAGGCACAGGTGGAGTAATCCTTGTGCTGCGGTTCCCGGTGTTATGCCAAAAACTGTCCCCCCATTGGGTAGTGTCCGCCTCGTACCTCGCAGGCGCAACGCTTGCGCAGTATGGAGGACAAGGAGACTCCGAAAGTCTCTGAAGAAGAATGGCGCCTGCGCACTGAGTCCAGGTGCAAGCCCCACCATCCAAGCAGACATACGGTAGCACATAGTAACAGGGCCCCTCGCAGGCTCGCTTTGCTCACCACGCTTCGCTCGCCACGCTTCGGGCATGGCCTCGCTTCGCTCGGCTATTTTTTATTCTAACGCCATGTCCACTTGGATGGTGGGGCTTGCGCCGTTCATTTTCGGAAAGCGCAAGCGCAGTACAGAGCGGACACTATCCGACGGGGGACAGTAACACCGGCAAGTACATGCCCCCGCAGGTTGATATAGAGGTGGAGGTCTGGAGCATAGAATAAGGATTACTGCTGCCAAATAAGCATTAACTAGTTCTGTTCTCCCCCTGACCCCCAGCTGCAACTGTCCGGTCTGAATCATGTCCTGCTAACCTTGATGCTACTTTAGGAGTGCTGCAAGTAATCACTTGACCAGGAGGTGAGGAGTTAATGAAGAGTTGCTGCCTTGCTTGTCTGTGTGCTAGTAAAATGGGGGGGGGGGGGGGTGCATAATTGACAAAAAAAATAAACTCAGGGGCTGCCTGTGTGCATCTGTGAGGATGTGAACCTGGGGCAAGGGGGGCAGCATGGACAAAACTGACATGCACAGGGGCTGCCTGGGACTGTGTGTGGGCCAGTGATGTGTACCCTCTGTATTACATACTACTGACATTTGCCTTACTTATCATTGACCACTGCACTCTGCCTTACTTATTACCTACCTCTGCCTTACTTATTACCTACCTCTGCCTTACTAATGACATCTGCTCTTTTTACCTATGACCCAGCAGATTGATATAGAAGCCGAGGTTGGGACTTATTTGACAGAACTGCTGTATAGGGATTACTCCGCTGCTGCCCCATAAGCTTTAACTAGTCCTGCTAAAGTGCCTGAACAACTTATGCCGGCCATACACTATACGAAAAATCGGGCAAAATTCGGTCAGACAGTTTGTTCGTTTGACAGTTAATGGGCACAAAATCGATAATCGTTGGGACGTTTTTGAGCTGAAAAAACGAAGGACAAGTTTGGAAATTGTGTTTCCAGTCCAAACTGTCTGCACTAGGTATATGTAAAAACAAAAAACAAAAAATGCATTCATTCATGTCCACTGAACGATTTATCAATTTTTTCGAAAATGGGTTTGGCCGATTTTTCGTATAGTGTATGGCCAGCATAAGACTAAATCTAAATCGAAATTTGCTGCCAAAATTAACACGGCATGTGGCAGCAGTAATCCTAATGCCACGCTCCAGACCTCCACTTATATATCAATCCGCCAGGGCATGTAATTGCTGGGAACCGCACAAGGATTACTCCACCTTTGCCTGAAAATCATCAAATAGTCCCGGCGGAGTAATCCTTGTGCTGTGGTTCCCGGCAATTGCAGGCCCTGGTGGATTCATATAGACAAGGGGACTGAGACTTTAATTGAATTGTCCGGAGCCGCTGCACAAGTTTTACTCCACTACTGCATGTTAAGGATTAGCTAGTTTTGTTCCTTCCTCAGCCCCCAGCTGCTGCCCGATAAGCACTAGTTTTTCTGTTCCTTCCCCTGGCCCCCAGCTGCCACAGTCTCATCTGAATGAATCATGTGTCTGGGTTCCAGGCACACTGAAAACCGGACACACAATTCAAAATTATTCACAACCCAGACTGTCCGGGTGAATCCCGGACAGGTGGCAACCCTAGGATGGACAGAGGAGTGGGTCATATTATCCAAAAGGAAGTCTGAAGATAATCTAGAGATGAGTGTGGATGATAGTCTTGAGGTAAGTAACAAAAAGAAGGGGGAAAGGTTACACTCATTGGTCAGCTGTTTTCCTGCAAAAAGATTTGTCACCAATCCAGTTCTCAGCTGACTGAAGATCTGACCAGCTACTGAGGTAAATCTTCCTAGCAACAGCAGGCAGCTTGTCACCTGAAACACAAACCAGAAGCAGCAAAGCTGCCCAGAGAGACATGTAAACTACAATCAATTGCTCTCCATTAAAGCGGAAGTAAACCCATCGATTTAACAGTCTAAAAAAAAAAGGCATGCCGTGAATTTTAACTGCACATTGGCTGTGCTCTCAACCAAACAGTCAAACCATCCAATGGCTGGTGTCATAACGGATCACATGTGCAGCACTGTGGCAGTTGAAGATTAAACAGAGGCAAAGATGGCAGCTTCCTTGGCTGAAAACGATAGGGGGGTTTACTTCCACTTTAACAATAGTATAATTATGATAAGGGGTGACAACACCATGGGATCACTTTTCTAGGTTTTTCTTTTGTGGCCTTAACAAACCTGGAGTTCATCTTTAACCATATCTGTAAATCACCTCCTACATATGTTACATAAATATTATCCATTGTAATGTTTCTCCAGAAAAGATTACAGTTTGAACCCAATTGGGGTAAGTGACACCAAGGTATACTAAGCTTTATATCATCTTGTTTTGCAAGTCGCTGCTGCTGTCGTGTGCATGTCGCCTGAGGCAGTCGCGCTGCAAGTCGTGCTGCCTCAGTGTGAATGTCCCAGTTCCAGTTTCGCTTCTAGCTTGTGACTAGGAAGGGGTGATCCTGGGAGATCTCCTTGGTGTCACAGCAGCCATGAGTCGTTTATTTGAGGCACGTCTGTTGGACTTCACAGAAACCCTGAAGGAAACCTTCGCTGCACTTTACTTTTAGGCAGAAAGGAAACCAGTCTGCATTAAAAAGCCTGAGAGGAAGAGTGTGAGATCCAGTCTGACTAAGGACTGAGCTGTGTGACAGGGACTGGTGTCTTTCTGAGGAATAAAGAACTGGAGAACACTACGCTGAGGTCAGGTGAGTTGTAGCAGAGACATCTATACATTGACCATGACCAAAGTATGCTGTGTTTTTCTCCAACCTGTGCCTGTATACCTGTGCTCCAAGGCAGGGGGTGTATATACCTGTGCCCCATACCAAGGCAGGGGGTGTATATACCTGTGCCCCATACCAAGGCAGGGGGTGTATATACCTGTGCCCCATACCAAGGCAGGGGGTGTATATACCTGTGCCCCATACCAAGGCAGGGAGTGTATATACCTGTGCTCCATACCAAGGCAGGGAGTGTATATACCTGTGCCCCATACCAAGGCAGGGGGTGTATATACCTGTGCTCCATACCAAGGCAGGGGGTGTATATACCTGTGCCCCATACCAAGACAAGGGGTGTATATACCTGTGCCCCATACCAAGGCAGGGGGTGTAAATACCTGTGCCCCATACCAAGGCAGGGGGTGTATATACCTGTGCTCCATACCAAGGCAGAGGGTGTATATACCTGCGCTCCATACCAAGGCAGGGGGTGTATATACCTGCGCTCCATACCAAGGCAGGGGGTGTAAATATCTGTGCCCCATACCAAGGCAGGGGGTGTATATACCTGTGCCCCATACCAAGACAGGGGGTGTATATACCTGTGCCCCATACCAAGACAGGGGGTGTATATACCTGTGCCCCATACCAAGGCATGGGGTGTATATACCTGTGCCCCATACCAAGGCAGGGGACGTATACAACTATGCTCCATACCAAGGCAGGAAAAGTATATACCTGTGCTCCATACCAAGGCAGGGGGTATACAGTATATACCTGTGCTCCATACCAAGGCAGGGGGTGTATATACCTGTGCCCCATACCAAGGCAGGGAGTGTATATACCTGTGCTCCATACCAAGGCAGGGGGTGTATATACCTGTGCCCCATACCAAGACAAGGGGTGTATATACCTGTGCCCCATACCAAGGCAGGGGGTGTAAATACCTGTGCCCCATACCAAGGCAGGGGGTGTATATACCTGTGCTCCATACCAAGGCAGAGGGTGTATATACCTGCGCTCCATACCAAGGCAGGGGGTGTATATACCTGCGCTCCATACCAAGGCAGGGGGTGTAAATATCTGTGCCCCATACCAAGGCAGGGGGTGTATATACCTGTGCCCCATACCAAGACAGGGGGTGTATATACCTGTGCCCCATACCAAGACAGGGGGTGTATATACCTGTGCCCCATACCAAGGCAGGGGGTGTATATACCTGTGCCCCATACCAAGGCAGGGGACGTATACACCTATGCTCCATACCAAGGAAGGAAAAGTATATACCTGTGCTCCATACCAAGGCAGGGGGTATACAGTATATACCTGTGCTCCATACCAAGGCAGGGGGTGTATATACCTGTGCCCCATACCAAGGCAGGGGGTGTATATACCTGTGCCCCATACCAAGGCAGGGGGTGTATATACCTGTGCCCCATACCAAGGCAGGGGGTTTATATACCTTTGCTCCATACCAAGGCAAGGGGTGTATATACCTGTGCCCCATACCAAGGCAGGGGGTTTATATACCTGTGCTCCATACCAAGGCAGGGGGTGTATATAAAGTGTATAATAACAATCAGCGCCAAAATTTCTTTCGAAAGTGCAATGTGCAACATATATAATAAATAATTATTATAGAAATTATGAAAAAACGCCACAGCTGCTGTGACACTTACAATGATCCACCACACAAATTTAAAGTTATATTCTTATTATAGTGCAGTGCTGTATAACCTATAAATCATTCTTTGAAACATCAATGAAAAAATAGAAATAAACTAAATGCAATTTTCCCTACAGTATATTCTTATATACATAATTAAAACCACAGTGAAACCAGTCCATATATATAAGATTTCATATGTTAAATAACATCAGTGTTGATAGAGAACTAGTTCATATTAAACAGTGCTCCTTCAGGATCTCTCTCATCCACGCCAAAACAGCTGATCCTCCTACGATCTCCCCGCTGAGGGCTAACTTCACATAGATTCAATTCAGGAAACTCTCTCCTTCTCTCTCCACCTACAGCCCAGTTCCGATTCTCTCAAATCAGTTATTGACATGTAATCACAAACATAGACTTCATAGTGCTCTCTGTTTGTTACTTTATTAAAACAGCCCCAAAATAGGCACACTAGCAAGATCAAAGATTTAAAACAGCATGTGTATATACGTCTGCTCGCTCACCACTGACTTACACTCACGGTGGCTACATGATGTCACAGATTCTTCCCATCTATACGCGTGTCACCCTCTGATTGGGCTTCCTCAGTACATGGGCGGGCCGCCTGCCCTGAACCTTTATATATATATATATATATATATATATATATATATATATATACACACACTAGTGTTGCCTAGGCAACCCTTCAGACACTCCCACTTCCTGTGAACCACGGAACACAGATTCCATAGAACTGGATAGTTTGTCACCGTGCACAGGTCCACTCATTTAACTAAGTACAGAGCGTCTTGTCACAGCATTGCTGCTGACCCCCGCGGCAACCTCCCATTACAATCTAAACAGGAACTTATTAATATCTATGCCTTCATTTACTTATTTCCAATCTAGTATAATCTAGTATAATCCTATACCATTTTATATTTTCAACCAAACAATGAATATCATTTATATTAAAAATGATTTCTTTATTATATTTATAAAAAAGGGCTCCCTATTAAAACTTCATTAAAAAAAATCCTATAAAGTTATATTTCTAAATACCTACTGATTACTCAGCCCATCTTTTAAATTGCATATGTACCTATTTTAACCATTGAAAAATAAAGCAATTTAAGTTGAAGTCTATGTTGAGCCTCCTAGGCGCTAAAACCTGGGTCTCATATATCCAGGCTGACACACGTTGACTAATGCCGCGTACACAGGGTCGGAATTTCGAATGGAAACAGTCCGATGGGAGCTTTTCAACGGATTTTCCGACCGTATGTATGCCCATCGGTCTTTTTCTGTCGGAATTTCCGACGGACTTTGGATTGAGAATTTTTCCGACGGAAAACTTTTCTATCGGATTTTCTGATCGTGTGTATGCAATTCCGACACGCCAAATTCCGACGCATGCTCGGAAGCATTAAACTTCCCTTTTATAGTGCTGTCGAACGTGTTTTATGCCGCTGTGTTACTGACCGTCGGAATTTGGTGTAACTGTGTGTAGGCAAGACAGTTTAAGCGAAATTCCGTCGGAATTCCGATGGGAAAACCATCAGAGCTTTTTCCGACGAGAATTCCGACCGTGTGTATGCGGCATTAGATATCGGGTTCCTATTATGGACCTCTCTCAAATGCTCTTTCATCCCTTTTTTAATATTATTAATATGTTCACGTACCCTTACCAGCAGAGGTCTGACCTACATACTGGAGCTTGCACAGGCATTCTAACACATATACCACCCCCTCAGATGAACATGTAATGAATTCTTTAATTTTAGGAACCCTTCCTGTAGCCGAAGCTACAAAATCATTCATCTTTTTAACATTACTTCCTTTGGTGATTTTACTTATTATGATGGTGATATTACTTATATGATTCTTACTAAACACCTCCACAAGCATAAAAGCCTGTTAGAAAAGGTGTCAGTGTTCCCATCTTTTTACTGGGGGGGGGGGGGGGGGGGGGTGTCCAGAACGTCGAGAGTCAAAATATTTCTTGGTACTTGGTACTTTTTTTTATATACAAATGAGGTATGGGGGGGAAGAACACCCCCTAAAATTGTATCCATCAACAGTATGGGTGTTCTGGTCGAAATGAGAATCATAATTTTTTTGCTTAGAAAAAAAAAGATCACGACTCTCGCAACGTAAAATCTTTCATATTATACAAAAAAAATTGGGCTAGCTTTACTGGTTAGTCTTTTTTTTTTTTAATTCATTAACCTCTTTCAGACCGGACAAATTTGCAGCCAAAGGACCAGGCCCCTTTTTGCGATTCGGCACTGCGTCGATTTAACTGACAATTGCGCAGTCGTGCGACGTGACTCCCAAACAAAATTGACGTCCAACTTCAATTTGGATCCAAAGTCGCCCCTGTTTGAATGGACTTTAAGTCTATTCCTTTGACAAATTGTTACAATGTTTATACTTAGTTTCACTTCTAAAGAATGTTGTGATTCTTAGCAGACTGCCCAGTTTTTCTCTTCCTTTCTTTTGAGGGCTGTGGCTTCAGAAGAGCAGAGAGAATTCTTTGCATAGACAGAATCGTGAAACACTTTTATCAAGGTTGAAACAGGAAAGAAAAATCGTGATACCCATTCTTGACGATTAATCGTGCAGCTCTAGTGTGTATATGGAGGGGTATATACCTGTACCCCACACTAAGGCAGGGGGTGTATATACCTGTCCCATACCAAGGGAGGGGGTGTGTATATTACTGCCTTATGCTAAGGCAGGGGGTATATATACCTGTACTCCATACCAAGGAAGGGGGTGTATATAACTGTACCTCATACCAGGGCAGGTGGTGTATATACCCACAAATAATAGGCACTTTCACTCCCTTCCTGCCCTGGCCAACTTTCAGTGCTGTTGCACTTTGAATGATAACAGCGCAGTCATGCAGCACTGTACCCATATAACATTTTTATAGTTTTTTCACACGGATAGATCTTTCTTTTCACCCCTGGGTTTTTGACTTTTTGCTAAACAAACAAAAAAAGACCAAAAATTTTGAAAAAAAAAAATCTTAGTTTCTGTTTTAAAAAGCTGCAAAAAAATAAATTTTTTCTTTCTCTCTTTACTAATGTGCTTATGTATAAAATGAACTGTGGATTGGGATGGATGTGCTGTTCTGTGGAAGAAGATTGGTCAACTGTTATTAAGAGGTGGAAAGTCTCTGTGTAATCTGTACTCTGAAGGGTGGCACTAATTATGATATTTATACCTCATTTATACCTTTATAGGTGGTATTGGGATTTCTAATTTTACACAAAATTGAAAATTTTGCTGTGGAGTTTGACTTGGAAGAAACACAGGTAGATCTTTCTTTATACTACTTAGTTATTGCTTAACAGAAGGAGGTTGTGCAGTCAGATTCTTGATAGTACTAATGTAGCTGATGATGATACTTAAGCAGGGTACTGGTTTTACTGCATGCCAGTTCAAGAGAAGCCAGACATTAGTCCGGCTTCTGTCGGACAGGCTGCTGTACACACTGTCCGAATGTCGGGCGATTTCAGGTGAACTGGCCAATACCGGACGAGATTCGGCCCATGTGAACAAGCAGTTACACTCCTTCAACGTCTGGTCACAGCCTCCCATGATGCAGCATGCACCCCCTAGGGGTTGCATTGTGGAGGAATGGGAAGACAATCACATGATCTCCCTTTTGTGGTGGTACTTGACTTGGCCTTGGGTGAACAGGGCAGAAGGAGTGAGGAAGGGATGTATCAAAAGTGAAGTAGGGAGGAGGGTGGGCTATTAAGTGAACCTATTACTTTGCCCTAAAGGGCAGGCTCCGTTTAAAAGATTTCTAAACCAAAAACAAAGATTGTTGGTGGGGGGGGGGGGGGTGTATTCTTCAATGTTTTTACCCAAGATTGAAACAACCTTTACCCCAGATTCATCAGTTTTTCACTTTAGATTCAATTACAAAAATAGGAAAAAATTGTTTGAATCTTGGTTGAAAACATTGACTAATATACCCCTTAAAGAACTGCAGCTGGAGAAATTTAGACTAGGAGTAGGACCGGCTGGAAAAATAGAGAATTATTTTCATTAGTAATTAGTAAGCAATAGCCTCCTAAGCAAATAAAATGATTGGCAAAATATGAAGAATAAATTGGCCTTTTACTTAAAATTCATACGCCACATAAATCAGTAAGTTACACCAGCATGACCAAATCACATTATTATTATTTTAAAGCGGAGTTCTAGTCAGAAAACTAATTTAAGGTCTGTTGCTAGGGGGTCCCTCGTAATCTGCCTTTTCCTCTCCAAGGCGCCTGACGTCATTTCGAGGGCTTTGTTGCCATCACAACGGAGGCGGGAACTTCCGACGACGTTGAGATGGCAACGTCAGAAGTGTACAGCGCTGCGCCGTACATACGGCGCATGCGAGAGAAAGGTTGGTGCATGCTGGTCGCTCAGCTGCACCAGAGCCCAGAAGATGGCGCTTGTGGGCTTCACATGCCCACAAGCACTATGGAAACTGCCTGGAAAGAGGAAAATAAATTATATTCCTCTAAAAAATCAGCAATCGAGGGCCGATTGAGCACAGAAATGTGAGTGCTCTATATAAGCCTTCTTAAATAAAGATATGGATCCTAAAAAAATATTAAAATTAACAATGGATACTGCGCTTTAAGAAAAGAAAGTATCAGATTCTTGCCACGAATGAAAAAAAATCAGTTGTAACCCAGCTCCTTGCCTAGGCACTAGATCACATGGTCTCTCACTACCAGTCATTACTGCAGAGGGTCTGTTGTTTTCAATCATTGAGATGAAGATAAAAAGCTCACTATTGTCCACTACTCTCCATATAAAGAAAAATTGTATCATTTGATTGTCTTTGATGCTATCATACATTTCCCTGATTATAGCTTTATTTTAGAGATGGAGCTGCGGAGCTACCAGTGGGAAGTCATTACTCCAGCTTTGGAGGGCAAGAATGTCATCATCTGGCTCCCAACAGGGGCTGGAAAAACTAGAGCAGCCATGTACGTGGCAATGAGGCACCTGCAAATAGTACCTAATGCCAAAGTAGCCATGATTGTGAACAAGGTAACTATGATTTCACATTCTGTACTGTATTTACACTACATACTGTATATGTCTGAACTGGGTCCAAACTGAAATTAAAGGGAATATATAGTGGTTTTATATAAATTTTCTTTCTTACTTAAAGTGGTTATACAGGCGAAAGGTTTTTTACCATAATACATTTAAGGTAAAAAAAACTTTCAAGAGCTGCTCCCCCAGCCCTCCCTTAAACACTTACCTGAGTCCTCTCTCGATCTGCACATTGCTGGAGGAGGGAGCAGGGGGCCGGGCTGCACACTGTGTTTCTATGGATGCACACAGCCCGGCTTGGGAGCATGCCTGCTGGCTTGCTATGGAGACACTCAGAGATCAGGAGGAGAGTGACAACGAGGGACCCCAGAAGAGGAGCAGGCAAGTATAAAATTTTTATTTTAAGAAAAAAATTAACCTTTACAACCACTTTAAAATACATTTTCCCTTTGTCATTTAAAGCGGTATTAAACCGAAAAACCTAAAATATAATATATTGCAGCTTACCAATCATTAGATGTGGTGGCCGCATTGTTGTCTTTTTTCCCCTCTGTTTTCACCTGGTGATTTGGCCAGTAACTCACCTCCTGTATTAGAGTGCCTCCACTCTGGATGAGGAGCAAAAGAGACACCTTTGGACAGCAGTATTGTCAGTCTGGGTGGAGGGAAGCTTCAGTTGGATTAGCAGATTTGGATACACCAAAAAACTGAAGCCAAACACCAGCTCACATATTTTAAGCAGTTACAGCACACATTGTTTTCTTTTAGGATAAAGGTTTTACATAAATAAATACTATAAAAGCTGACCATTGTAATCACCTGTCAGTGGTAAATGGTTTGTCTTAACCCCCTAACTGCTACACTTGCAGGACAGCTTGTTCTGTTAACAAACAACAGACTTACTGGCAGGATTACCAGGTAAAAATAAAAGAAGAAAGCCTAAAAAAGAAAACATCACCTCTACGAATTAAGCTGCAATATAATACATTTTTGCATTTGGGTTTATTATCACTTTCAGGTTAACCAGTGGACAAATGTGTGGACATTCAAGTAATACACAGTGGTACACTTTCATAATAAGCAGTACATGAGCTTTAAAATATCCTCACTGAGCTCTGTAGCTACATGTACTGTGAAGCAAATGCAATTCATTCTCATAGTTCAAGACAAAAGCACTGAAAGTGATCAAGTTGTTCTCTCAGGAGCTCAGCTCGCCATGTACCTCCTCCCAGAGCTCCAGTCATGACATTAGCCTGGAAATAAGAGATTGAACTCACAGATGATTATATATTGGTGGTTCTAATGGTAACTTCTCCCCTCCAATCTGCTCCCAGGTCCTAACTTTACCCACGTCGTTGGCCCCCAAGTGAATGACCAGAACTCTAGGCGGCGGCCATATTGAAGCCAAATATATGAGGTGACCTCTGAGGTTACGCCATCTTAGACCCCGAACGCCTGACCAAAAAACTGTGAATAGCGTATCGTCCAAACCCAAATTGGCAGTGTACACCCTGGAAGAAGCTTGCTTACCAGCCCAAAAAATGTAGGAGTGGCCTACGATCCAAATCGCATCAGTATGAGGATCTGAAAATCATAATGTTAACAGTTCTGGGCGAACATAAATTTTATAGCTATCACTAGCCCATCTACAGACCCGCTTTTGACTCTCAGGTGGGAAACCCAACAAATTGGCCGCAGTGGCGGCCCCGACCCTAAAGGAGTGGGATGAAAATTTAAAACCTGCCAAGTCGTTTAAGACAAGCAGAAAGGACAGCTGAAAACTGGAATCTGGTTAGCGGGGACCGATCCTGGTGGATAAAAATCTGCTAGGTGCATCTTGTACAACAGCATTACAGCAAGGAGTTTCAGCCGCACCTTAAGGACAAGTACAAAATTATTCACATAAGTGGTGATACAGATGAGAAGGGCTTCTTTGCACGTTTTGTAAAAGAAAATGATGTTGTCATTTGTACTGCTCAAATCCTGTACAATTCTCTCCAGAACCTGAGTGAGGAAAAGCACGTGGAATTAACAGGTAAGAAGATCTTTGATCATAAAGAATGTTGGCAACACATATTATGGCAACAACTTTTATTTAAAGAAAAGACATGAGCAAAGATCAAATACTAAAAATATTTGACCCCCTGCTGATTTTGTATGTTTTCCCACTGACAAAGAACTGATCAGTCTATAAGTTTAATGGAGTGAACAAAAAAAAAAAAATTATAATGCTTGGCCTGCCTTAGAAAAAAACTGTGTCTTGGCATCCCTCTACAGCAGGGGTGCCCAACCTTTTGAAGAGTGAGGGCCACCTAAGCGACTTGATAACGGGTCGCGGGCCACAATGAGCGCAGCGGGTGCATGGCAGCCCACTCTACTCTATAGAGCCCAATTTACTTACTTAGAGGTGAATGGAGGGTCCAATTGGGTCGGACTGACTGTGTGAAAAGGGGCCTATGGCTCAGTGCAGGTAACCCTCAGGTGCACTGCTCTGCACCTGCGGATCAGTTTGAGAGCAGCCCAGTAACCACTGCAGAACAGATGTGCCCATATTTACACTGTGATTTTAGTAATACAGTTACTATTAATAACAGTATTCTATTCCATCCCAGAGCAGGAGGTCGCGGGCCACATCAGAAGGCTCCGCGGGCCACATCAGAAGGCTCCGCGGGCCACATGTGGCCCCCGGGCCACTGGTTGGGCACCCCTGCTCTACAGTATAACATTGAATTGCAATTTAACTTGGGTAGCAATTATACCCTCATATTTATTAAGAAAGTTAAAGTGGAAGTAAACCCCCCTATCATTTTCAGCCAAGGAAGCTGCCATCTTTGCCTCTGTTTAATCTTCAACTGCCACGGTGCTGCACATGTGATCCGTTATGACACCAGCCATTGGATGGTTTGACTGTTTGGTTGAGAGCACAGCCAATGTGCAGTTAGCATTCCCGACATGCCTTTTTTTTTTTTTTAAACTGTTAAATCGATGGGTTTACTTCCACTTTAAGTTATATTATTACTGTGTAGGGCCCCTTTTGTCCTCCAAACAGCCTCAGTTCTTCATGGCATGGATTCCAAAAACATTCCTTCTTGAGATTTTGGTCCATGTTATTGTTATTGACATTATTGTATCACACCATCTCTGCAGATGTGTCACCTGCACGTCCATACTGAGATCCCAAAGGTGTTCTATTGAATTCAGACCTGGTGACGGCACTGAAGAACATTGAATTCATTGCCATATTCATCAAACCAGTTTAAAGCCCCATACACACGCTCGGATTATCCGAGGACCAGGTCCGTTGGATCATGTCCGTCGTACTTTGTCCGATGTTGGTTTTGCGTACACACGGTCGGACAAAGTTGTCGGAAAATCCGATCATTCTGAACGTGGTGACGTTTGTTGCCTACGACAGGACTACGTAGAGGCTAGTAGCCAATAGCTTTGGTCTTGTGATGTGATCTGAGCATGCGTAGCACTTTGTCCGTCAGGATTCGCTACACACGATCGGAATTGGTGTGATCGGACTTTGTTGTCGAAAAATCTATCCAGCAGGAGATAGGACTTTGTCTGTCGGACAATCCGATGGAAACTGTCTGATGGTGCCTACACACGGTCGGAATTTCCGACAACATTGTCCGATAGGACAGAATCCATCGGAAAATCCGACCGTGTGTATGGGGCTTAAGAGGTGTTTTGCTTTGTCTAGTTTTAGTGAGCCTGACCCTCTGCAGCCTCAGCTTTCTGTATTCTAAGATACTTTTCTGCTCATCGACTGACCAACCGAATTTCAATCCATGTATGGGCACCCTGGTTTTACAGAAGTCGATCTACTGATCGACTTCTGTACAACTACCCTGTCAGTAGCACTGATTAACCGGAAGCACTGATCAGTGTATTCTGACCGTGGAGAAGTTTACCCACGATCAGAGTACAATGATTCAGTGGAGTGATCCCCCCCATCCATGTCAAGTGTGTGGATGGGGGAATCTGTTCATTTAAAAAAAAAAAAAAGAATATCATATGGGCTACCTTACTGTAGCATTTCTAATGGCCATTCTTCTCTCACTTCTCTCCTCATCAAGGTGTTTCTATCAGCAGAACTGCCACTCACTGGATTTTTTTTTTTTTTTTACACTGCCCTGAGTAATCTCTAGAGACGATAAAGTATAAGCGTAGTATTCCCGCGCTACTATGGAGAATTGGATGTGACAAAATGTGTGAGGTGCAGCGAACACCGAGAGGGTTAAAACAATACCCAAAAGGAAGGAATGGGAAAAAAATCAGTAGATGGTGTCGCGCTCCTAATCTGATGTCAGTGTAAAAATCGCATAGAGTCGCTGTTGTGTGAAATCAGCGAACAAGTGGTGATATGCAGATTAAAGTGACTGTGTGCAACTCAGGCTAAAACATCAGTGAGACAATAAAATACATATAATGCAATGACTAAAATCAAACTGTAGGGCATCAATCAATTAATATATAAAAGATGAGCATAAAATGTATACACATATATATAAATATATATAAAGTGGCTGGTGTGCAAAAAAACGTGATAAAAAGCAAACTATGGTGCATAAATAAATTAATATGCAAAGAACAGGAGTGGATAAATAAATACAGTGACTATCGTGACGATAGAATAAGAAATAATCGCTAGGTCGCTACAAAGCAGTGCTCGACCAGCAGAAACAATAAGGTAATGATAGAGTGATGACCAGTGGCTCAGGTCATAGCAACGACCATGAGGTATAAACAATAATAGATGAAGGGAATGGTAGCAGCCAATACAGTAATGGTGAAAAAAAAATATATATCAGCAATTGTAAGTGATATTACTAATGGTAGCGACCAATAAAGGTGATAGTACTAAAAATAGCAGCAAATGGAGGTAATCAGGGTAACGACAAATACAAGTGAAGGTGTGGTATGATTGGAAAAATAACATAAACGCAAAAAACAAAATATGTGACAGTCCATATAGCATATAGCTCTATAAACGACGTAGAGCTAGTGATGACAAATGTGATCCAATCAGGGCTGCACTGTAGTGCCAGGTGGGGATAGGTAGTGGTGAATGAGCTTGCCCAGGGTGATGATAGTGCCGAAATCTTCAGTGCTAATGACACCCCTTGGTGTCCTACCTAATTACCTTCCTACTGCAAGGTAAGCAGCATATATGTAGATGCCAAAAAAGATGGACCCTCTGGGGGTTGGTGCTCGGGGGTCTCTCAGGGGGATGTTGCTCTGGGGTCTCCTACCCGGTATTCCTCTCCTATCCGAGATGTATGGAGCATGTATGCTGGTTGGTCCGGATGCTTCCTGGTGTTCAAACCCAGGTTCCGCTCAGCATGTACCAGGATATGGTGGGTGTGGAGAGGGGAGAGAATAACAAAGAATAACAAAGAGGGACCCATATAGTGTAGTAGGTAGTGGAAATCAATAGATGAGCTTTATTACATAAAAGGGGGTACTCACATAAACAGTAAATCACAGTGTAGATTCAAAACGAGCGCCGAGCTCGTGGCCAGTGCGTCGCTTCCGGGGTCCGTATCCTACGCGTGTCGTCACCGTCACGTGACTTCAACGGGGATGTTCTATCGTCACGATAGTCACTGTATTTATTTATCCATTCCTGTTCTTTGCATATTAATTTATTTATGCACCATAGTTTGCTTTTTATCATGTTTTTTTGCACACCAGCCACTTTATATATATTTATATATATGCGTATACATTTTATGCTCATCTTTTATATATTAATTGATTGATGCCCTACAGTTTGATTTTAGTCATTGCATTATATGTATTTTATTGTCTCACTGATGTTTTAGCCTGAGTTGCACACAGTTACTTTAATCTGCATATCACCACTTGTTCGCTGATTTCACACAACAGCGACTCTATGCGATTTTTACACTGACGTCAGTTTAGGAGCGCGACACCATCTATTGATTTTTTTTCCCAATCTCTAGAGACGCTTGTAGGTGAAAATTTCAGGATATCAGCAGATACAGAAATACTCACTACATCAACAACCATGTTCAAAGTTTCTGAGATGACATTTTGGGATCCCATTTTTTTGTCCCATTCTGGTGTTAGATGTGAACATTAAGCCTAGATCAACACTGACATTTAAATCTTTTTGCTACCGAGAGATTTAATCATTGGCATTTATTGATTTCAGTGTGCAGTGTATAAGGTCAGGTGACAGCCAATTAGTACAGACATCCCAACCTGCAAAAACTAATTTCAGGGAGGTCACGCTCTGTGCCGACAACCCCCCCATTCATAATAAAATACTATAATAAAATAATACTTTAAAGATTATTAATAATATAATGCCATGATAAAATAATACTTTAAAAGATAATGTTGTATCACACTCACCAACAACACACCCTCACTGTGCCCATTTGCAGCCTCATCAGTGTCAACAATGTAGCCTCACTGTGCCAACACTGCAGCCTCACTGTGCCCATCTGCAGCCTCACTGTGCCAACAATGCAGCCTCACTGTGCCCATCAATGCAGCCTCACTGAGCCATCAATGCAGCCTTTACTGTGCCCATTTGCAGCCTCATTAGTGTCAACAATGCAGCCTCACTGTGCCAACAATGCAGCCTCACTGTGCCCATCAATGCAGCCTCACTGAGCCATCAATGCAGCCTTTACTGTGCCCATTTGCAGCCTCATTAGTGTCAACAATGCAGCCTCACTGTGCCCAACTGTATCCTCATCAGTGCCCATCTGCAGCCTCACTCTGCCCATCTGTATACTCATCAGTGCCCAACTGCAACCTCACTGTGCCCATCTGCAGCCTCACTGTGCCAACAATGCAGCCTCATCAGTTCCCATCAATGCAGCCTCACTGAACCATCAATGTAGCCTCACTGTGCCCATCTGCAGCCTCATTAGTGTCAACAATATAGCCTCACTGTGCCAACAATGCAGCCTCACTGTGCATAACTGTATCATCATCAATGCCCATCTGCAGCCTCACTCTGCCCATCTGCAGCCTCACTCTGCCCATCTGCAGCCTCACTCTGCCCATCTGCAGTCCACTGTAACAAAGCCCACCTCCTCATCCATGATAGACGGTCAACTGATCCCTGATACAATGCAGGGAAATTGAATCAGTGTTCCGTCTAGCTTTGTTACAGTGGACGGCCGCCGAACAGTTAAGACTGCAGCTGCATGACACAGCGGGAGACACCCGCTGTTTGTGGTTGCTCCAGGCCGGGAGATCATGTCACACTGGTGTCCGTGAGCCTGCCATCAAATGCAGGATTGTCCCACGAGTCATGGGAGACTTGAGATGTCTGTGAGTAGGTAAATCTGTCAGTAGCAATGAGATTTAATTGCCCATGTAGCATTGAGCTTACTGAACCTTCAGACTAGGGATGAGCTTGGATGTTGTCTGAACCCTACTTTTTCCAAACCAGGAAGTTAGCTGTCATTGTTGGGCCAATGAGCTGGGGGTGGGAGATTCCCTGCCCTGCAGATGACATACACAATGTGGTGGGGATGCTTGTGACATCATTGACCTAATGATAAATGTACATAGCATAAATATAACAGCCAAACATGTTAACCCCTTGACGGCAACATAACGCAAATATGCTGCCTTCGGCTTCAAGAGGTTGTACCGGAGGCATCACCCCAGTACAGTTTTTTCGAGCTGACGGTTGGCTTTCTTGTATTAACAACTGATGCGGCTAATCAGCCGCTCGGGTGTTATTACAAGCAGCAGGAGGGCGCGTCCCCCCTTCCGCCGCCTTCCATGGCTCGTTCTGGCTTTTCTGTCCCACCGGGAGGCCCGAGCGACCAGCCAGCCCATCTGCCGATTGACCGGAGTCACGAACAATGCCACAATTGGCCTTAATTGGGTCTCGGATCTAGTAACACGGAAGCAATGTCATGACATCAGTTCCAGTTTACTGAAGTCTTAAAGTCACCAGATTAAAAAAGGTTGTATTCAAAACAGCCAAACTTGGCTTTTTTAATGCTTTTAAGTTCAAAGGAGGGACCCCAGATCCCTCTATACAGAGTACCTGTAATTGCCTATTACTATCACAAGGTATGTTTACATTCCTTGTGACAGCAATAAAAGTGATCAAATTATTTTTTTTTGGTGGCGTATCTACTATACATGTAGGAAGGTATTATAAGAATAAATCAAAATATCTGGAAAAAACATGATTGTATATAAATAAAAAGATGGAGGGGCCCTGTTTTTTGTCCCCTCTTTGGCTACCTGTTCTGGGCTGCATGCACTGTTGGGCCTCACCAGAGTGACTATCATCTTTTTATTTATATACAATCATGTTTTTTACGGATATTTTGATGTATCCTTATAATACCTTCCTACATGTCTATTAGATACGCAATCTCCTGGAGAAGCGCATCAATGCACGTAACATGTTGAGCGATTTTCTGAGCGACATCCAAACATGACTCAACCTCTCTACGTATCCAAACAACCACTGTAAATTTATATAATTCTACATGCTCCAAACCTTTGTGTTTGGTACATGTGGTATATATATATATATATATATATATATATATATATATATATATATATATATATATATATATATGTATGTATGTATGTATAAATAAATATAATATATTAGAGGTGTTATGAGAGTCCTTGAGGTCACTTAATTTTATGTTTTTTAAAGTGTTTGTATACAATGGTTTTAACTTTATCCTATTAAAAACTTAAATTTGTTTACCTAATATATATATATATATGTGCCTATGTCCATGTCCATGTTTCTAATCTAATTTTTTCCAAACAATATTGGGATGTTGGCACATTGTTACTTATGTATCCACAGTATCACCCTGTGATGATACATGTAGTTAACGCTTTTTTGTCACACATGTGAGGTATCGCCATGATCTTTAGAGCGTTTTAAGTACTGTAGTTATTTCACTATTTCACTATTCCACGAGTGTATGGGCTAACTTTACTGTTTTGTTTTTCTTTAATTCATAAAAGTGTATCTTTTCCAAAATTGCATTTCAAAGACCACTGCGCAAATACAATGTGACATAAAATATTACAGCAACCACCATTTTATTCTCTAGGGTCTCTGCTAAAATATATATATATATTGTTTGGGGGTTCTGTCATTTTGTAGCAAAAAATACTGATTTTAACTTGTAAGCAACAAAGGTCAGAAAAAGGCTTAGGCGTGAAGGGGTTAAATGTGAAAACCATATCACATGTCTATATACTGTAAATACCATATTGCCAACAAACTGCTAGGCGGATGATAAACGTTTTCCTACATACAGTGGTGTGAAAAAGTGTTTGCCCCCTTCCTCATTTCCTGTTCCTTTGCATGTTTGTCACACTTAAGTGTTTCGGAACATCAAACCAATTTAAACAATAGTCAAGGACAACACAAGTAAACACAAAATGCAATTTGTAAATGAAGGTGTTTATTATCAAAGGTGAAAAAAAATCCAAACCATCATGGCCCTGTGTGAAAAAGTGATTGCCCCCTAAACCTAATAACTGGTTGGGCCACCCTTAGCAGCAACAACTGCAACCAAGCGTTTGCGATAACGTGCAATGAGGCTTTTACAGCGTCCTGGAGGAATTTTGGCCCACTCATCTTTGCAGAATTGTCCTAATTCAGTTACATTAGAGGGTTTTCGAGCATGAACGGCCTTTTTAAGGTCATACCACAACATCTCAATAGGATTCAGGTCAGGACTTTGGCTAGGCCACTCCAAAGTCTTCATTTTGTTTTTCTTCAGCCATTCGGTGGTGGACTTGCTGGTGTGTTTAGGATCATTGTCCTGCTGCAGAACCCAAGTTCGTTTCAGCTTGAGTACACGAACAGATGGTCGGACATTCTCCTTCAGGATCTCTTGGTAGACAGCAGAATTCATAGTTCCTTTTATCACGGCAAATCTTCCAGGTCCTGAAGCAGCAAAACAGCCCCAGACCATCACACTACCACCACCATATTTTACTGTTGGTATAATGTTCTTTTTCTGAAATGCAGTGTTCCTTCTACGCCAGATATACTTGGACACACACCTTCCAAAGAGTTTCACTTTTGTCTCATCGGTCCACAGAATGTTGTCCCAAAAGTCTTGGGGATCATCAAGATGTGTTGTGGAGAAATTGAGACGAGCTTTGATGTTCTTTTTGCTCAGCAGTGGTTTTCTCCTTGGAACTCTGCCATGCAGGCCATTTTTGCCCAGTCTTTTCCTGATGGTGGAGGCATGAACGCTGACCTTAACTGAGGCAAGTGAGGCCTGCAGTTCCTTGGACGTTGTTGTGGGGTCTTTTGTGACCTCTTGGATGAGTCGTCGCTGCGCTCTTGGGGTAATTTTGGGCGGCCGGCCACTCCTGGGAAGGTTCACCACTGTTCCATGTCTTCGCCATTTGTGGATAATGGCTCTCACTGTGGTTCGCTGGATTCCCAAAGCTTTGGAAATGGCTTTATAACCCTTTCCAGACTGATAGATCTCAATTACTTTCTTTCTCAATTGTTCCTGAATTTCTTTGGGTCTCGGCATGATGTGTAGCTTTTAAGGATCTTCTGGTGGACCTTACTGTGTCAAGCAGCTCCTATTTAAGTGATGCCTTGATTGTGAACAGGTGTGGCAATAATCAGGCCTGGGTGTGGCTAGAGAAATTGAACTCAGGTGTGGACAACCACAGTTATAGTATGTTTTAACAAGGGGGGCAATCACTTTTTCACACAGGGCCATGATGGTTTGGATTTTTTTTCACCTTTAATAATAAACACCTTCATTTACAAATTGCATTTTGTGTTTACTTGTGTTGTCCTTGACTATTGTTTAAATTGGTTTGATGTTCCGAAACACTTAAGTGTGACAAACATGCAAAGGAACAGGAAATGAGGAAGGGGGCAAACACTTCTTCACACCACTGTATATATTATAAGGAGATATACTATTGAAGTACTTTGTATTCCCGTTTTTAATAGACAGCACATTATACAGTATCACCTGTATGATTTGGTTCTTCATAGGAAAGAGAAACTGACAATTATTACTGTTTCTTTAGATTTCACTCTCTTAATAATAGACGAGTGCCACCACACTTACAAAGATACCATTTATAATAAGGTGATGCAGATCTATCTTCAGAAAAAGCTGGAACATGAAAGCAATCTCCCACAAATCCTGGGACTTACTGCATCCCCTGGGACTGGTGGAGCTAGCAGCTTTGAGGATGCTGTGGATCACATTTTACAGGTGAGATACAGAAAAAAAAAAAACATCAACACAATAGCCAGTAGTTTTGAATACAAAAATGTGTAATTTTATTAAGTAAAACCTTAAAATAACTACTCATAGTTGGTTATTTTTGGTCTATTAAATATACCTTGAAAAGTGTTTTGTTATATCTGTGTATTAAAGTGTTTGTAAACCCTCTGGGACCACTTTGACCTACAGGTAAGCCTAGACGGTTAAGGAGATATTTTAGAAAGAATGTGCACCGTTGTCTACGGCACATGCGCGCCATAGACAATGGCGCAGGCGCACTGGGCACGCCGCAAGTGAAGGCAAACATGCCGTCACTTACGGCTCCCACGCGCATGCGCGGGAGTGAGGTCATTGCGGCACCGGACAGTCACATCGCCGGGGGCGGAATACACGGAAAGAAGATGGACGCTCCGTGGAAGAGGGGACAGCGGTGACATCGCTGGCTCCTGTGTCAGGTAAGTGACACATAATGGGCTACTGTGCGATGCATAGTAGTCCATTATGCTTTACCTTTGCAGGGAAACAAAGAGGCAGTAAACCCATTAGGGTTTACTTCCTCTTTAAGTGCAAAAAATCCCTGCTGATCCTTCCACAGATCTGTTCAGCTGATTACTGTCTGAGCTCCCTGTCTGTGCTGCACTGTCAGCAGTTACATTCATCCCAGCGATCCCTGAGGACTATAGAAACCCCCCCCCCCCATCTGTTATAGAAAAGAGAGGAGGTATTGGTATTGTAGCCCTGTCCTAGAGTGACAATGCTGCTTTATCCATTCATACACTACATTGAGCAAGCATTGTTACTTTAGACCCCTTTCACACTGGGGCGCTTTGCAGGCTTTACAGCGCTAAAAATAGCGTCTGCAAAGCGCCCTGAAAGAGCCGCTCCTGTGTCTCCAATGTGAAAGCCTGAGGGTGCGCTGGCAATGGGCAGCGCGGCTCTACCGCTGGCAAAACGCTGCTGCAGCAGTGCTTTGCGGGTGGTTTTAACCATCTCTCGACCACTAGCGGGAGGTAAAAGCGCCCCGCTAGCGGCCGAATAGAGTCCGAATAGCGCAACAAAATTGTTAAATCAACGCTAAAAATAGCCACGCTTTACTGCCGACGCACCCACTGCCGCAGTGTGAAAGGGGCCTTAGGACAAGAAGTGTTAGGGGGCAGGATCAGTAGGTTAACATAAAGGGAAAAAAGGTTGAAAAAAAAACAAATGCAGCGACCACATCTAATCACTGATAAACTGCAATCTATTACATCTTTGTTTATGGGCTTAGCTGCACTTCTGTGCCACCAAACTTTTGTTCTGTCCTATCCATATTTGTACTACACCACTTGATGTTTCCAAAGCTCAGTCTGTAACAGTTTAGAAACCAGGACTGTGGCAATATTACATTGAGGCTCATTATAGTTCTTAATGTATCTGTTACTTTTATATTCTTCAGATTTGTGCTAATCTGGATACGTGGAAGATAATGTCCGCCATGGTCAACATCGAAGATCTAGAAAGTAAAGCCAGGCAGCCCGACAAACAATATGACTTAGTGCCAGAAAGGGCTGTGGTAATTATCAACACATCTTTTTATTGAGTCATTCATTATAGCCTGCTGCATTTTGTCAAATTATAGTGGCCATACACGAACCAATGATTCGGCACATTATACCATCTTCTGTCAATGGAGACACAGAGCTTCTGCGCAGCCATCAAAAACTTACAGTACATCGTACAGAACACTGTTACAGTATATCATGACTACCAGAGGCATAGCTTAAAGCTTGTGGGACCCGATGCAAAAGTTGACCTGGCCCCCCCACTACTTCCAACGTGCGTGCAGATACATCCACCGCACGCCAAGATACTCAAAGTGGCTTAAGAGTTTTGAGTTCCCAGAGTACCTCTTTACATCAGAGGACAGGGATCACCGCTGGAGATTCAGAGGACAGGGATCACCGCTGGAGATTCAGAGGACAGGGATCACCGCAGGAGATTCAGAGGACAGGGATCACAGCTGGAGAATCAGAGGACAGGGACCCCTGGAAGGTGACTTGCAGAGCTCCTTTCCCATCCCAGCACTGTATACAGCCCCCCCCCCCCCCACACACACACACACTACTCAGGGCTGAAATCACATTCCTTTACACACAGTCTCTCAGTCTTCACAGGGTATATCTGGCTTTTAGGTTGCCGTTCTGACCTGTGAAATTCTCTGGTCGGAACGGCAATGTAGTTGCAGTAGGCAGATACATACTGTGCAGATCATGGCTAACTGGCTGTTTTAAAGGAATGTGATTTCAGCCCTGCGTAGGAGGAACAGTATAGAGTGTTGTAATGGGGAAGGAGCTCAGCAGCCGGGCATAGCATGCATGGGTGGAGGGGATGGTCAGGGGACTTTTGGGGGGGGGGGGGCAACTTAGATCTGGAAGGGCAAAGCCATGTGACACAAAATCTGGAGCCTGCAGCCCTTCAGGGGCCCCCAAGGAGGTGTTAAGGGATTTGTTTTAGAAATTTCTGAAGGTTTCTCTGTCAGTATTGGCAGCTGTTGGGGGAAGGTCACCTCCCGGAGGTGTGTGTCTTTTCCCCAGTTGTCAGGGAAGTGGGGTAAGTAGACATCTCCAGGTGGGGGAGTACAGAGATTTCCAGCTGGTGATTAGGAGACACTGAGCAGTGTCATACCTCACCAGTGACATCGGTCCCACCGTGGCCACAGGGCTGCACTCTCCTATTTCCTCGCTGAGCTCAGTTACCATTCCATGTTGCCAGCACACAGCACAGACACTTCCCCATCCGGGCAGTTCTCACCTCGTGCTCCTCTCCATTCAGGAAATGGCTCACAGCTTCTCCCCAGCCAATGGAAACAGAGGGGTGTGGACTCTGGAAGGCAAAGTAGAAGCCCAGTACTGGAGCGTGTCTGTGGGGCCCTAGGGCAGATCAGAGCTGGATTTTGTGGAGGATATGATAATATGACAGGGAGGTGCAGGGCCCCCCGGAGCTAGGGGCAGGGTTGTGATTGTGACCCCTGCAGCCCCTTATGCTACGCCTATGATGACTACAATTGCTAATGTGTAATCATGATTACATAAGGAGAGATTAGAAAGGATCCGTTATTCTGTGCTTTACTTTTGTGAATTGCAGTGATGGCGTACATTGTCTTGAGTGATACCCCCCATCCCTTGTTCACAGGTTTAAAGTCCTTACTTGGATTAATGTCCGCATCAGCAACATGTTTGATTGTTAGCTCATGGGCAATCACCTCTTTTTCTGCCTTTTTGTGTTGCTCTTATTGTGGGCTTTTTTCCTTTAATATTCGTTTGTGCTCGGTTTAGGGGCAGCATACCTGTACATAACAAAGCTACTTTGTTTTTCTTCAAATCATGAGCTTTTGTTTTTTTTTGCATGATATTTTATAGTTTTTATTTGGGATGATAGGGATTTAAAGTGATTGTAAACGATCACCTTGTAACACAAACCTATTCAGTTTAAAAGAGAAATGAAAGGCAAAACATGTGTGTATAGATAAAAAAAAAATTATGAAAATCTTTTTTCACTTTTTTAAAATTTATCACACGCCATCTGTTCTCAGCTGCATAAGGGGAGGAGAAACAGCAGCACCCTGATCTTCCCAGTGAATGACTGAGCAGGATGGGGTGTGTCAGGACAAATTTGATCATTGGAGAAGAGCAGGCTGAGTTCCCAGCACAGCTAGAGAGCTGACCACCCTGTGTTCTCCGTTCTCCTGCTTAATGTGGTCAGTTTGTAATAGGAAAACAGTTACAGGCAGGTACAGCAGGGATTTTACACAAAGGAAGCAACCCAAAGACAACAGAATATTTTTTTCATACAAGTACATGATAAAGCAGGCACATATCAGGAATATAATATGTTAATTGCATGGGCGTGCTCTGTAAATGCTGTGTATCTTGGACATAGCAGATCACAGATTAAGGTAAAAGGGCCAATGACAGCAGCCCTTTCCCTTGGGGTCAGCTGTGTCCAATCACAGCTGTCACAATGTAAACAGACTTGCCGGTTATCACCTCTCCCTTCCTCACACAGAGACAGCATGTGAGGAAAGGAGAGCCAATCTTTGGGGTCACAGTGAGTACATTGTTTACACTGATAATCAGTGCCCTAATTATCAGTGCAGCCCCATCAGTACCCATCAGTGCAGCTTATCAGTGCCGTCTATCAGTGCCCATCAGTGCCGCCTCATCAGTGCAGCCTTGTCAGTGCCTCCTTATAAATGCCCATCAGCGCAGCTTATCAGTGTCCATCGGGGCCACCTCATTAGTGCAGCCTCATTATTTACCATCGCAACCTAGTTCTGGTATCACACGTCCAAATGGAGCGATAATCATTATCCAGTCAGGCTTGATGTAAGTGGATACTATATACAATTGGCAACTGTATATCATATCCACTTACCCCAAGCCTGACTGGATACTGATTATTGCTCCATTTGGACGTGTGATACCAGAACTAGGTTGCGATAGTTATAGTGGTATTGGATACAAATACCTCTTAGCAGAGCCGATCGGCCCTATAGGCACACTATGCAAGCTGCTTAGGGCCCCGCCGCTGTGGGGGGGCCCCCCCAAGACCCAGCATCCCCCTGCACCTCTGGCTGGCCATGTAGAGTGCAGTGAGGAGAGGTGGGAGGAGGTGGAAGGCGGCGATCGGCAGCTCTATGGTGCCTGAGTGGGCAGCAGGATCTCCCTGGGATTTGTAGTACTATCAGTTTCACTTTCACTCTGCTTGAACACTGTTACTGATGCCCGGGTCAGAGGCCCCTCCCCTCTCTGCTGTATACATTCGGAGATAGAACTACTAGCCCCCGGGAGATCCCCCTGCCTGTGGACACGATATAGCTGCCGATCGCCGCCTCACACCTCCACCAGCCAGGTACAGGGGAACCTCTGCAAGGGGGGGAGTCAGCTGTTTGGGGGCCCAAATGTAAGAGGGGGGGCCTCTGGGGACACTGATGTAAGGACGGGGCCCTCTGGGGACACTGATGTAAAGACGGGGCCCTCTGGGGACACTGATGTAAAGACGGGGCCCTCTGGGGGACACTGATGTAAAGACGGGGCCCTCTGGGGACACTATGTAAAGACGGGGCCCTCTGGGGACACTGATGTAAGAGGGGGGCCCCCTGGGGACACTAATGTCAGAGGGGGGGCTCTCTGGGGACCCTGTGTAAGGAGAGGCTCTCTTGGGACCCTGGTGTAAGGGGGCACTCTCTGAGGACACTGATGTAAGGGGGGCTCTCTGGGGACCCTGATGTAAGGAGGGGCTTTCTGGGGATCCTGATGTAAGAGGAGGCTCTCTGGGGACTCTGATGTAAGGGGGAGGCTCTCTGGGAAACCTAATGTAGGGGGAGACTCTCTGGGGACCCTGATGTAAGGGGGGATCTCTGGGGACCCTAATGTAGGGGGGGCTCTCTGGGGACCCTGATGTAGGGGGAGACTCTCTGGGGACCCTGATGTAGGGGGAGACTCTCTGAGGACACTGATTTAAGGGGGGGCTCTCTGGGGACCTTGGTGTAAGGAGGGGCTCTCTGAGGACCCTGATGTAAGGGGGGCTCTCTGAGGACCCTGATGTAAGGGGGCTATCTGAGGACCCTGATGTAAGGGGGCTCTCTGGGGACCCTGATGTAAGGGGGGCTCTCTGGGGACCCTGATGTAAGGGGGGCTCTCTGGGGACCTTATTCTGTTCTATATTGTTGTACTTATTCTTTGACTGTTTTGTTTAAAGGAGGGAGGATTGTTTTGGGAGCACTGAAGTGTCAGGTGTGACTGTGTGGCAATAGCAAATAGTTTACATAGCTCACGGCATCACGGGTCAAGTAGAGGGCCCCTTAGCAGAATTTTGCTTAGGGCCCCAGGGAGGTCAGGATCGGCACTGCCTCTTAGGCACTATGTGTTTCATGTGCTATTTTATTATCTGTGAATGTTTTTAACAATTTTCTGTAATAAACTGATTATGTTTTATATAACTTGTGTACCTGTGCCTAAAGAGTCCAGATTTTTGCCCTCATCCAATCTTCCACTATAGATAGCATGTGGCACCTTTTTACCATGAGCGTATCCACAATTCCACCATGTTGTGATACAAGCAATCTATTTCCTTAAAAAATAGAAAGTGACCTTCGCGCTTTACTAATGGATAATGGATTAAATAAATCCACACGTGTGAGTGAATAAATGAATAAAATAAGTGCACATGTGCAAAGGACACTTATAAATATAAATCAAATAGTAAGTGAAATAAGCTCCAATAAATAGTGACAAGTGTGATTCAGTGTAGATAAATTATCTTACATGAATAAATTACTAGCAGCCAAACCTAAATGTGTTCACAATACACAACAACAAATTGATAGTAAAAGTGATTCAGCGCTAAAAATAAAATAAAAACACACAGTAAGAATATCACATCTAATAAAACCCAGTAAAGGATCAATAATTGGTAAAAAATAAATATAAGCACGTAATAAACACCACAAATAAACTGGTTAATAAAGAAGGTGGTCTGTGAGTCTAATATAACTAAAAAAGTCCGATGAATAAAGGAGTTAAAAAAGTTCAAATCGGGGGATAGCTCTTGTTGACATCACTGGGAGATAAGTCTTGATAGCATCAGTAGTATAAGTGGTTAAAAGACAACTATTTAGAATTCATCCACACATATATATGCTGAATGCTTTTCCAAAAAGCGAGGTGTTTCACAACTGTCAGCAGGGTAGGTTGGTACAATCCTTAAACGGTTCCCCTAACCTCCCACCTGGTATCCAAAGAGTAAGGTGTTTCACAACTGTCAGCAGGGTAGGTTGGTGCAATCCTTAAACAGTTTCCCTAACCTCTCACCTCATATACTCTTTGGTAGCGCGTGTGATAAGGAACATTGTAGCCCTTCTCTACCATCCGAGCGCTTCTCCTCCCTTTCAGCGGTTATTCACCGCGCACTGGAAACAGGGATGTGCCTTCGTGTTGGGACCACTGTCCTTTCCACGCCGTTAGGCCAGCATATGTCTAAATGCGGGTCAATAGCCAAGTCTCCGATCCAATATAATCACCGGGGGAAAAGGGGGGGAAAAAATGCTTCCAATGGTGAAGTATATCAAAACATGGGGACTTTATTCAAAACAAAAATAAAAATTGGACTCTTACAAGATAAAAATTTTCAAGTAGGCAAACATTAAAATGGCGTCCAAGCGTCCAATTGTAAGAGTCCAATTTTTATTTTTGTTTTGAATAAAGTCCCCATGTTTTGATATACTTCACCATTGGAAGCATTTTTTTCCCCCCTTTTCCCCCGGTGATTATATTGGATCGGAGACTTGGCTATTGACCCGCATTTAGACATATGCTGGCCTAACGGCGTGGAAAGGACAGTGGTCCCAACGCGAAGGCACATCCCTGTTTCCAGTGCGCGGTGAATAACCGCTGAAAGGGAGGAGAAACGCTCGGATGGTAGAGAAGGGCTACAACGTTCCTTATCACACGCGCTACCAAAGAGTATATGAGGTGAGAGGTTAGGGAAACTGTTTAAGGATTGCACCAACCTACCCTGCTGACAGTTGTGAAACACCTTACTCTTTGGATACCAGGTGGGAGGTTAGGGGAACCGTTTAAGGATTGTACCAACCTACCCTGCTGACAGTTGTGAAACACCTCGCTTTTTGGAAAAGCATTCAGCATATATATGTGTGGATGAATTCTAAATAGTTGTCTTTTAACCACTTATACTACTGATGCTATCAAGACTTATCTCCCAGTGATGTCAACAAGAGCTATCCCCCGATTTGAACTTTTTTAACTCCTTTATTCATCGGACTTTTTTAGTTATATTAGACTCACAGACCACCTTCTTTATTAACCAGTTTATTTGTGGTGTTTATTACGTGCTTATATTTATTTTTACCAATTATTGATCCTTTACTGGGTTTTATTAGATGTGATATTCTTACTGTGTGTTTTTATTTTATTTTTAGCGCTGAATCACTTTTACTATCAATCTATTTCCTTAGCCACAGTTGCTGACCAATTCAGTCACAGCATGCAGAGGAAGTTATTGACTGGCTCATGAAGCCTCCATCATTTTCTTCCTCCCATACACAGAGCAGTCAGCTTGCCTGGTGCTCCCTCTTCCTCCTCTGCTGACTACCATACTATCATACCCCTGAACAGTGGCAGCAGCTCCATACGGGGCACAGGGGTGCCACCCCCCTCAACCATACGCCCAGCCTAATTGGCTTAAAAAAGGGGTGGGTTCGGGGCACAAAGCTCTGCACCCTGAGCCCACCCAGTTGTGTGACAATAGCAAATTAATATTCGCTATTGCCTTTGTGCTTCTCCTCCCGGCCAATCAGTAAGCGGGTCAAGCCGATTGGCCGAGAGGAGAATCAATCGTATTGGTTGGTACTGGGGGCGGGGAGGTATTTCAGGGTAAAGCTCTAATTTTTAGAAAAAAATGCCCTGTGTCCCCACACTTGGGGTAAATTTTGGGTCAATTCACTAAGCGTTAAATAACGGCAAATAAAATGCAGTAAAATAACGCATGCAGTAAATCAGTTTAATCAATTTAAATAACAAATGCAGTATTTTTTTGATTGTTCGTAACTACTGCATTTTCTCATATGGCAATTTATCACGTGTCAGTGGTTAAGGGTTGTTTTAGGTCATTTCCTTATAACATTTTACATTATAACATGTTTGTTGTTTTTCTTTTGCAAAAAACATTTTTTAATCTAACATTTTTTACAGTAATCTGTATTTGGAGGCACTGAAATTTGAACTACCTTCTCAAATTGATGTCTCCTGAATGCTTGGTAATCCAAGCTGTGTCTTTGTCATGTGGATCTGTTGCCTGGAAATATCTGTTAAGCTGTGTTGTGCTCCTTTACTAAATCCATCATGCCATACATTCATAAAACATTTTTTTTTGTTGTAAATGTATGGCCTACTAAGCTGTTGAAAGTGCTCTTGTTCTAGTTTTTTGAACCAAATCTGTGCTGCTGTTTAAATTGTGGAAACTAAAGAAAACTTGACTATATTCTTTGCTATAATTTTTTTAAACATTTTTATTTATTTTTCATGTTCCTATCCAAGTTTAACTTTATAATGGTGTATATAACCAAAAGTATTACAGTGGCCACTGCAAGAGGTAGCTTCTAGCTAAAGCAATTGTCATGGTTGACCTACTTCATTGTTGCACTTTTGTAAACAACGCTTACTTTAAAAAAAAAATTATTAATTTAAAAAAAAAAGTTCTTGATGTTCAATTCCAGCCGAGGTTTGCATTTAATTTGCACTGCTCGTCATGCTTTTTTGATTTAATAGTATAAATAAATAAATACTTTTGTACTCGAGATGTAGAATGCCACATTTTTGTGTGTCCACTGCTGGTGGAACAATGTCAAATTTCGGTGGGTCCTCTGTGGGTCGAATTAGACCCCTATCTGAGGGTAGTTTTGCACCCCTTTCTGTGGATGGAATAGTACCCCTTCCTGTGGGTGGAATTAGGCCCCTTTCTGTGGATCTTCTGTAGGTTGAATTAAGCTCTCGGTAGGTGGAATGTCCCTTTCTGAGGGTTTGAATAGGCCCATCTTTATGGTACTGCACTGGTTACTGTCACCAAAAGAGTGGTGTTAAATATCGTGCCTTTTTTAGTTCCTGTTTTATTTGTGAATTGGACTTAACAGATCACTGCATGATTTTTTGCGATATATACCGACAATTTTTTTTTACTTTGTTTACCGCAAAGTCTTTATATTTTTTTAATGATTGGACTTTATTTACTGCATGCAATCATTTATGAAAATTAGTAACATTATACTGCATGCGGTAAAGCTTAGTGAATTGATCCCAATGTTACAAAACTGTTTGCCAAAAAACTGCTGCCTGTAGTACTTGTTTGATAATTAAGAACAGTAGTGTTTTCAGTGGTGAGGTCCAAATCAATAACCTGTTTAGCCAGAAACAGGACTTTTTCTGCTGCAAATCACCCACCCGAAGATTAAAACAAAAAGCTCTTTGGAAACCCCTCTGCTTGATATTATTAGTCAGTGATTGGATATGCTGCATACCAGGGCTTGTCTCACAAACACCATCTCTTTACTTTGAGTTAAACCATAGCATAGGAGAGCAAAAGGCAGCAAGAACAGACCTAAACATTGATTGCACAGTTTCTCTCTTTACCACTTGCATGGGATTAATGATCAAAAATTGGATGACACAATGAGAATTAGCTACTCCATTTTTACTATTGATCTGAAGGGGGAGAACCTAAGTTGTCTCATGTGGCTGCGGCTGGTTGTGGTCTGTTGGTAGAAGATGTGTGCAGGCTGCAAAATGTATTGCTGTCTTTTTTAGCAGGTGATCATTCTAACTGGATTGTATTATGTACTTACAAGTTTAGTAATGTTGCATAATAAAACATTTCTGTCTGCTCTAGGATCCCTTTGGGGATAAGCTGAAGTCACTCATGGAAACCATACATGAATATCTTGGTGAAAATGACTATATTAGAACTGACTTGGGCACTCAGACATATGAACAGAAAGTGGTTAAAATGGAGGAAGAAGGTAAATGTTAAATCTGAAAGTGAACTACACTGTTGAGTTCCATATGTGTGAACTGTCTTATCTGCCAAACAATTGTAAATCTGTTCAGCTACTCATGGCCATATTGGTGACCTAACATTTCTCCAATACACTTAAGCAATACAGCTTGTTAATCGATTCCCCTCAACTTATGGTTGGACACTGGAGGAGCAAGATGCTGAAGAGGTTGTCTCTGCTCTCCCTTCTTATAAGCATGAAGGAGGAGAGAGAATGATAGCACTGTGAATTACAGTAAAGCCTGACTGACTCAAAGTGCTGATCCTAACAACTTTTGTTGTTCTGAAGATATAGCTGTTTGTTTCACCAGACTGATTGCAGACTGATTCTGAATGGGATGATCTGACTCATTATATTCACCTGGTACACTCTCAGTGTTCTAATAAAGAAATCTGCAGTGTCTGCATCATAGTTACATAGTTAGTCTGGTTAAAAAAAAGACAGTCCATCTAGTTCAACCAATAAAAGGCAAAATAAAATCCTAAAAAAAAAAATGATACAATCCTATATACACAGTCCTATACACACAATTAATCCAGAGGATGACAAAAAAAAAAAACCCAGCAAAGCATGATCCAATTTACTCCAGCAGGTGAAAAACTTCCTTCCTCAGAGGCAATCGGATATTCCCTGGATCAACTTTCCCTATAAATATCAGTATCCAGTTATATTATGTACATGTATCCCTTTAGAAGTATTTAACCCTTGGGGAGTATACACCATAACCCTTGGGGAGTATACACCATGCACCCTGTTATACGGGGTGCCTAAAATTTAACTTGTATCTTAGTGTAGACTTCTGGGAAATTCAGTGAGCCAATCACACAAGCAAGAAATTACATTTCTGGGGGTGTTACGTACACCAACAGTGTACAGAATGCTTCCTGGTTGCTATTTTGCATAGAATTTCACAGAAAATTAGAGTGCTGCAGAATGTTATGGAAAAGTACTTTTTTATAACATTAAATTACAATGGGGGTTATTCACTAAAGCTGGAGAGTGTACCAATCAGCTTCCGGGTTTTATTGCCAAAGCTTAAAGTGATATTAAAGCCTTTTTTTTACAATAACAAACATGTTATACTTACCTACTTTGTGCATTGGTTTTGCACAGAGCAGCCCGGATCCTCCTCTTCTCGGGTCCCTTGTTGGCACTCCTGGCCCCTCCCTCCTGCTGAATTGTACCCCACAGCAAGCAACTTGCTATAGAGGCACACAGAGCCACGGCTCGGCCCCGTCCCCTCTCTCCTTATTTGCTTACTGTCTTTGATTGACAGAAGTTGGAGCCAATGGCGCCCACTGCTGTCTCATTTAATGAGAAGGGAGAGTCCCTTACAGCCGAGACTCACGTGTAGGGATGGGCCCGGTGCTCGATTCGAACCCACGTTCGAATCGAGCACCGGGCGTTCGCTCGCTCGGCGAGCCCAGAACTATTTGGGCCGTTCGCATCACATTCGTGTGATGCGAGCGGCCCGCAATGCTTTGCGGCTGGCGCAGTGCATTGCTGGCTGATGATTGGCCAAGCATGCACTGTGACCCCGCATGCTTGGCCAATCACAGCGCCGGAAACTAGGAGAGCAATAATTGGCTACAGGCAGGACGCCTGTAGCCAATTAAAGCTCAGGGGCTTTAGTACACGCCCCACCATTTAAAAGGCCGCCGTCGGCCCCTGTCACATGTGTTCCGGCTTTAGGGAGAGCAGTCTGCTGATTTGCTTCTTTGCTTGATTGCTATTTCTTTGCTAAACCATTGCTACCTGAGTCATTCATCATTACTGAATACTGATCATTCATTGCTGCTGATTGCACAGTGTGTGATATTAGCTGCTGCTGGGGATTAGTCTGGTGTGTGCGTGCTGTTAGTACAGCATAGCAGTAGCACCAACCGCAGTGCTGTTAGAACAGCATTGCACCCCAACTTCTGTCCCAACCTTCTGTCCCATCCCAGGCAGGGATTTATAGGAGCCATATTGTGTTTGTGGCAGCACACATAGGACCTATATTTTCTTGTCAGCAGCACACATATAGTACCTATAGTGTGTTTGTGTCACTCAGCACCCATAGGACTTATAGTGTGTTTGTGGCAGCACACATAGGTCCTATATTTTTCTTGTCAGCAGCACACATATAGTACCTATAGTGTGTTTGTGTCACTCAGCACCCATAGGACTTATAGTGTGTTTGTGGCAGCCACATAGGCCCTATATTTTCTTGTCAGCAGCACACACATATAGTACCTATAGTGTGTTTGTGTCAGGACCCATAGGACTTATAGTGTGTTTGTGGCAGCACACATAGGTCCTATATTTTCTTGTCAGCAGCACACATATAGTACCTATTGTGTGTTTGTGTCACTCAGCACCCATAGGACTTATAGTGTGTTTGTGGCAGCACACATAGGTCCTATATTTTCTTGTCAGCAGCACACATATAGTACCTATAGTGTGTTTGTGTCAGGACCCATAGGACTTATAGTGTGTTTGTGGCAGCACACATAGGTCCTATATTTTCTTGTCAGCAGCACACATATAGTACCTATAGTGTGTTTGTGTCAGCACCCATAGGACTTATAGTGTGTTTGTGGCAGCACACATAGGTCCTATATTTTCTTGTCAGCAGCACACATATAGTACATATAGTGTGTTTGTGTCACTCAGCACCCATAGGACTTATAGTGTGTTTGTGGCAGCACACATAGGTCCTATATTTTCTTGTCAGCAGCACACATATAGTACCTATAGTGTGTTTGTGTCAGCACCCATAGGACTTATCGTGTGTTTGTGGCAGCACACATAGGTCCTATATTTTCTTGTCAGCAGCACACATATAGTACCTATAGTGTGTTTGTGTCACTCAGCACCCATAGGACTTAGTGTGTTTGTGGCAGCACACATAGGTCCTATATTTTCTTTTCAGCAGCACACATATAGTACCTATAGTGTGTTTGTGTCACTCAGCACCCATAGGACTTATAGTGTGTTTGTGGCAGCACACATAGGTCCTATGTTTTCTTATCAGCAGCACACATATAGTACCTATAGTGTGTTTGTGTCAGCACCCATAGGACTTATCGTGTGTTTGTGGCAGCACACATAGGTCCTATATTTTCTTGTCAGCAGCACACATATAGTACCTATAGTGTGTTTGTGTCACTCAGCACCCATAGGACTTATAGTGTGTTTGTGGCAGCACACATAGGTCCTATATTTTCTTGTCAGCAGCACACATAGTACCTATAGTGTGTTTGCGTCAGGACCCATAGGACTTATAGTGTGTTTGTGGCAGCACACATAGGACCTATATTTTCTTGTCAGCAGCACACATCTAGTACCTATAGTGTGTTTGTGTCAGCACCCATAGGACTTATAGTGTGTTTGTGGCAGCACACATAGGACCTATATTTTCTTGTCAGCAGCACACATAGTACCTATAGTGTGTTTGTGTCAGCACCCATAGGACTTATAGTGTGTTTGTGGCAGCACACATAGGTCCTATATTTTCTTGTCAGCAGCACACATAGTACCTATAGTGTATTTGTGTCAGCACCCATAGGACTTGTAGTGTGTTTGTGGCAGCACACATAGGTCCTATATTTCCTTTTCAGCAGCACACATAGTACCTATAGTGTGTTTGTGTCAGCACCCATAGGACTTATAGTGTGTTTGTGGCAGCACACATAGGTCCTATATTTTCTTGTCAGCAGCACACATAGTACCTATAGTGTGTTTGTGTCAGCACCCATAGGACTTATAGTGTGTTTGTGGCAGCACACATAGGTCCTATATTTCCTTGTCAGCAGCACACATAGTACCTATAGTGTGTTTGTGTCAGCACCCATAGGACTTATAGTGTGTTTGTGGCAGCACACATAGGTCCTATATTTCCTTTTCAGCAGCACACATAGTACCTATAGTGTGTTTGTGTCAGCACCCATAGGACTTATAGTGTGTTTGTGGGAGCACACATAGGTCCTATATTTTCTTGTCAGCAGCACACATAGTACCTATAGTGTGTTTGTGTCAGCACCCATAGGACTTATAGTGTGTTTGTGGCAGCACACATAGGTCCTATATTTCCTTGTCAGCAGCACACATAGTACCTATAGTGTGTTTGTGTCAGCACCCATAGGACTTATAGTGTGTTTGTGGCAGCACACATAGGTCCTATATTTCCTTTTCAGCAGCACACATAGTACCTATAGTGTGTTTGTGTCAGCATCCATAGGACTTATAGTGTGTTTATGGCAGCACACATAGGTCCTATATTTTCTTGTCAGCAGCACACATAGTACCTATAGTGTGTTTGTGTCAGCACCCATAGGACTTATAGTGTGTTTGTGGCAGCACACATAGGTCCTATATTTCCTTTTCAGCAGCACACATAGTACCTATAGTGTGTTTGTGTCAGCACCCATAGGACTTATAGTATGTTTGTGGCAGCACACATAGGTCCTATATTTTCTTGTCAGCAGCACACATAGTACCTATAGTGTGTTTGTGTCAGCACCCATAGGACTTATAGTGTGTTTGTGGCAGCACACATAGGTCCTATATTTTCTTGTCAGCAGCACACATAGTACCTATAGTACTACAATGGCTGGAAGACCGCCAAGGAGAGGCAGACCGTCCCGAGGCAAGAACACAGGGCAAGCAGGCTCTGTTTCTAGAGACAACAGTGCTGGTCGTAGACGTGGTCGTGCATCGTCATCAGCACGTGGCCATGGGACACGCTTGTCTTTGTTTTCGGCAGCTGGACATGTTGAGCCGCATCATGCCGAAGGCTTGGTAGAATGGATGACCAAGCCCTCCTCATCCTCCTCATCCTCTCTCACCCAGGCTCAGATGACTGGCAGAGCAGCTGCCAACACGTACTCAATGGCATCATCAGCCACCCCTTCCCTAGACCCACCATGTCCTCCTGAGGAGTCCCCCGAACTGTTTGAGCACAGTGTTGGGTACATGCTCCAGGAGGATGCCCAACGGTTCGAAGGCTCGGATGATGATACCCAGCTTGAGGAAGGCAGTAGTGTGCGCGCAGAGAGAGGGGATGCTGAAGGACAGCAATCTGGCAGTACTGTTCCACCAGCTGCAGCTTACTGCCAGGTTTGCTCTAGTGGTGAAGAGGGAGGGGATGATGAGGTCACTGACTCCACGTGGGTGCCTGAAGGGAGAGAGGAGGAAGAGGAGGAGGAGGATGCGGCGTCACATGTCCAACGAGGCAGGATGCCCCCTGGAGGCCAGCTAGAGGCCAGCACACCAACTGTATCACTCCGCAGAGCTCCACCTGTGCAGGGCGCTGCCTCTGCACGTTATCACAAAACTTCTTTGGTGTGGGCCTTTTTTGAGACGAGTGCATCAGATCGCACCACTGCTATTTGCAATATTTGTCTCAAGCGTATCTCGCGTGGCCAAAACATCAGCCGCTTGGGCACCACAAGCATGAGCAGACATATGTCGACCTGCCATGCAGCTCGTTGGCAAGCACACATAAAAGACCCACACCAAAGAACAAAGCGGACCTCTCCTTGCTCCTCATCAGCTGGGATCTCCATCCCCACTATATCTTCAGTCCTCTCTGAAAGGTGCTCTGAGAGGACTGAAGGTGTAGAATTAGGTGTGTCACAACCAAGTACTTGCAGTACACCGACGTCCGATTGTAGCAGGCAAATTTCCCTGCCCCAGCTGCTGGACCGTCGAAAGAAGTATACTCCCAGCCATCCACATGCCCAGCGGTTGAATGCTAGCTTGGCTAAATTGCTAGCACTTCAACTGCTGCCTTTTCAGTTGGTAGACTCGGCCCCCTTCCGTGAGTTTGTTCAATGTGCGGTTCCTCAGTGGCAGGTTCCCAAACGCCACTTTTTCTCACGTCTCTCTACCAGCATGTGGAAGGCGATGTCCATGCCTGGCTGGACAGGGCGGTCAGCGGTAAGGTGCATATTACCGCTGACTCATGGTCCAGCAGGCATGGACAGGGACGTTATCTTTCTTTCATGGCCCATTGGGTCACTCTATTGGCAGCTGGGAGGGATGCAGGACAAGGTGCAGTAGTGTTGGAGGTTGTTCCGCCACCACGCCTCCAAAATGCTACTACTGGTTGTGACACACCTCTCTCCTCCACCCCCTCCTCTTCTTCTTCCTCCATGTCCTCTTCGAGTGCTCTGCCCTCGGAACCAGCTGTGCTCCGTAGGCGTACAAGGGGCTACGCGAGTACGCAGGCAAAAAGATGCCATGCCGTGCTTGCGCTGGTGTGTTTGGGGGACAGGAGCCACACTGGGGCAGAGGTTCTGGCAGCTCTGCAGGGGCAGGCCGAGAGGTGGTTGACGCCACGCCAGCTTAAGCCAGGAATGGTCGTTTCTGACAATGGCACCAACCTCCTCTCCGCCCTGCGACAGGGGCAGCTCACCCATGTGCCCTGTATGGCTCACATCCTCAACCTGGTGGTGCAGCGGTTCTTGGGCAGGTACCCAGGCTTACAGGATGTCCTGAGGCAGGCCAGGAAAGTCTGTGTGCATTTCCGGCGATCTTATAATGCCAGTGCTCGGCTGACTGAGCTGCAAAAGGAGCTGAACCTGCCCAAGAACCGCCTAATATGTGACATGCCCACCAGGTGGAACTCAACGTTGGCCATGCTGCAGCGACTGCACACGCAGCAGAGAGCCATCAATGAGTACCTTTGCGACTACGGCACCAGGACAGGGTCAGGGGAGCTTGGCTTTTTTTCCCCACGCCAGTGGAGCATGATCAGGGATGCATGCACTGTCCTCTCACCATTTGAGGAGGCCACGAGGATGGTGAGCAGTGACAGTGCATGCATCAGTGACACTGTACCTCTTGTCCACCTGTTGGAGCATACGCTGCGTGGGATAATGGACAGGGCACTTGAGGCAGAACAGAGGCAGGAAGAGGAGGACTTCCTTGCCTCTCAAGGCCCCCTTTATCCAGACAGTGTTCCTTCTGTCCCACCCATCACACAGGAAGAGGAGGAGGAGGAGGAGGAGGAGGATTGTGTGAGCATGGAGGTGGAGCCTGGCACTCAGCATCAGCAGCAGCAGTCTTTTAGGGATGATGTACAGTCCCAACAAACCAGTGGACTTGTACGTGGCTGGGAGGAGGTGGCTGGCGATCATGTCGTCCTCAGTGACCCAGAAGACTCCGGACCGAATGCCTCAGCTAACCTACGTTGCATGGCCTCCCTGATCCTGCAAAGCCTGCGGAAGGATCCTCGTATTCTTCGGATCAAGGAGAGGGACCATTACTGGCTGGCCACTCTCCTTGATCCACGGTACAAGGGTAAGGTTGCGGACCTTATCTTGCCGTCGCAGAGGGAGCAGAGGATGAGACATCTCAGGGAGGCCTTGCAGAAAGGTCTGTGCAACGCGTTCCCAGAAACTGGGAGGTTACAAACTCCTGGTCCTGGACGACGAGTTGCTGAGGCTTCGGTCAGTAGCAGAAGGAGCGGTGGGGAAGGTGGACGTCTGACCGATGCGTTCAGACAATTTTTTAGTCCGCAGCCCCAAGGTATGATCGGTTCCAGCAACCATCGCCAGCGTCTGATATACATGGTGCAGGAATACCTAGGGGCAAGGTCAGACTTGGACACCTTTCCCACCGAAAATCCTCTGGCTTACTGGGTCTTGAGGATGGATCACTGGCCAGAGCTTGCACAGTATGCAATTGAGCTACTAGCCTGTCCTGCATCCAGCGTTCTTTCCGAACGCACATTCAGTGCTGCTGGAGGATTTGTCACTGATCACAGGGTGCGCCTGTCCACCGACTCGGTTGATCGACTGACCTTCATAAAAATGAATCAGTCTTGGATCACCACCAGCTACCAGGCACCTGAAGCGGATATAACTGAATAATTTATAATATCACATTCCTTCAAGACTGCCTATGCTGATGCTGAGTGACTGTCCTGTTATGTTCACTGACTATCCTCTTCCTCCTCCTCAATGATCCATTCCTTGATAGCTTGGAAGAACATTTTTGTTTCTGGGTGCCACCACACCAGTGCCTAAGGCACAATTTTTCAGCCCCTGTATAACAGGGGCGTGTAATTACAATTTTTAAAAAAAAAATGCTTCGCAACAGGTGTGACTGCTGTGCTCCAAGTAGAGTATCTGTGAGGGGTTGCAGTGTTGTGGCACCAGCACCGTTGCCTAAGACACAATTTTTCAGCCCTTATTTAACAGGGGCGTGTAATTACAATTTTTTTAAAAAATGCTTCGCAACAGGTGTGACTGCTGTGCTCCAAGTACAGTATCTGTGAGGGGTTGCAGTGTTGTGGCACCAGCACCGTTGCCTAAGGCACAGTTTTTCAGCCCCTGTTTAACAGGGGCGTGTAATTACAATTTTTTAAGCAATGCTTCGCAACATGTCTGACTGCTGTGCTCCAAGTACAGTATCTGTGAGGGGTTGCAGTGTTGTGGCACCAGCACCGTTGCCTAAGGCACAATTTTTCAGCCCCTGTTTAACAGGGGCGTGTAATTACAATTTTTTAAGCAATGCTTCGCAACATGTCTGACTGCTGTGCTCCAAGTACAGTATCTGTGAGGGGTTGCAGTGTTGTGGCACCAGCACCTGTGCCTAAGGCACAATTTTTAAGCCCCTTTTGGGTCGTGTAATTACAATTTTTAGTCAATGCTTTGCAACATGTCTCATTGCTGTGCTCAGAGTACAGTATCTGTGAGGGGTTGCAGTGTTGTGGCACCAGCACCAATGCCTAAGGCACAATTTTTCAGCCCCTGTTTAACAGGGGCGTGTAATTACAATTTTTTAAGCAATGCTTCGCAACACGTCTGACTGCTGTGCTCCAAGTACAGTATCTGTGAGGGGTTGCAGTGTTGTGGCACCAGCACCAGTGCCTAAGGCACAATTTTTCAGCCCTGTTCAGCAGGTGCATGCAATTACAAATCTTGATCTAATAACTCACAGCAGGGTCCATTCCTGTGCCCACCAAGAGTAACTGTGAGGGCTTACAGTCTTGTGGCAACACCGTCCACCACCATCATCACCACCGAAGGCCCAATTTTTCTGCCCTGTTCAACAGGTGCATGCAATTACAAATCTTGATCTAATAACTCACAGCAGGGTCCATTCCTGTGCCCACCAAGAGTAACTGTGAGGGCTTACAGTCCTGTGGCAACACCGTCCACCACCACCACCAAAGGCCCAATTTTTCTGCCCTGTTCAACAGGTGCATGCAATTACAAATCTTGATCTAATAACTCACAGCAGGGCCCATTCCTGCGCCCACCAAGAGTAACTGTGAGGGCTTACAGTCTTGTGGCAACACCGTCCACCACCACCACCACCACCAAAGGCCCAATTTTTCTGCCCTGTTCAACAGGTGCATGCAATTACAAATCTTGATCTAATAACTCACAGCAGGGCCCATTCCTGCGCCCACCAAGAGTAACTGTGAGGACTTACAGTCTTGTGGCAACACCGTCCACCACCACCACACCACCAAAGGCCCAATTTTTCTGCCCTGTTCAACAGGTGCATGCAATTACAAATCTTGATCTAATAACTCACAGCAGGGCCCATTCCTGCGCCCACCAAGAGTAACTGTGAGGGCTTACAGTCTTGTGGCAACACTGTCTACCACCACCACCACCAAAGGCCCAATTTTTCTGCCCTGTTCAACAGGTGCATGCAATTACAAATCTTGATCTAATAACTCACAGCAGGGCCCATTCCTGCGCCCACCAAGAGTAACTGTGAGGGCTTACAGTCTTGTGGCAACACCGTCCACCACCACCACCAAAGGCCCAATTTTTCTGCCCTGTTCAACAGGTGCATGCAATTACAAATCTTGATCTAATAACTCACAGCAGGGCCCATTCCTGCGCCCACCAAGAGTAACTGTGAGGGCTTACAGTCTTGTGGCAACACCGTCCACCACCACCACCACCAAAAAGGCCCAATTTTTCTGCCCTGTTCAACAGGTGCATGCAATTACAAATCTTGATCTAATAAATCACAGCAGGGCCCATTCCTGCGCCCACCAAGAGTAACTGTGAGGGCTTACAGTCTTGTGGCAACACCATCCACCACCACCACCACCAACAAAGGCCCAATTTTTCTGCCCTGTTCAACAGGTGCATGCAATTACAAATCTTGATCTAATAACTCACAGCAGGACCCATTCCTGCGCCCACCAAGAGTAACTGTGAGGGCTTACAGTCTTGTGGCAACACCGTCCACCACCACCACCACCACCACAAAGGCCCAATTTTTCTGCCCTGTTCAACAGGTGCATGCAATTACAAATCTTGATCTAATAACTCACAGCAGGGCCCATTCCTGTGCCCACCAAGACTAACTGTGAGGGCTTACAGTCTTGTGGCTACACCAACATCTAATGGGGAAAATTTCTGCAGAGTATATACGGCAGGCCCCTACTTTCAAACATCCAACTTACAAACGACTCCTACTTGCAAACGGAAAGACTAAACAGGAAGTGAGAGGAAATCTACCCCTAGGAAGGGGAAATTCGATCCTGTTAGATTTAATTTGGGAAAAAGGTATCTCCTCTCTACTGATGCTTTATCACCAATCCTTGTTTCAATTAAAACCCCACTTTTCCAAAAACATTTGTCATTGGGACGGAAAGTGAGGTGAAATGTTCTGAACAGATGTGCAAAGACAGCAAATGTTACAGGGGTGATAACCCCTCCCTATGTTCTCCAAAAAGCTTAAAAATAGATTTTTTGGGGATGGAGCTACACTTCATAATGTACCTGTTCAGATTCTACTTAAGAACAAACCTACAGTCCGTGTCTTGTTTGCACCGCCTGTATACTGCTGTTCAGAGTATATAGGGTTGTAGGTATAGGGTTTTATTTTGGGTGCGGGGTCCCCCTTAATATCCATACAAGACCCAAAGGGGCTGGGGTGGGGGGGGGGGGGGGTGATGGGGTAGCCATGCCATTTTTCGCAAGGATTTTCAGCCATATGGCCAGGAAAAGACATGACATTAAAGCCGCAAGTGGTTTTAAATGGCTTCTTTTTTTCATTTACAAATGTCATTTTGTGCAGGGACAGTTCTAAACACGGGAAACACATGCCACTTCACAGGCATACTTTAGACACCCCCCAGGTACCATATTTAAATTAAAATTTCACTTTTTTTTTTCACTTTATGCATCATTAAAATGACTGCTCCCGAAAAAACGTTAGTTTTTAAAAGTTCTTTTTGCATTGATATATGTCCCCTGGGGCAGGACCCGGGTCCCCAAACCTGTTTTACATTAACATGCATATTGGCTGTTGTAATTAGCAATTTTGATTTCGAACGTTCGCGTCCATTGTAACGAATAGGGTTCGAAAATTTGCGCAAACTTTCGGTCCGTTCGAAGGTTCTGGTGCGAACCGAACCCGGGGGTGTTCGGCTCATCCCTACTCACGTGCAACATTGCTAGATCAGGGAAGTATTAGGGGGCTGAGGGGGGCTGCTGCATACAGAAGTTTTTTTTTTATCTTAATACATAGACTGCATTAAGATAAAAAAAAAAAAAAAACCTTCAGCTTTTAGAACAACTTTAATTGAACAAGTTGAAGTTAGAAACTGATTGGCTACCATGCACAGCTGTGTGCACCAGTTTTAGTAAATTTACCCCAATATGTATTGTGTAACAATTGTTCATGTTATTTTTTTTATTTTCTATTATTTAGCCATTAAAGGTTAATTCCCTGTACTGCTACTCTTCTCTGGAAACTTCTCTCCACAGCGTAGTCCTTAAAAGCATTGTGACAATGCTGACAGTTTGTCCTTGATTTAGACATACTTTATGTTATTAAATGTTTACACTATTTTCTCAGTTAACACTTTTTTCAAAGAGAGGTTTCTGGGGGTCCATAACCCCATGACATGAGTTACATCTCTGATCACAGGTGTAGAAGGAAAGGTGAGAAGAAAGTAAATGATATCCTAATATAGGAGAGGTGTCACCCTTCAATCAGAAATAATCCATAAAATATTTATCGGCGTATAACACGCGGCGGCGTATAACACGCACCCTTAAACCGAAGTTTAAGGAAAAAACTTTTAGGAGGTAAGTTTAAGGAAAAAAATTACATTTTAAATGCCCATCAATGCAGCCTCATCAGTGTCCATCTGCAGCCTTGCCCATCCATCTGCAGCCTTGCCCATCCATCTGAAGCCTTGCCGCCTTGCCATCCATCTGCAGCCTTGCCCCCATCTATCTGCAGCCTTGCCCCCATCCATCTGCAGCCTTGCCCCCATCCATCTGCAGCCTTGCCATCTATCTGCCTTCTTGCCATCCATCTGCAGCCTTGCCCCCATCCAGTGTCAATCTGCAGCCTTGAGGGAACGAGTGCCGCCGAGATACACAGAGCCGGATGTCCTGTGTACTCGGCTCCTCTCGCAGTCCCGCCCAGTCCGCCCCTTGGCCTGGCTCCTATGATGGACATAACACTAATCCAATGGGGGGGCTGTGCGTGACTTCGAACAGAGCCAAGAGGAGCCGAGCCTAGCCGAGTACACAGTACACTCGGCTATGTGTATTTCAGCGGCGCTCGCTCCTCTCCCCTCACAGTCAGCGGACATTGGCGTATAACACGCACCCACGATTTTCAGGGGAAAAAGTGCGTGTTATACGCCGATAAATACGGTAACTGTGTATGTACTATAGTATTTATCATATACAATATGTGAATTACATTATACAATATCCCTATTGGGTAATAATTATTGGGTAATTACATGCTGTAACTGATCTTTAACTTAATAGTAACTTATGGCTAAGAATAGGAAAAATATTAGCGAATCAATGATTTGTGTAGTTTGTGGATTGTGGTTTGTGGTGTTTATGAGCCTTTTGGTGGTCTTGTATTTCAGGAGCATTGAAGGCAGACAGAAAGAAAAGGACATGTGCTGAGCACCTTCGTAAATACAATGATGCCCTCTTTATTCATGACACTGTCAGAATGCAGGATGCCTATGAATTTCTGGATATGTTCTACATTGAAGAGAAGTTCATCAAGGCATCAGACGACCCCACTGATGTCTTTCTCTATCAGTTATTCAATGGTAAAGAGCATTAATATATTTATACATTATTTATATTTTGTGATATGTTGTTTTTTAAAGCATCAGTCCAACTGCTATCAGTTTTGGACAGACTTTAGTAAGTTTTATTACTTGCCAGCTACTCTCACAGTCCCTCTCTCCTGCATTATGTATGTGGTTTCAAGTTGAAGTTTAGCACACATTTTTTTCTGGTATACAGAGCTATACATCAGGGGTGTCTAATCTTTTGAACTTTTTGGACCACATAAGTGAAACCACTTCGGATGAGAATCCCTGCAATAAAAGGGAAAATTGTTATCAAATACTTACCGTAATTTTCCTTTCCTGGCCTATCCTCACGTCAGCACACAATGGGTTAACGCCCACTGGACCACCTCTTCCTAGCTAAATCCTGTATAATAATAATAATAAATAAAAGACAGCCCCTCTCCCACTGAAGTGTTCAATAACCTAGCCTGCGAAAGGTCACTAGGGATTGAGTCCAGTGCTGACGTGAGGATAGGCCAGGAACGGAAAATTACGGTAAGTATTTGATAACAATTTTCAGTTTTTCTGGCCCTACCTGGATATAACTAGCTGAATAAATGGGTGGGAGAGAACACATAAAAAGAAAGATTGAAGCACAAAGAAAGGCTGCTAAAGACAAAAATAATTTATATGTCTCGTCCCAAACTTTGCAGAACTTGCTGACCACACGCCTAGCTTGTAAATTCGAATGAAGAGCTACAGTAACTCTCACATATATGTTCCACTGAAATCCTGGCATAACTGCTGCGACTCCTCAGGTCGAAGGAGCTTGCACCTATTCCTGTGCAGAAGGGCCTAACTCCTGCATGCCGATCTAATCATCCTGGTAAACCAATAGAGATGACTTGAGAACCTGACGGCAAGATGAAATGTTTGTCCACTTTCCTGACATCTTTTGAATTGTACATATACATTGTTAGCAACTTGTCCATGTGTAAGGCCCCTTTCACACGAGGCGGATCCGCTTCCACGGAGTCCGTCTCTGTCCACCTGCTCAGCGGGAGATCTCTCCATTGATCTACGCTGAGTCGGCGGATAACAGGTCCCTCTCTGCTCACTGAGCGGGGAGGGGTTTGTTGAGCGCCGCTGCTTGCTATGGAGAAATCGGATGAAAACGGACAACGGCCCCCTCTACATATGGCCGGTGGCAGCATAGGCGGTTAGGCACCGGGCGCGCGGGTGGCTGGAGGTGACTAGCAGAGCTCCATGCTCGACTACCGCACTAGCTGCTCTTTAGTTGTGCATTCCCCACACAACCTGTGTCCTCTGCCGCTCCTCTGGGTCCCCCTCTCCTGCTCCATGCAGTGCTGCTCAGTCTGGTGTCTGTCCTCCCCAGTCCAGCCCCCTGAGTCCGGCACACACTGCACTGCATACTACTCCCGGGCAAACAAACTTTAAGCACACAGATGCAGTGCAGCCCTATGAGAGTCGGCTCCCCAAAGGACACCGCAGGCTTGTCTGCCAGCACCCTCCCTCCTCCCCATCATACACAGATGTTGACAGGTCTTTTTGGGAGATCTGTCCTGGGGACAGGGACCCCTTCTCACCTGGGGACAGGGACCCCATCTCCAATGGGGACCCCATCTCCCCTAGGAACAGGACCCACTTCTTTGTCCCTTATTTTGGTCTGATTTATATAGTTGTACTGTATAAAAAAAGGAATTTTTTGTCTTTCAAAAGGTGTTTTTCAGGGACCACTTCTCACCTGGGGACAGGGACCCCATCTCCAATGGGGACCCCATCTCCCCTAGGAACAGGACCCACTTCTCCCCAGAGGACAGGGACCCCATTTCCCTTGGGGGCAGAAACCCCTTCTAAAAAATAATAAAAAAACTGCTGATACAAGTGGTGGAACTACAGGGCTCACAAAGTCGTACCTGTGACCGAGCCCTGGAGTTCCACCACCGGACTCGGAAGGAAGGGCCTCGGCTGGGGTTCAGGGGGGCCCTTCATGGTTTCTTGCACCGGGGCCCTGAAGGTTCTAGTTACGCCACTGTCTTCCACCCATCTGCAGCCTGGAAAAAAGCATAAAGGCAGAGACATGTACTTTAATGGAGTTGTATTCCAGACCAACCTCTAGCGCTGATTGTAAAAATGTCCAGGATATTGGCTAGAGCTGGGGACACAGGAGAGAAAACTTTGTTGAGCAACCAGAACAAACTTCCTTCATATCCTCTCGTGTGTAGCGTTTATGATGAGAATCCCTGCACCTCTAGTCCAGCCAATTCAATAGCCAGGCTGTTTAAAGAGTCTAACTGGATTGGGGTGCTGCCATTTACGTTGGCATAAAAGATCTTGTTTGACTGGAAAGGGATTGGGGGTGCTAATGACATCTGGAGGAGCAATGAAAACCAAGGCCTCCTCGGCAGGTGGAAAGCATCTGTATAGCATAAACGTGTTCTGTCCAAATTTTCAGAAGAATCTTCATAATCAAGGACAACGGATGAAGACAAACACCAATGGAAAAACCCATGGCACTGTGATTCCATCTTCTATCACTTCACCTTTTATACACTGTTTCAAATACCGGAAGCCGGAGAACTACCACTGGAATGCCCCATAGAGCCAATACTAGTTGAGGTACTCGTAAAATAATTTGCCTAACTGATCTGTTAGTGGATCCTGCTTTCCCAGTAAGTAGACAGCCGTTAAGTGCCTGTAAGCAGCTCTCTGCCCAGCAAAAAGTTTATGTTGTGAAAAGTAACAGGAATAGACTTATGGGGCCCCTTTTACGACAATGTAGGCTACTGCTGTCTTGTTGTCAATCATCAACTTTACTCGGGCCCCTTGGAGAAAGATCCTGAAAGGCTTGCAATACTAGAAAAAACTGCCTTCCATTTAAGACAGTCAGAGCATTTGCATTCCACCAGGCTTCAATGGCCTTGGACTTGTATGCTCAGACTGGAGACAGACTGGCATCCACCATCAGAATTATTCCATCTCCTGGGCTGAGAGGCACGCCACAAAAGAGGAATACTGGTAATGACCAAAACTCCAGTTCTTGATAATTCATGCAGACACAAAGCCCTTCTGATCCATAGAGAGCCCATCCCATTAACCGAGGAAGGCAAATTGAAAATCCCCCATATGCCACCTGGCCCACTGGAGTGGTCGCTGTAAAAGGTCCCAATGGGGATAATACCCTAAACATCCCTCGCTGACCTAAATGCTGTATTCATGACTCTTCGTACACAGATTTTCATTTTGGAAATTTTGCAGTTTTGAAAAAACACTTGACTTATTCGGTTATGAAATACTACAAGATCCTTCATAGATTAACAAGGGGTTAACTGCTTTCCCTCTTTGTTCACTAGTCGACTGAACTTGGAAAAGGACTTCTAGGACAAGGTTGTGATGCTTTGCCAGCTCCTGGCTTACATGTGTGACAATCAGAAAGTTGTCCAAGTATTGGCAGAGCCTTATCCCCAAGGACGAATTACCGCCACCACTGCCACCAAACTGTTCAAATAGATTCTCGGTGCTGTGATGATTCAAAAGATGTCAAACACCTGAACTGAAAGTGACAGCCTGTCACTGAAAATCTCAGATGTCTCTGGTGTTACGCACTGATTGGTACATGGCACTCATGTTGTCTCTGGTCAGCCATTCCTCTTCAGTCACGGGGAAGCTCAGCTGGAGGCAGGTGCAGAGAGGTCAAGTAAGCAGCGCAGGCTTAAGGAGCAGTCCAGCTGCGGGTCCCACATGGACATGCTGCCAGCACGCATGCCTTGTACAGGTGGCACCTTAAGCCGGGTGCTGTCATCCGGTCGCTGCCGCCACCTAGAGGCCTCTACTGTCCCGCTCCCCGCACCTGCTGCCACCAGACTGGGAAGCTCTGTGATGAGGCCGCTATTCCTTGGGCAGTACCCGATTTGTCAGTTAGCCCCTGGGCCACACAGTCCGAGCGGCAGTAGGCGGAGCCACTCACGTCAACATCAGTGTTGGAACACAGGCAGATTAGGCTGCCACGAGGCCCCTGTGAGTGCAAGGCCTTAGGCAACCGCCTAATTTGCCTAATTAGAGAGCCGCCTCTGGGTCTTCTTATTAGATCTATCCCATTCTCCATCATTGAGCTTTTAACTAGTTCTCTGTCATTATGGGATAAGAAGGCCCTCCCTTTTTACATTTGGAAATATCTGCATGCTTTTTGCAATAGTTGGGCCTGTGTCTTGCCTGTGGCATGAATATTTGCCACATACTTTTCTCTACAGCTTCTAGGCTTTAGAATTTGTGCATCCGCTTCCTTATTAAATTGTCATTTGAGCCAATCCATCCAACTGACTTTCACTGTAGAATGCATGCAGGTCCAACATGCACCCTGGGCTGGGCAATTTCCTATTGCTCTGATTTGAACAGGTGTGCCATTGCTACATGAGCTGCTTAAGGAGCATGAACGCGGCCCTGAGCGGGAATCTGAGGAATGCACATTGTTCTGGTCAGCAGATGACCAGTGGTGGCTCTTATGTTTTCTGGAGTGTTTGCGTTTAGGACTTCTGCTTAAAAAAAAATGCAAAACGGCATACTTTGCGTTCCTTGAGCACTCTTTTAAAAACATGTCCCACGTTGCCAGCTCGTACCTTTTGCTAGTCTTCTGTGCCACTGACAGGTGTGGTGAGCTCATAGCTGCAAAAAGTATGGAAAAAAATCATATTTCTTTCACCAAAAAAAACAGGTACATTGTGCCTTTAAGACCCATCTGCTTTAATTCACTTAATTCAGAAGCAGTAGCAGGTGAGCCCAGGCAGCCCTTTCCAGAGACAGACAGGAGACACAGAATCTGAGACAAAACCAGTTAGACTGTCTAACCCCCAGCAATAGAGATGGGCTCTGGCATGTTCGGGATCTTAGTCCCAACCCATCTGCCTGATCCCGCCAGGAAGCCGACACTGCACGCGGCTAATCACAGGCAGTGAAACATTTCCTGATCTGTGCAGCTACAGGCCGGGAAATGTCCCACTGCCTGTGATTAGCCGCGTGCAGTGTCAGCTCCCTGGCGGGATCGGGCAGGTGGGATTCCCGAACATGCCCGAGCCCATTAATACCCAGCAACACACAGCACAGGAGGGAGCAAACAGCAACAAGTCTTTACTAGAAAACTTTCAGGACTTCAGAAAGAAGGAGAGAAACCAGTTCCTCTGTCAGCTCTAATGCTCAGTACACACGATCAGAAAATCATACAAAAAATTACGATTTCGGAGCGATCATACCATAATCTGATTGTTAGTACAGAGCTTTCGAGTGCCGATATTATTTGATCAGACATGCACGAAACAAAATGTATACGATGCCAGATCGTACGATTTTCGTTTAATCAGTACAGCTGTCATTCGAAAATGCAATACAAATGCATTACAACACATGACATCACTTCAGAATTTTTATTCTGTTGTACGAGAATTTTCGTGACTTTAGTAAACTCATCAGATTCGATCTGAGATTATCATGTAAAAAAAAAAAACGGAGAATCATTCATCCGATAATCTCATTGTGTGTACCAGGCATGACTGTTTGTGCTGCTGCTTGGTGACTGCCGGTCACTACCCCGCACCACCTCGTCTCCCTGCTCTCTGTGACATCATCTATAGTCACTCTCATACTGAAAACAAAGCCACGAGAGCAGTGCGGCATGCTACCTATACAAGACAGGAAAAAACCCAAGGGAGAGGCCAATGGCGACATTGCAGAGCTTAGTAATACCACACCTGTAGAATATTTGCGCTGTTTAAGCAACCTTGCCCGTGGCCCGGCACATAGGGCACACAGTTTCAGGCGGGTTTACATTCAACATTCAGGGTCTTCCAACTGCAGGAGAGGTTAAACCTGGAGGGGGCTGTGCGGTAGGGGGGGATATACTTGCAGCAACCAAAGTATTTACCAACTGCAATTAACAGGTGGCCTGGAGCATGACGAAAAGAATACTTCAGTGGGGGAGGGTCTTTTATTTAGCTAGGAAGAGGTGGTCCTGTGGGTTCAAGAGAAGGCATTAACCCATGTGCTGATGTGAGGTAGGGCCAGGAACAGGAATTATTTTGGGCTGCACATGGAATACTCTTAAGCCCCATACACACGGTCGGATTTTCCGATGGATTCTGTCCTATCGGACAATGTTGTCGGAAATTCCGACCGTGTGTAGACACCATCGGACAGTTTCCATCGGATTGTCCGACGGACAAAGTCCTATCTCCTGCTGGATAGATTTTTTGACAACAAAGTCCGATCACACCAAATCCGATTGTGTGTAGCGAATTCCGACGGACAAAGTGCTACGCATGCTCAGATCACATTACAAGACCAAAGCTATTGGCTACTAGCCTCTACGTAATCCCGTCGTAGGCAACAAACGTCACCACGTTCAGAATGATCGGATTTTCCGACAACTTTGTCCGACCGTGTGTATGCAACACCAGTGTCGGACTAAATCCATCGGACCAAATCCGATGGATTTGGTGGTCGGATTTTCCGACCGTGTGTATGGGGCTTAACAATAAGGATAGCCAATGAGCAGAAAATATTGGACAGTTCACAATTTAATGATCACTGATATAGATAATGTAGATATATAGATTTTGAGTCTTTTCAGTTATTGATATAGATAATATGAGTAATGAAACTTTTTTTTTTTTGCAATATTTTTTATTATAAAAGTAAAAGAGGGCAACATAAAGCTAGTGCTAGAATTAAAAAAATAATAGATAAGGGGATCTGATTTAAACTATATTTTATAGAGTAAACTCTGCGCTGCATGAAACTGATCATTTTTAAACCACCACTATTTACAATCCACAGGTGTGGTCACTAAAAAACAAGTGTTTTAAAACCCTATCCAATATGTGAGACTGCACTACAATATGAAAATATTCAAATAAATATATCAACAACTGAAATTACTCAAAACAGAAAATTTAATTTAAAAAATACAAAATATATGCAGTGTCTACAATTCTGTAATAGTATATAAAATGTTCACTTCTACTCCCTTCTTCTCGACCATCCTCAGTGACCGTAAAAGGTAACTGCAGCATCTGCCACACAAAAAGTTGAGCTGGTCACTTTCGCACTTTCTGCTCTCTCTGACATTCACAGAACTCGTCTTGCTACAAGCCCACAATGCATCACATTCTGTGAATGAGTAGTAGAATCCTGTCATTCAGCTACTCTACTGCTCATTCACAGAACATAATGCATTGTGGGGTTGTAGTAGGATGAGTTCTGTGTTCTGTGAATGTCAGAGAGCATAAGTGGAAAGGGGCGGTTCGCACAACTATTTTCTGAAGCTGCTGTTCACTTGTATAGCGGCAATAGACAGCAGCTGAGGACAGTAACTGTGGCTGTGGGGTAGACTGGTCTATCAGCAGATCTGGGCAATAAGTGCCTTCTAATACCACAAGCCAAAGAAAGCATGCTTCAGCCTACAAAACTCCTCAGCCTGCCTTAAAGGCAGGGCTCGAGTCCAGCGGGAACGCGTGGGAACGGCGTCCTTGCACTTTTTTCATAGCAGGAACGCTGTTCCCTCTCTTCTTTAGGACTAGAGCCGCCCGAGGCTCTAGATTTTAACAGGCAGAGTGGACCAAGTCCGGACCGCATCAATCATCTGTGCGGCCCCGCCGTGGTCACGCCATTAAAGCTTTTTTATTATCAGCTGCCGCTGCCTGCTAGCTCTGTTTTCCTCACAGAGCTGACATCGGAAGAGCAGCACAGCGATGCACGGAAGGCAGGGGCTGGCCCAGTTAACTGATTGGTTGATAGAACCGCTCTGCAGTCTATCAACCAATCAGTTAACTGGGGCAGGTCCCGCCCTCTGTCCATCCCTTTGCTGCACTTCCGATGTCAGCTCTGTGCCTCTGATGTCATCTGTGTCCTGTGTAAGGTAAGACAGAGGGCACTGTAATGAAGGACGGAGGGGGAAAGAATCAGAAACTGAAAGTAATGAGGAGGGGTGATATAAAAGGGAGGCAGGACAGGAATGTGAAGGGGGGATCTACAAAGGGGGTGAGGACAGGAATGTGAAGGGGGGATCTACAAAGGGGGTGAGGACAGGAATGTGAAGGGGGTGAGGACAGGAATGTGAAGGGGGGATCTACAAAGGGGGTGAGGACAGGAATGTGAAGGGGGGATCTACAAAGGGGGTGAGGACAGGAATGTGAAGGGGGGATCTACAAAGGGGGTGAGGACAGGAATGTGAAGGGGGTGAGGACAGGAATGTGAAGGGGGTGAGGACAGGAATGTGAAGGGGGGATCTACAAAGGGGGTGAGGACAGGAATGTGAAGGGGGATCTACAAAGGGGGTGAGGACAGGAATGTGAAGGGGGGATCTACAAAGGGGGTGAGGACAGGAATGTGAAGGGGGGATCTACAAAGGGGGTGAGGACAGGAATGTGAAGGGGGATCTACAAAGGGGGTGAGGACAGGAATGTGAAGGGGGTGAGGACAGGACTGTGAAGGGGGTGAGGACAGGAATGTGAAGGGGGGATCTACAAAGGGGGTGAGGACAGGAATGTGAAGGGGGGATCTACAAAGGGGGTGAGGACAGGAATGTGAAGGGGGGATCTACAAAGGGGGTGAGGACAGGAATGTGAAGGGGGGATCTACAAAGGGGGTGAGGACAGGAATGTGAAGGGGGTGAGGACAGGAATGTGAAGGGGGTGAGGACAGGAATGTGAAGGGGGGATCTACAAAGGGGGTGAGGACAGGAATGTGAAGGGGGGATCTACAAAGGGGGTGAGGACAGGAATGTGAAGGGGGTGAGGACAGGAATGTGAAGGGGGTGAGGACAGGAATGTGAAGGGGGGATCTACAAAGGGGGTGAGGACAGGAATGTGAAGGGGGGATCTACAAAGGGGGTGAGGACAGGAATGTGAAGGGGGGATCTACAAAGGGGGTGAGGACAGGAATGTGAAGGGGGTGAGGACAGGAATGTGAAGGGGGTGAGGACAGAAATGTGAAGAAGGGTGCTATAAAGAGGACAGGTTTAAATTTTAAAACTGGCTACTTGGTCATCTTCTAGTATGTCGCATTTGCAGTCTGGTCATCTCCTGTAGCATGTCGCATTTGCAGTCTGGTCATCTCCTGTAGTATGTCGCATTTGCAGTCTGGTCATCTCCTGTAGTATGTCGCATATGCAGTCTGGTCATCTGTAGTATGTCGCATTTGTAGTCTGATCATCTATTGTAGTATGTCGCATTTGTAGTCTGATCATCTCCTGTAGCATGTCGCATTTGCAGTCTGGTCATCTGTAATATGTCTCATTTGTAGTCTGATCATCTCCTGTAGCATGTCGCATTTGCAGTCTGGTCATCTGTAGTATGTCGCATTTGCAGTCTGGTCATCTGTAGTATGTCGCATTTGTAGTCTGATCATCTCCTGTAGCATGTCGCATTTGCAGTCTGGTCATCTGTAGTATGTCGCATTTGAAGTCTGATCATCTCCTGTAGCATGTTGCATTTGCAGTCTGGTCATCTGTAGTATGTCGCATTTGCAGTCTGGTCATCTGTAGTATGTCGCATTTGCAGTCTGGTCATCTGTAGTATGTCGCATTTGCAGTCTGGTCATCTGTAGTATGTCGCATTTGCAGTCTGGTCATCTGTAGTATGTCGCATTTGCAGTCTGGTCATCTCCTGTAGTATGTCGCATTTGCAGTCTGGTCATCTGTAGTATGTCGCATTCGCAGTCTGATCATCTCCTGTAGTATGTCGCATTCGCAGTCTGGTCATCTCCTGTAGTATGTCGCATTCGCAGTCACTGTATTTTCTGTGAAATATATATGCATATGAGCGTATCATTTATTTTTTTTATTTTTTTTGGTGGTAGAGTGGATCTTGGGTGGGAGTTCCCACACTTTTTTCCCCAGGACTTGACTCCTGCTTAAAGGATATGTATTGCAGGTAGTTAATCGCATTCAACTGGACTTGGACAAGTAGAAAACATGAAAGTGGCCACAGCGCACATTTTAATAAAAGCATGTATCCATTTATTGTAAACACTTACATTCAAGTAAACAAAGTTCTGCATGAGCTTGGGAACAGAGGAGAGCTGAGTGCATCACAGCCAGTGAACCGGCAAGCGTCTGTCATGCAGAAGATTCTGGACCCACCAAAGGGATGTGCGTCTATGAGCTCCTAGGACCAAGATAGCAGACATGGGGAAGTAAAGGGGCCTATACAATGTGTTTCAGAGGACCTGCCTCCTTTATCAAGTATGCCCAATAGTGAAGCAAGATTTTTCTCTATGGCCAGCCTAAAGTGATTGTAATGCTTTAATTTTTTTTCATTGAAATAATAAGCATGTTTTTCTTACCTGCTCTGTGCAGTGGTTTTGTAAAGAGCAGCCCAGATCCTCCTCTTCTTGGGTCCCACGCTGGCGCTGCTGGCTCCTCCCTCCTGTTAGGTGCCCCTCACAGCAAGCAGCTTGCTATGGGGGCCACCGAGCCAAGCCGCTGCTCTGTGTGTCCATTTACCCACGGAGCCATGGTTAGGCTCGCCCCCTCTGTTTCCTGATTGGCTCACTGGCTGTGACAGCAGGAGCCATTGCCAATAGCCAATCAGGAGTGCGAGTCCCCAGAGAGGGAAGGCTCTCGTGGACATCACTGGATCGAGAGGGGGCTTGGGTAAGTATTAGGGGGGGCAATAGAATGCATCAAGTTTCAAGGTACATGTTGAATGTCCAGGAACATGACAGAACCATAAAGTCTGGGGTAGGTGTTATTTGCCCTAATTACACAGGTGGAGGTCAAAATGCCTGGGTACAAATGTTAAATGTGAAGTATAGCCAAAGCTATTTTGGCTATACTTCTCCTGTAGGTCACAGGAGTGCAGTTCGTTCTGCACTCCTGCGACCCCTTTTCAGCCAACAATGAGCTAAAGTTTGCTGTTGGCTGACATCGCTGAGCCGGTTCAGGCTCTGAAAAGATCAAGACCATATGGTTGGAATCCACCCAGAACCCTGAATCAGCATCTGGCTCAGCCTCTCAGCAAACTGCCGAGAGGCTGAGCCAGCCCCTTCTGCCCGCTCCACAGCCCAGTGCTCCAGTGAGTGCTGGAGGAGCAGAGCAGAGAGCCGGACACTGACAGTCCCAGGTCTCTGCTCAGAGTGGAGGGGTGAGCTGAGCGATTAGGGATGTTTGATTGCTCGGTTCTCAGACAGCTGCAGAGCCAGTGGAGGACAAATGCAGCAGATGCAGGTTAGTATAATATATTTTTTTTTAAGGCCATACGTCTCTTTTAAAACAGTAATATACTGTATGAGGGTGAAGTAAGGTGTCGAAGGCCATCAATGCTTCTAATGCCGCATACACACGATCGGAAATTCGGCCAGAAAAAGACCAATGAGAGCCTTTGGTCGGAAAATGCGACCATGTGTATGCTCCATCAGACTTTTGCTGGTGGAATTCCCGCCAGCAAAATATTAATAGCAGTCGGAAATTTCGATCATCTGTAGCAATTCCGACGCGCAAAATTCACATGCTCGGAACTTATTGAACTTAATTTTCTCTGCTCGTCGTAGTGTTGTATGTCACCGCATTCTCGAGGGTCGAAAGTTCAGTGAACTTTTGTGTGTCCGTGTGCATGCAAGCCAAGCTTGAGCAGAATTCCGTCGGAAAAACCATCCAAGATTTTTCCAATGGAAATTCCGCTCGTGTGTACGCAGCATTATGGTTATTCCAGGATGACTTACTGTAGATATCCTTTTTCATGCCTCTTATGAAACAGTTGTCCCCTCTGTTGAAAATGTGCATTTCACTGTCCTCGTCCCTTTGACTTGTGTGTAATTAGACTGCTGAGTCTTCAGACTTTGTCCCCCTGTTCTGCCTAAAGGGGAGGAGCTACAATTGCAGTGTCCACACACCTACAGTATCTACAGGCTATATAAATAAAGAATTCTATGCTGTATTTATTAGTATACTAAGTCCATCCAAATTTCACTGCTTCTAACTTACTACACCCAATGGGGTTAAATTAAGAACAATAAAAGCAAAGCTTCCCAAGAGTAGAGACTAACAGGTAATAAAAAATTAAAAAACACACACTATATATATATATATATATATACAGTGGTGTGAAAAAGTGTTTGCCCCCTTCCTCATTTCCTGTTCCTTTGCATGTTTGTCACACTTAAGTGTTTCGGAACATCAAACCAATTTAAACAATAGTCAAGGACAACACAAGTAAACACAAAATGCAATTTGTAAATGAAGGTGTTTATTGTTAAAACATACTATAACTGTGGTTGTCCACACCTGAGTTCAATTTCTCTAGCCACACCCAGGCCTGATTATTGCCACACCTGTTCACAATCAAGGCATCACTTAAATAGGAGCTGCTTGACACAGTAAGGTCCACCAGAAGATCCTTAAAAGCTACACATCATGCCGAGACCCAAAGAAATTCAGGAACAATTGAGAAAGAAAGTAATTGAGATCTATCAGTCTGGAAAGGGTTATAAAGCCATTTCCAAAGCTTTGGGAATCCAGCGAACCACAGTGAGAGCCATTATCCACAAATGGCGAAGACATGGAACAGTGGTGAACCTTCCCAGGAGTGGCCGGCCGCCCAAAATTACCCCAAGAGCGCAGCGACGACTCATCCAAGAGGTCACAAAAGACCCCACAACAACGTCCAAGGAACTGCAGGCCTCACTTGCCTCAGTTAAGGTCAGCGTTCATGCCTCCACCATCAGGAAAAGACTGGGCAAAAATGGCCTGCATGGCAGAGTTCCAAGGAGAAAACCACTGCTGAGCAAAAAGAACATCAAAGCTCGTCTCAATTTCTCCACATCACATCTTGATGATCCCCAAGACTTTTGGGACAACATTCTGTGGACCGATGAGACCAAAGTGGAACTCTTTGGAAGGTGTGTGTCCAAGTATATCTGGCGTAGAAGGAACACTGCATTTCAGAAAAAGAACATTATATCAACAGTAAAATATGGTGGTGGTAGTGTGATGGTCTGGGGCTGTTTTGCTGCTTCAGGACCTGGAAGACTTGCCATGATAAAAGGAACTATGAATTCTGCTGTCTACCAAGAGATCCTGAAGGAGAATGTCCGACCATCTGTTCGTGTACTCAAGCTGAAACGAACTTGGGTTCTGCAGCAGGACAATGATCCTAAACACACCAGCAAGTCCACCACCGAATGGCTGAAGAAAAACAAAATGAAGACTTTGGAGTGGCCTAGCCAAAGTCCTGACCTGAATCCTATTGAGATGTTGTGGTATGACCTTAAAAAGGCCGTTCATGCTCGAAAACCCTCTAATGTAACTGAATTAGGACAATTCTGCAAAGATGAGTGGGCCAAAATTCCTCCAGGACGCTGTAAAAGCCTCATTGCACGTTATCGTGCAAACGCTTGGTTGCAGTTGTTGCTGCTAAGGGTGGCCCAACCAGTTATTAGGTTTAGGGGGCAATCAGTTTTTCACACAGGGCCATGATGGTTTGGATTTTTTTTCACCTTTAATAATAAACACCTTCATTTACAAATTGCATTTTGTGTTTACTTGTGTTGTCCTTGACTATTGTTTAAATTGGTTTGATGTTCCGAAACACTTAAGTTTGACAAACATGCAAAGGAACAGGAAATGAGGAAGGGGCAAACACTTTTTCACACCACTGTATATACACACACACATATATATATATACTGTATATATAACTCTTCACTTATTGCACTTTCTGGGACAAATTTCTTTGGAGTTTGGATTGAGAAAGCACAACTTAAAGACAAATTAAATTAAAAAATAAAAACCCTTCAAGATTTAAAAAGTAAAAGTGAGCTAGTAAAGATAAGTGAACGGAGGTATCAACAGCAGAAACATTTGGTAACAACAATACCACAGCCAATTAGAACAGAGGAGAACCTGAACCCAATAGAATGATTATGTAGTGTACAGACAACATTGAAACATGGAATATCTTGGATTTATTAGACACTAATGGACGTAGAGGGAAAGGGAAGACCCCCATTTACTGGAAAATGGGAAGGGGAACTGGGAGCACAGATGGATGACCAACAGGTGGTCAAAGTGATGAGTGGGGTACACGAATACGCTACTGATATACAAACTATAGAAATGATTTGCATATGCTTAGCTAGATGGTATCTAACACTTGAGAAAGTCCAAAGACAACAACAGGAAAAATCCCCACTATGTTGGAGAGGATGTAACCAAATAGGCAACATGGTGGGATATATGGTGGGATTGTAACAAAATAAAGGAATTCTGTCAGGAGATACAATACTATATAGGGGAAATTTAGGGGAAGGAGATCTTTAGAGCCCTTTCACAGTGACAGTGCGGCTGCGTTAGCGGTAAAGCGCTGCCAGTTTTAGTGGCGCTTTACCATCGTTTTGGAGGAGCTTTTTCGTCCGCTAGCTTTTAACCCACGCTAGCAGCTGAATAAAGGGTTAAAAGCACCCGCAAAGCACTGCTGCCGAGGTGCTTTGCAGGCGCTTCGACAGCGATGCCCATTGATTTCTAAGGGCAGGGGCACTTTAGGAGCGGTGTGTACACCGCTCCTAAAGCGCCCCAAAGATGTTGCTTTCAGGACTTTTGTGACATCCTGCCAGCGCAGACCCCCAGTGTGAAATCACTCAGGCTTTCACACTGGGACTGCAGATGAGGCATTTTCCAGGCGCTTTGCGCTATTTTTATCACTAAAGCGCCTGCAAAAACGCCTCCAGTGGGAAAGGGGTCTAAAAGATCAATGGACATGTTTATTTAATAGAACAAGTAGTACAAAAAACAATACAAGAGAACAATGATCCCATACTTATTGAATGGAAGGGAATAATACCTAAAAAATGGTTAGACCCAGAAAAACCTACTATAAAAGAATGGTTTGAGAGAATAGATTACATCTATAAAATTGAATATTTAGGTAGCAGAGAAGAAGGCCAGGTAGAAAGATTTAATATTGTATGGGGAAAATGGAGTTTACGAAAACTAGAAGTACACAGAAAAATGGATGTAATAGGCAGTGGAAAGGAAGAAGAGAAGCGGGAGGGGAGAAGACGAAGAGAGAGACAAGAGAGACCTACATAGGGGAGGGAGAGGGGGTAGATAACATTTATACAAGTGTAGCACTGACCCCTGATGGAGCTGCTGGTTTGATTTGGGCTTACCGTTACCTCACCTGTTGTAGCTCCATCTTGGGGATCCCCGTGGAAAGTAACCCAGAGAAAAGGTTGAGACTGACACTGAATCCTCTTTCAGGGTATTTATTCAGAAAATAGAACACAGTCTCTTGATAAAGGGTAGAGGGTTTAGGGGTGAGTTCAGGTACTTAGAATGTAGGGCGAAGATATCAGGTGAATCCAAAGAATAAACTGTTTCACAACTGGATTCAGCACCCCCGGATAGGTCTCTCTCACTAGGCCTAGCAGCCGGTAGGATACTCAGTACAGTCTCTGCCACAGACTTGTAGTTACAGTTTAACGTCACTGAGGTATTAGATGAACTTTAAAGAACTGTCATACGGTACCAGGTTCTTTCAGCCGATATGGCTATACCATATGAGGGTTGATCCAGGTTGCGTCCTTCAACTAAGCCTCCAGGCTCCTTCAGAGAAGCCAGCCTTGTGCATGGCCTTCTCCTGAAGGGGTCCTCCCCTGGGGTTCCTCAGTTTCTGGGCCTCTCCATTCCGATGAGACGGCACGGGACCTTCCTTGGATCAGTAGGCTCCGAAAGCCACTCTGGCCTACCCCTGCAGTTACATTGCCACAGGATGCATGGTTCTCACCCCAGGCCAGGAGGGCCATGAGGAGGGGTCAGGAGAACCACCAGAACCGCGCAGACAGGAAAAGCTCTTTTCTGTTCACATGGTCTCGGTACCTTAAATACCCCCCCCCCCTCCCCAGAATGCACAGCGAGAGAACACTCCCACTGGACTGGTTCCGAGAGGTAAGTGGCATTTAAAACATCCAGCTAGACTGCTTTCTACTCTTGCCGTCGGTGACAGCGACATCTACGTTCAAGGAGAACCCAGTGCAACCCAGCTAGACTGGTACTGAAACCAGAAATTTTAAAAGAATCATTCTGAAGCCCAACTGTGGCTTCAGGCAACTTAACTTTCAAAAACAATAGCGCCTGCTCGTCAGGAGCCAGCGCTACACAAGGTAAAGGGGTTTTTCTTATAATTGTGCCTATTTAAATAATGTATTGTATACTGTATACAGTAAATGTTGTTTAAAATATAAAAGCAAATAAAGTTTAAAAAAAAATAAAACACTATAATTAATCTAGGTCATTATTTTTATTACGTAGTTATTCAAATTTGTTATTTAAGATGTATATAGGATTTAGACATTTTTTTTGCAATTTTTCTTAGCTCATTTTTAGCCATTTATTTATTTTGCTTTTACAGATAACAGTGACCACCTGCTAGAATTGAGCAGAGACCAGAACAATGAAAATCCCAAGCTAAAAAGGCTTGAAGACATTCTCAAGGAGCACTTCCAGGCCTCGCTGTGTTCCCGCGGGATCATCTTCACTCGCACTCGGCAAAGTACCCACTCCCTGCACAACTGGATCACTAGCAATTCCACGCTCAAGGAACGGAATATAAAGAGTGCAGCACTAACTGGAGCTGGCTTCAGCAATCAGACCAAGCACATGACACAGGTATTGAAGTAGTTATGTAGTTATGTAAGACATTATAAACAAAAAAAAAATATGTTTATTGTTTTAGTACTAACACATTGCCTTGGTCCAAAAAAGACATAGGTCTGTTTATGAAAAACATTCATTGAAATTTGTGCAATATGTTTACATCATATGATCTTCAGCTTCATCTAATAGCCATAATGCAGTATTTTCCTGAACTACCGCAATTTACCACCTGTTGGTGGTCCTGGCTCCTTCTCCTGCCAAGTGCCCCAAATAGCAAGACTCTTGCTGTGGAGGCACTCGAGCAGGCTCGATCTGCGCTCTGTGTCCATTTATAAACAGCACAGCTCGGCCCCACCCTCCGCTCTCTCCTTATTGGCTCACTGCCTGAGATTGACAGGAGCAATGGCTCCCGCTGCTGTGTGAGCCAATAAGGAGAAAGAGACACGGGAAAGCTGCTGCGCTCATGCACATCACTGGATCGAGATGTGGGTTAAGGTAAGCATTAGGGTGCGGGGGCTGCATGCAAGGTAAAAAATAAATAAGATTGTGCCTTTAGAACTACTTTAAGACATTCGCACAGAATATTTTTATAGACAGATCCATTGACTAGTTTTGTAGCGTTATTACCTAAAGTGATTTGGCATCATCATAGTAATGTAATCGGATCATCATTGTGTTAGTCCAGCGTCTTCATGCTGATATTGTTTTGCAATTTAAACACTTTAACTCTTAATCCCAGGGCTAAATCTATTTAAATTGCCTTTGGTTAAAGTAATATTTCATATTCATAATCTGTGTTCACAGAATGAGCAACAGGAAGTCATTGAAAATTTTCGTAAAGGCTCGCTAAACCTGCTTATTTCGACCAGCGTTGCAGAGGAGGGCCTTGATATCCCACAATGTAATATTGTTGTGCGTTATGGTCTTATGACTAACGAAATAGCCATGGTGCAGGTAAGATATCACTGCAGCAAGTGTGATGTAGAAAATTGTGAATCTCTAGAGAAGAATCCAAAAAAAGCATGCAAGCTCAGGTCAAATATGTTTGTAAAATTCAAAAAATATTTTTTTTTTATTTAATATCCTTAAAATAATCAAATTAATAATAATAAACAAACCCTCATTAGATAATTTTCAGACAATTAATTGAAACAGAAAACAAAGAACAAACGAAAAACACTCACTGTGTTCATTCAGAAAAGGAAGGGGCCAGTAAACTTGACATATTTACAGACCCCTTCCCCCGCTCTCCATCCTGAAATGATCCCCAGCAGCAGCCAGCATTAGGGAGAGGAGGAGGAGTTTGGGGGACCAAGGTAGCATATAGGGGGCCTGGGCAGCAGAAGGAAGAGGATCCTGGACAGAAGGGGCCACGGCACTGATCCCCAATAGCTCACCCCTGCAGCAGCTAAAAGCAAGTGTAAAGGAGAGGAGAGGCCGGCTTTCAGCTGCTGCAGGGGGGAGCTACAAGAGATCAGTTCCAGTAAATGCCGCCACCCCTACTCCTTCGTGTCAGCTACCCGGGCCCCCCTTTTAAACTGATGGGGCCAGGGCCCTGTACAAGGTGACCTGTGGCACTCCCTTATCAGTGGCCATGGCAGTGAGCCTCTTATCACATGGGAATAAGTGCTGTGTCAACACTGATTTGGGGGACCCCATCCACAATCATTCTATGCCGCGTATTGTTATCAGTACTTTATGTATACTCTTTGCATGCATACAAAAGTTAGTGTTATGCCGAGTACACACGATCGTATTTTCCGACAACAAATGTTGGATGTGAGCTTGTTGGAGGAAAGTCCGACCGTGTGTATGCTCCATCGAACATTTGTTGTTGGACTTTCCGCCAACAATTGTTCGAAAGTATTACCCTGATGAAGTCACGTGACCGTGACGAACAAGCGTCGGGACTCTGAGACACCGGAAGTGACGTTATCGAGCTCGCCGCTCGTTTTTACACAGCACTGTATTATTGATTTAAATGTGAGTACCTGTCTTTGTTCACTTATTACTTAATAAAAATTGTGATACAATACTACACTATTGGGGCATCCTTCTTATTTCCTTCCCTGTCACCCATGGTCTATTGGCGAGGTGGATCTACTTCAGACTATGCCAGGAATTTAAAGGGGAACGCCACCGCTACACATTGACCATAAGCAAGCTGTACTGACCGGAAACACCAGGACAGGATGCCAGGGGACCCCCAAAGGCTTCCACCCCCAAAAGGCACATATTTATATGCTGTTACCTTACAGCTGTAAGGTATGGGGACATCTATACACCACTCAGCACAGAGGATATAAGAAGTCACCCAGCACCAGCACTGCATTGCCAAACAAAGCACCAGCACCAGCACTTTATTGCTTATAAAGTCACTTTATATTTGTGGTTACAAGTCACGTTTATTGCACTTCACCCATAACAAAATAGGAACCTGTCACTGACTTTTTTTTGCAAACTGTCACTGTTAATATTTTCATTTATATATTGTATATCACTATTTGGACGTCATTTATGCTCATTTACGTTTATTTATTTATTCACCTTTGGTTTTAGTTCACCAACTTTATATATATCTACTCGCATATTTTTAGGAATTTATTTGCATTTTTAGGAATTGTATGAATTTTATGGATGTCATGGTTATTATGTGATACCTGTACTTCACGTCTGTAGGCCTGGTCACTACCAGCACTCCAATTTGTTGCTTCATTTATAGCACTTTGCACTTTACGTTGTCTTTTTAGCGCACCACTACCTCTATATTCTGTTTATCAAGTATTACTTTTTAGTTATAACAGCAGCTGCCTTTATTATATAATATATAACCCCATAGGTGTGGGGCAAGGGTATATGCTCAACAGCATATATATTTAACGCTGGTTTATCTTGTATAGATTTAACTTCACGCAGCCATGGATGTTTATAACATTTTTGATTTTGTCACTAACAAAAAGGTTGATATAGATAATATATTTTCGGGTGGAAGAAACACAATAAACAAGGATATGGAACAAATTTTTAAATCCCAAAAACAAGCCATGAACAAACAGATCCAGACATGGTGGGACATTTTAACAGAAATATATGAAAGATAACATTACCCCAAGGAGGCTTAGATGGTATCTAGCACCAAACGATAGGATGGAAGAAAGGGAACTAGCGGAGGAATGGTATCAATTTTTCCAATCAAGCGAAAAGAAACTTTTGGAAATTATGGTCATAAGGCGTAGACAAAAATTAGTAAACATCAATACCACTATCCAAAGTCTAAAAGAACAATTAAGTCCCTATGTAGATACGGCAGAATATAAGGATAGGTACAAGCAATTAAAAGAGTTTTTGGACAAATTGGATGAGGACACCCAACTTAAAAAGATAAAATAATATCAGAGGGACATAGTAGATTTTCAACAACATTTAGTATACAAATGGCAGGAACAAAGGGATCAAACAGCAGTGGGATCAAGGGCATCTTCGGTAGACAAAGAATCAACCAATCATACATATTGTGGTGCTCAACATACCCCCATACCCCCCAGAAAGGATAACATACCCCCCAGAAAGGATACAGATCCACAAAAAAGTCCATCTATGATGGGTAAGGGACCGCCAAACAGGTCCGATTACACACAACCACCGTACAAACCTCAAACACCCCATTATCCTGCCAAATCTAACACTCAATATAATGTACCCACATATAATTATTACAGGCCATTAGAATATGAACAAGGAGGAGATTATTATTATCAGGATAGGCGGGATATTCCCAGGGGGAACCATTGGGATCCTCCAGGGAACCCCCATCATTTTAGGGGTCACAGGGGTTGGTCACGACCCAATTATGGGAGAGGGAGGGGGAGTTATTGGCAGAACCAGCATCCACCTCCACCTGTCAGAAGTTACGAGGGGAGAGGAGATACAGAGGGTGCAGTGGTGGTCGCTCCAAAAAGAAAGCAAGAAAACTAGGAGAAGGAATTTTTTTATCTAACAGACATTGTTTTTATGGAAAAAGAATTACAGGTATTAGACCTGGGTCTGAAATTGGCCCTTGATAGGTATTTTGATGAGTTTAGCACATTTATAGACATACATAAGTTCATACGCAAGCTGAATATAAAGAAGGATTTTGTCATCAGTACTGTACCATCTAGGGAGGATGAATCAGTTAATCAGCATAGTGGCCTGAATAAGTCCAAAAATTAATCCAAAAAATCATCTGATGACTTCATTGACACATTCAAAAGTATTATTAATATGAATGTCTAGATGCACATATCAGATGGCCAAATGACTTCTGGAGGCAAGGATATGGAACACATTTTTAAATCCCTAAAACAAGCCATGAACAAACAGATCCGGACATGGTGGGACAATTTAACACTAGAGAAATATATGAAAGATAACAAGCATACTTTTATTTCAGAAATAACTTTTACAAACTTATTGTAATTTTGCAGGGGTTCTAACACACACCATGCAGTTGGGTGGCCAAATAACTTTTGAGGGCAAGGGAAGCCTACTTTTATTTCAGAGATAATTTTTACAAATGTATTGTCATTTTGCAGGGGTTCTAACTCACACTATGCAGTTAGCAATGGAATACATTAATTTGTTTAACATTGATCTAGACATCAATTGTTTTATTACGAATCATTAATATGTATGACTAGATGCTCATATCAGGTGGCCAAATAACTTCTGAAGGCAAGGGAAGCATACTTTTATTTCAGAACTAACTTCTACAAACTTATTGTAATTTTGAAGGGTTTATAACACACACTATGCAGTTAGCAATGGAATGCATTAATTTGCTGACACGGGGACCAATCTCTGAGAGAATTCATGGAGGTAATAGAATTATAATGATATTCACAATATTTGAAATAATACACACAATTTGATGGCATATGCAGGGGTTCTAACACATATATAGTTAGACAGGAATGAATTACATTTATTTGCTACATGGGGACATTTGTGTATCTGTCCACTACATGGTGCAACAACCATGGTTGGAGATTGAATTATACATGTAACCTTAGTGGGGGTTCATCCAATTTCAGGTTTATGAAACAATAAAAAAAAAATAAAAAAATTGAATTTCAATACCAACAATTTTAATATAATTTATTTAATTTTGTAGCCAGCAAAGGGTTGATTGGAACATATTGGGGCTGCGCATGTCCATTGGGGCAATTGGAGCAGTCCAAGATGGCTGCCTGATGTGTGCACCTGGATTATGTGTGGGATGGAAGATGGAGCACATGACAGGGTGCAAGGCATATAAAATAGAGTCACGCACCATGCTCTCTAGCGTCTGATGACGTCATACCAATGACGAAACGCGTCAAGACGAGTCAGCTGAACCAGGAGGACTGTTTTTTGGTTACAAAGCCTTTATATTTTTTAAACTTTGCATTGAAAACTTTTTGCAACTGTCTTGCAGCCTTTTGTCTAATGCGAACCATGTTTTTATTGATGTCAGTTTTTAAATAGAAGCATTGGGGCGTTTTTTTCCCTTTTTCCACTGTTCATTGTGTCACATTGCTTGTGGCATTACATTTTGGTCAGGCAAAGACAACATGGTTCTCTGGAGGAGGATCAGCATCTGGTCATCCCACAAGTCGGATCTAGCTCGGTTCCCTGCTGTGCAGGAGGGAGGAGGAGCGTTGGTGGAAGCCCATACCTGAACCATCTGGTGTGCAGGGAGGATGAGATATCCCGGCTGAAGATCTGCAGTTGGTCACAGGGACCATGCAAGCCCAATTTGACTCCTTCTGTCATAAGGCAGAGAGGGTCAATAGGATCTGGTGAGTAGGGACCAAGATCCCACTTTTTTGGAAGTCATGCACAACAAAAATGTGTGAATAGTAAGGGTGCATGCGGTTAATATATAATCACATAGGTGTGGCGTGGGGTTATATGGTCAACAGCATATATATTTAACAGGGCAATATTAGAAGAAAATCTGTAATACCCTGTACACACAATAGGATTTTTCCTAGCAAAAAAAAAAAACCTGCAGAGATGATCAAATACCACCAAAAGAAAGCTCTATTTGTGGAAAAAAGGACGTCAATTTTGTTTGGGTACAGCGTCTCAGGTAAAGCGACGCAGTGCCATGTCGCAAAAAATGCTCTGGACATTGAGCAGCCAAATCTTCCGGGGCTGAAGTGGTTAATGTAAGCTGTAAGCAACAAACACATACTGGAAATATAAAAACACTTAACTTTAATGCCCCGTACACATGGTTGGACATTCCGACCACAAAATCCGTCTGATTTTTTCAGACGGATTTTGTCCGAAACATGTGTTGCATACACACTGTCGGACAAAGTTGTCGGAAAATCCGATCGTTCCGAATGAGGTGACGTACAAAACGTACGACGGGACTACGTAGAGGCCAGTAGCCAATAGCTTTGGTCCCCAAATTTATTCTGAGCATGCGTGGCACATTGTGCGTCGGAATTCTATACACACGATCGGATTTTGTTGTCGGAAAATTTAAGGTCCTGCTCTCAAATTTTTTCCGTCAAAATTTCCGACCGTATGTAGGGGCATAAGAGAGCAAATTTTTCAAGGATGAGGGCTGCTCTCCAAGACTTATGCCCCGTACACACGGTCGGATTTTCCGACGGAAAATGTCCTATCGGACCATGTTGTCGGAAATTCCGACCGTGTGTGGGCTTCATCGGACTTTTTCCGTCGTAATTTCCGACGGAAAAAATTTGAGATCCTGCTCTCAAATTTTCCGACAACAAGGTCCTATCGGACTTTTTCCGATCGTGTGTAGCGAATTCCGACGGACAAAATGCCACACATGCTCAGATCACATTACAAGACCAAAGCTATTGGCTACTAGCCTCTACGTAGTCCCGTCGTACGCAACGAACGTCACCACTTTCAGAATGATCGGATTTTCCGACAACTTTGTCCGACCGTGTGTATGCAACACCAGTGTCGGACAAAATCCGTCGGAAAAAATCCGACGGATTTTGTGGTCGGAATTTCCGACCGTGTGTACGGGGCATTAGACCGGGAGGGAATATTGGCATTGAAGAACACAGAACAGAAATAGGTATTCTTTAACCACTTGCCTACCGTGCACTTACACCCCCTTCCTGCCCAAGCCATTTTTCAGCTTTCAGCGCTGTCACACTTTGAATGACAATTACGCGGTCATGCTACATTGTAGCCAAACACATTTTTTATCATTTTCTTAGGTGGTATTTAGTGATGGACGAACTTCCGACGGGACGTTTCGTGAACGCGATCTGCGAACGTGCCAAAATGTTCGCAAACTGCAGGTTCGCGGAGGGCCCCATTGACTTTAATGGCAGGTGAACCTTAAAAACCTCCAGGTCATATTTTCAGCCACAAAATACTTACTAGCTGTGCACACATAGTCCCACAACATGGACACTGACACACCAGAAGTATTAAGTGAATCTGGGATCGACAACGACAAGCATTCTTTTTTTATCTGTGAAATTTTGTCAATTGAAGGCCATGGAGGAGAGGCAAGGTCAGGCCAGGCTATGAAGGGGGTGCAGGAGATGATCAGTGCCACAGTCAGGGCAGCGCAGTCGTGTGCCAGTGCCCTGATTACATTCCTAATTGTCCCCCTGTGAGGAGATGCCGCTGATCGGCTCTCCTCTCCTCACACTCTGTCAGTGTGAGGCGAGGAGCACCGATTACCGGCACTTCCTTGTTTACATGTACACAGACACAGCCAATCACATTTTTAAAGAGCTGTGTCCTAGCAAAACAGCGGGGCCACAAGAGCCACGCTGCTGGCACGCAAGAGTGGCCATTCTGGGACGCCATCATATGATGTTGTCCCAGAACAAGAGCCGCACCGCACCGCCCCGCTGCCCGGTGTCATTTGACCGTGGGCGGGTGGTAACCAGTCTATGTATGTGAACTCACTGCAAAGTATATTCCCATAGGCAAAAATTTTAAAAGGCTAAAAATAAAACCTCTATGGCTCATGGCCAAAGTCAAAACCGCTATATATAATAAGAAAAGAGTTTTTAAAAACTATAAAAATGAAGGAACACTATCATTCTTTTAAATGTTACAAAGAATATAACAGAATATGGAAAAAGGAAATCAAGGACGCAAAAATTCAAAACAAATGATAGAGAGTACGAAAAATCCAAAGAAATTCTTCAAATATATGAATAGTAAAAGGTCAGGTCTGAGCATGTAGGCCCTTTACAAAATAATCTAGGGTGGGTGACTGGGGACAAAGAGAAGGCAAATTTATTAAATATTTTCTTCAGCTCTGTGTATACAAAGGAGCATGGGGGAGCTCATGTCCATAATGGGGATGATATTAACACCCAAATGAATCACTGGCTCAAAATTGATATGGTCCAGAAATATTAAGACGAAAAAGGTGAATAAAGCACCAGGACCAGATGGCATACACCCAGGGATCTTAAAAGAATTGAGCTCTGTAATTTCACAGCCATTGTTTTTAAGTTTTAGGGACTTTTTCATGACTGGCATAGTACCACTGGATTGACATAAGGCCAATGTGGTGCCTATATTTAAGAAAGGATCAAAGTCTTTACGATCAAAGTCTTTACCAAGTAACTACAGACCTGTAAGTTTAAAGAGGAAGTAAACCCTCGCTAATAAAAAAAAAAAAACACCCTGCAGAACAAAGGCATAATGAACTAGTATGAATAGCATACTAGCTAATTATGAAATACTTACCTGAGATCGAAGCCCCTGAAGCGACCCTCGTTCACCTCCTCCGTCGCTGCCATGATACCCGGAGTGACTTCCGGGTATCGCTGCTCTAGCGCTGTGACTGGCCGGAGCAGCGATGACGTCACTCTGGTGCATGCGCGCGGGAGCTGTCAGAGACGGCATGATTGCCTTCACTAAGGGCACGCTTAGTGTGCCTGCACCATTGCCTATGGTGCGCATGCACCGTAGACATCGGTGCCCGTTTTTAGGAAAATATCTCCTTAACCGTGTAGGTTAAGGAGATATTTATTGCACCTACAGGTAAGCCTTAATCTAGGCTTACCCGTAGGTTAAATAATAATAAATATAGTGCGGCGCTATTGATGATGAATGTGAATTCACAATCAATGAGAACTGCAAGAAAAGCATTTACAGTATCCTGATTGTGATATATAAATATAGTGAAATATAATAAAGCGATCAAGATTGACTATATCAAAATTATGGTGAATAATATAAATATATCATATAGAATGAAGGCACAACTCTATATATATATATTTATGGTTGAAGCCCTATGGCCGATACGTGTCTGAAGAGGAATAACTTAACCATAAGATCTACAACATGAAAAAGGGGGACCTGAAGTGTGCCTTGGTCTAATGGACGGTATGCCAAAATAAGGGGGCAAAAACTGAGGTAGGGTTTGAAGATGTTTATTGACTTTTAGCATTGTCTACTGCGTGAGTTGGGCGAAGGCCAGTGACATTTCCACCTGTGGGTCATGTATATACCGGGTGAAGCAGGCTGACTTCCATCTGCCGAGTCTCTGGATGATGTGGCCTGGGACCCCATGCTGTGAGGTGGTTGAGGCGGCCCCGATCCGAAAAGAGTGACCGGAGTATTCGCTGGGGTTGAGGCATAGGTTGCGGAGGAGAATCCTTACGTGTGTCATGAACTGGCAGGTGCTTAGGGGTTTGACTGGGAAAGGCAGAAGGGGATCGGTGTCCCTTTGTTCTGGCAGGAGTGAGAGCAGGCAGTTGAGAACCGTCACTGGGCACCAGGAATTGCCGGTTCTGTATAGATGGATGTCCACCCCGTGGCCAGCTTGCTGAGTCTTGGAGACGCTGAGGTGGAGCACGAAGTGGTCTTGATGGCGAACTAGGTGACGTCTGCACAGGGTTTGGCTGGTCGAGCTGTTACAGGTGAATTCGCTGGGACGTAGGAACCCGTAGTAGGCCAGGTAGATGGCGGCTTGTATGACCTGGCTGAGGAGGACACCGAAAGGGGAACCAGCGAGTATGGCGGACATCTCGCGGAAGATGGCACTCGTGATGGGGCGACGTCTGGTTCTGTTTGCTGGTTGCTGCTTCTGGACGCCGCGTAGGACGGCTCGGACGGCGTGGGACGAGAAGACAGACGGTCTGGTGGGATCTTGAAGGGCCAAAAAGTGTTGTACGCCGGCCAGGTACAGGCGGATAGTGTTGTATGACAGGTTTAACTGTGTGTGGCAATGTGAGACGAAGGCCAGAATGTGCCTGGTGTCTGTGGGTGTTGACACAGCGTTGGTGGCTAGGAACTTGTTGAACGTGTCCCAGGCTGCGTGGTAGCCTTTGAGTGTGTTGTGAGACAGGGACTGGTTGATGAGCTGGGTGGCCCCACGTAGGTATTGGTCTAGTCTAGGGTCAGCTGAGACCAAGCGGGGATAGGGGCGGACACCCGATCGGCCTCTTGTATCTGTCGGAAGAAGGAGACGAAGTTAAAGCGTGACAGCGCGTCCGCTGCCACGTTGTATTTACCTGGGATGTAAGAGCAATGGATGTTGAACTGGAGCCGTAGCGACAGTTGGATCAGCCTGCGTAAGAAGGACATCACCGGGAGTGACTTGGACCTGCCTTTGTTGACGATGTCTGCCGTGGCCTGGTTGTCCGTCGTGAAGTTTACCGTCTGCCCGGTCCAGTTGTGACCCCAAAGTTTGGCGGCTGCCACGATTGGGTAGAGCTTGAAAAGGGGGGAAGTCCGGCTGAAACCTGGGATTGAGAGAATCTGCGGGGGCCAAGGGCCAGCAAACCAAAGGAGGCCAAAAATGGCTGCGAAGCCCGTGGAGGCCGCGGCATCTGTCACCACCTGTGGTGAGAGGGGTGAGATGGCCAGGATAAACATGGATATTCCGTTCCATGAGGAAAGGAATTCTTCCCACACCGCTAGGTCTGCTATGGCCGCGGCGTCCAGGTTGAGCACCTGATCGGGGTCTTGTGCCTGTGACAGGTAGACTAAGAGCCGTGAGATGAAGACGACCTTGAGGGATGATCCGCATGGCAAAATTGAGCATGCCAAGTAGTGACTGGAGCTGTCGTCTTGTGCATCCTCTCGTGCGGGTGAAGTCCTGAAGAACTGCCCTGATGCGGGTCAACTTGTCGAGGGGGAGGCTGGCCTGCATGGAGCATGTGTCCAAGACAACTCCGAGGAAGGTGATGGAGTGTGCGGGTCCATCGACCTTGTGCTCAGCTATGGGGACATTGATGTTCTGGAAGACGACTCTCAACTTGTCGAGGTCTACTGGTGACGCGTTTGGCTGCTCTATCAGTAAGAAGTCATCTAGGTAGTGGATGACTTCTGTGCATTGGGCCTTGTGTAGGAGAATCCAGGTGAGGGATTGAGCGAAAGTGTCGAAGAGCCAGGGGCTACTTTTGGAGCCGAACGTGAGCTTGGTGGCAAAGTAGTACCTGTCTCTCCACTTGATACCGTGCCAACACCAGAGAGACGGGTGAAGCCCACCGTGAATCCTTGTATGAGGAACGTGGCTAGTGAGGGGGTGGGGTGTGAGTCAAGATAGACTCCTAACCGTAGGACGTTTATGCGGCTCAGTCATAGGTTTTTCGGCTTGACTGCGCATAAATTTTTCGGGTGCGCCCTGTGGCATACGACGCACACGTGGAGAATCCTGCATTGGCTGAAGTTGCACGAGCCGTAGTTGTAACTATTACAGATGGCTGCTGCTCCTCCCATGGTCCGGACGGGGCGTCCGAGTTTGTCGACTTGGGGTTTCTGTGTCGGTGCTGGCGGGTTTTGAGCTGAAGCCGAGGTCGAGGGAAACTCGACCGAGCGGCTGACTGCTACACTGGAGCACCAGGTGGCGGTGTGTGTGGAGGATTGGCAGACTGCGCACAATGGTGAGCGCAGGCCGGCAAAATGGCGACAGAATAATTCTGTGTCCATTAGGCTCCAGTCCGTGGGTGACTGGAACTGCGCCATCCTGGCGGCTGCTTTTGCGGAAAAGGAATGGTGGTAGTCGTAGAACGAGAACCCGCCGTACTTGTAACCCAAGTCTACCACGGTGTGGAGATATAAGTCCAACTCTTCCCTTCTGCCGGGGGAAGCTGAACATATGACGTCTCTAAGCATCCCAAATGTCAATGCAAATTCTGGGACGGACAATTTGCGGTTGAGTCTGGGGTCTTTAGCTTTGAGGACCACCGAGACATCTCCCCAGGTATAGGCCTTGTTCTCAGCTAGATCGTGGACCGATATGAGTAGGGAGGCGAGGTTGACGTCCTTGCCATCTAGTATGTCCTTCTTAATGCTGGCTGGAACCAGGTGTGCTGGGCAGACGACGGGACTTGTCCCTGCGGTACCTGTGGCGACTGGTGTTAGAGGCTGCATTGCGGCAGGGTCGGGGGCGGCCGGGGCCGGGTGAGCTTCCAGGAGAGTCACTCTGGCTTGGACGTCCGTGACTGTGTTCGCCAAGGACGACACCATGGTGTGGAGTTGTGCTATGGCTGTAGATATAGACTGGAGGGAAGCTTGTTGAGTGCTGGGCCCGGCCATGACAGGAGGAGGGAACAGGAGCGTGAAGAGCTCCGCCTTCCTGGCCGTGGCGGGGAACGGCACGCCCCTGCGTCTAAGTTCTGCCGTCAGCCTGGGGATGGTCCATCCCCTGAGGGACTGGTTGCTGTCGCTTACAGACACTGGGGAAGGTGACAAGGGGGCGGTGAGATCCTCGCTGCCCGCTTGAGACATGGTCCTCGGATGGGCTGTACCCTGAGGCGATGTCTTGTGGCTTCTGAGATCGCAAGAAGGTCGACCGGACCTGTTAAGGGGATGAGATAAGCCAAGACTGTTTCTTTCCTTGTGTAAACATACTTACCCAGCTGCTGTGCTTTTGAAAGGACAAGTGTGCGCACGTACGTGGACGTGTGTACACGGTGAGTTTCTATATTTTACCTGGAGAAATACCGTCCAACCTGTTGCAGACTAAGAGCCGTGAGATGAAGGAACGACCTTGAGGGATGATCCGTCCAACCTGTTGCCCTGATGCGGGTCAACTTGTCGAGGGGGAGGCTGGCCTGCATGGAGCATGTGTCCAAGACAACTCCGAGGAAGGTGATGGAGTGTGCGGGTCCATCGACCTTGTGCTAAGCTATGGGGACATTGATGTTCTGGAAGACGACTCTCAACTTGTCGAGGTCTACTGGTGACACGTTGGGCTGCTCTATCAGTAAGAAGTCATCTAGGTAGTGGATGACTTCTGTGCATTGGGCCTTGTGTAGGAGAATCCAGGTGAGGGATTGAGCGAAAGTGTCGAAGAGCCAGGGGCTACTTTTGGAGCCGAACGTGAGCTTGATGGCAAAGTAGTACCTGTCTTTCCACTTGATACCGAGCCAACACCAGAGAGACGGGTGAATCGGCAGAAGTTTGAAGGCGTCCGATATGTTGGCTTTGGACAGCCAGGCCCCTGTGCCTGCTTTGAGGATGGCCTGGATCGCCATGTTGACGGAGGCGTATTTTAAGGAGAACTCCTCGGAGGGAATCAGGGAGTTGAGGCTGGGACGTGGCAAGAATGAGGCGCAGACAGGTCGTACACCAAACTAACTTTATTCGAGAACTTGCCCTTGACAAGCCCAATAGGGCTGACTCTCCAGGTGTTGAAGGGGGGTTGTGTGAAGGGACCTATGACGAAACCTTGCTCTAGCTCGGCTAGGAGTAGTTCATCTACTGCTTGCTCGTCGGTGACCGCTGATTTGAGATTTCTACACTCGTAGGTAGTGTGGGGCAGGGAGACAAGGCCGGTGTGGAAGCCCACCGTGAATCCTTGTATGAGGAACGTGGCTAGTGAGGGGGTGGGGTGTGAGTCAAGATAGACTCCTAACCGTAGGACGTTTATGCGGCTCAGTCATAGGTTTTTCGGCTTGACTTTGCATACATTTTTCGGGTGCGCCCTGTGGCATACGACGCACACGTGGAGCATCCTGCATTGGCTGAAGTTGCACGAGCCGTAGTTGTAATTATTACAGATGGCTGCTGCTCCTCCCATGGTCCGGACGGGGCGTCCGAGTTTGTCGACTTGGGGTTTCTGTGTCGGTGCTGGCGGGTTTTGAGCTGAAGCCGAGGTCGAGGGAAACTCGACCGAGCGGCTGACTGCTACACTGGAGCACCAGGTGGCGGTGTGTGTGGAGGATTGGCAGACTGCGCACAATGGTGAGCGCAGGCCGGCAAAATGGTGACAGAATAATTCTGTGTCCACTAGGCTCCAGTCCGTGGGTGACTGGAACTGCGCCATCCTGGCGGCTGCTTTTGCGGAAAAGGAACGGTGGTAGTCGTAGAACGAGAACCCGCCGTACTTGTAACCCAAGTCTACCACGGTGTGGAGATATAAGTCCAACTCTTCCCTTCTGCCGGGGGAAGCTGAACATATGACGTCTCTAAGCATCCCAAATGTCAACGCAAATTCTGGGACGGACAATTTGCGGTTGAGTCTGGGGTCTTTAGCTTTGAGGACCACCGAGACATCTCCCCAGGTATAGGCCTTGTTCTCAGCTAGGTCGTGGACCGATATGAGTAGGGAGGCGAGGTTGACGTCCTTGCCATCCAGTATGTCCTTCTTAATGCTGGCTGGAACCAGGTGTGCTGGGAAGACGACGGGACTTGTCCCTGCGGTACCTGGTGTTAGATGCTGCATTGCGGCGGGGTCGGGGACGGCCGGGGCCGGGTGAGCTTCCAGGAGAGTCACTCTGGCTTGGACGTCCGTGACTGTGTTCGCCAAGGACGACACCATGGTGTGGAGTTGTGCTATGGCTGTAGATATAGACTGGAGGGAAGCTTGTTGAGTGCTGGGCCCGGCCATGACAGGAGGAGGGAACAGGAGCCTGAAGAGCTCCGCCTTCCTGGCCGTGGCGGGGAACGGCACGCCCCTGCGTCTAAGTTCTGCCGTCAGCCTGGGGATGGTCCATCCCCTGAGGGACTGGTTGCTGTCGCTTACAGACACTGGGGAAGGTGACAAGGGGGCGGTGAGATCCTCGCTGCCCGCTTGAGACATGGTCCTCGGATGGGCTGTACCCTGAGGCGATGTCTTGTGGCTTCTGAGATCGCAAGAAGGTCGACCGGACCTGTTAAGGGGATGAGATAAGCCAAGACTGTTTCTTTCCTTGTGTAAACATACTTACCCAGCTGCTGTGCTTTTGAAAGGACAAGTGTGCGCACGTACGTGGACGTGTGTACACGGTGAGTTTCTATATTTTACCTGGAGAAATACCGTCCAACCTGTTGCAGACTAAGAGCCGTGAGATGAAGGAACGACCTTGAGGGATGATCCGCATGGCAAAATTGAGCATGCCAAGTAGTGACTGGAGCTGTCATCTTGTGCATCCTCTCGTGCGGGTGAAGTCCTGAAGAACTGCCCTGATGCGGGTCAACTTGTCGAGGGGGAGGCTGGCCTGCATGGAGCATGTGTCCAAGACAACTCCGAGGAAGGTGATGGAGTGTGCGGGTCCATCGACCTTGTGCTAAGCTATGGGGACATTGATGTTCTGGAAGACGACTCTCAACTTGTCGAGGTCTACTGGTGACACGTTGGGCTGCTCTATCAGTAAGAAGTCATCTAGGTAGTGGATGACTTCTGTGCATTGGGCCTTGTGTAGGAGAATCCAGGTGAGGGATTGAGCGAAAGTGTCGAAGAGCCAGGGGCTACTTTTGGAGCCGAACGTGAGCTTGATGGCAAAGTAGTACCTGTCTTTCCACTTGATACCGAGCCAACACCAGAGAGACGGGTGAATCGGCAGAAGTTTGAAGGCGTCCGATATGTTGGCTTTGGACAGCCAGGCCCCTGTGCCTGCTTTGAGGATGGCCTGGATCGCCATGTTGACGGAGGCGTATTTTAAGGAGAACTCCTCGGAGGGAATCAGGGAGTTGAGGCTGGGGACGTGGCAAGAATGAGGCGCAGACAGGTCGTACACCAAACTAACTTTATTCGAGAACTTGCCCTTGACAAGCCCAATAGGGCTGACTCTCCAGGTGTTGAAGGGGGTTGTGTGAAGGGACCTATGACGAAACCTTGCTCTAGCTCGGCT